>JAYKQN010000017.1:18137500-18475000 GCA_036785175.1 Eupleurogrammus muticus | reverse complement strand
GTTTATTGGCTATTCATCCTACGACTGTCAACTCCAACGCAGGCTCTGATTGGTCGATATGTTGCGCAGCCCTGCCGGTACATAGAATGTACCTGTGTCTGTAGTGGGTCCTCGTTTCACCGGTGTGTGTGTGTGTGTGTGTGTGTGTGTGTGTGTGTGTGTGTGTGTGTGTGTGTGTACGGATTGCACAGTAGGCGTGGACCCATAATCAATACATCAATCTGTCCTTGATGTATTGATTTTTCCACCAAATGCAGTATTTTTTTTCACAATATCAAAATATGCTGCAATGAGAATATAACTGAAGCTACTCTACAGGATGTTGCCTCCTACATCTTGCTGTCTTTTCCTTTTTCTCCAGTGTGTGTGTCTTAATAATGTGTGTGTGTGTGTGTGTGTGTATTAAGCCATTTATTGTCTCAGATGGGCTGGCATCTTGTGTGTGATGAAAATAAGATGGATGAATTCAGCACAGTCGTAGGTGGACAACACCAATGCACACACATATGCGTGTGTGTGTGTGTGTGTGTGTGTGTGTGTGTGTGCACGCAGCCATTCATCTTTTTTTTTTGTCGTCTGTGTTAATTTCGTCTCTCGGTGTCTCTGTGCCGGTCGCCGCCTGTGTTCCTCTGACTCATAGCAGCAGTATGTTTTTATGTTTGCAGTTTGTCCGTTTGCATGGTGTGTGTTCATCTGCTTGCATGTGTGTGTGTGTGTGTTATATAACACTGAATCGCCCAGCCGTAGCCTCTCTCTCTATCTCTCGCTCTCTCTGGCCATCTTCGTCTCCCACTGGCCTCGCTCGGTAAAATATTCATACTCTTTCTCGCTCCTCAACACTCTGCCTCCATATTTATGAAGCTGGCTGTCGTCCTGTCGGTGTTAAGACAGATCTGCCGCGCTTTTCTCCCGAGATTCGGCCCGCGGCCAGATTTATTTCGGTGTTGCTGCTAAGTGGGCAGCGGTAAAAACGTGGCCGCCGTTGCTCTCATCATCAACACCCACCGCGGAGACGTGGTTAATACGCCCCCACGCCATGGACCCCCGTTCCCGATCGAGTCCCCTAACGAACCGATTGTGCGAGTAAATGATTTAATCAGGACAAAAACTCATTTAGGAGACGTCCAATTAAACAAGAAGATAGTTGTTGACTGAAGGTTTATATGAATAGTCTTGATTTCATGATGTAAAGGCAACACGTGTAACATGTGTCAGAATATAATACTATATATACATATATATATATATATTTATATTTATATTTATATATATACACACACACTTAAGCCCAAAATGATTCATAGCTCTATCAAATACAAGGGATTTCTTGATTTATTTTCACTTAAAAATGAGTATTTCACCTCAGTTTTCCTTAAATAAGACACAAAGGAAGTCTTTCAACTATAAAGTGTATATATATAAAGACGGGATTTCCCAGCATGCCCTGCCAGGAGCTTTCTATATCATAGTCATTTGTTGATTTTTGGTTTTCACTCCGTTTATTTACACATCCTAATGAAACACAAATCAATTATGGCTTCAGACTTTCTTTGTGTCCAATTTAAGTAAAAAACTATATGTGTATATGTATATGTGTGTGTATATATGTATGAGTGTGTGTGTGTGTGTGTGTGTATACATATTCTCATATATAATTTTCTAAATGATGCATTTGCAGTCCAAACTCTCTAAAAGAAACAGCTCATCTGATCATCACCTGTACTAAGACCTAATAAATTAATAAATTCGAGCTGCACCGATTAGTCGATTAGTTAATTAGTAGATAAATTGCCAAATATTTTTGTAATCGGTTGATCTGTTTGCGTCATTTTTAAGAAGAAAATGTCCACATTCCTTAGTTCCAGCTCCTCAAATCTGATTATTTCCTTTATTCTTCTATAACAGTAAACTGATGATCTTTGGGTTGTGGACTGTTCTGGACAAAGTTTAGTTTCAATCTTCAACACTGATCTGTGTTTTACACCATCCATCCATCCATCCATTGTCTATCCCGCTTATTCCCTTTCGGGGTCGCAGGGGTCTGCTGGAGCCTATCCCAGCGCGTTAAGGCGAGAGGCAGGGATACACCCCAGATGGTCGCCAGCCAATCGTGGGGCACACACACCATTCACACACCATTCACTCTCACACTCACACCTATGGGCAATTTAGAGTTTACCAATTAACCTGAGCATGTTTTTTGTATTGTGGGAGGAAACCGGAGTACCCGGTGAAAACCCACGCAGACACGGGGAGAACATGCAAACTCCACACAGAAAGGTCCCAGACCCAGGCCCAAGGCGGTCTTGAACCTGCGACCTTCTTGCTGTGAGGCAACAGTGCTACCCACCGCACCACCGTGTCGCCCCTGTGTTTTACACCATTTAATGAATTAATAATTTCACTATTCAATGGAGTCGTCAAAATGGTCGTTAGTTGCAGCCTTAAAATAAAGCGAAGCAGGTTTTTATTAGAGGCGTGTTTATGTGGAATCTGTAAATTGGCCACGTGGGAACATTAGTGAGGGAATAATCACGGTTTATGTTAACAACAACTAGACTGGGATCAACGAAAATATATAAAATCCACAGAAGTTAAGTGTAAACCTGAAGTTTCACTGACTAATCACATCTTTCGCCTGTTCCGATATCTATTAGTCAAATTGTTAAGTAGATCATGTTTAAACTGAGATTTACAGCCTTTACGCTTTAAGCATCTGTCCATTCTGTCACCAGACCTCATGAATAATGAAACACGAATAGAGAAATGCTGTTGTAATTCATCCTGACAGGTCTTATTAGACTTTTTAACGATATAATGAACTTATATTGAATCCTATTGATTATGCACGTGAAATTTTACCTCAGGAGACTTTCAGACACTGTGTTTTATTATCATTTTGTCAACTATAGAATGCATTGTGTTGAAAACCATTGCTTTATCAATTGATTTGAGTTAATAATGTAGGAAAAATAATGTAGGAGATTTTTTACTGTCCTTTCTAATATTAGTAGTTTCTCACATCCATTTGAATAGGCAGAAAAAATGACATAATAAAGAATCCTAGTATATTTTTTAAATTTATAATGATTCACGGGACATGAGACACAGCATTTCTGTTGTGTTTGGAACTGAACGGGTGAAATGTGACTTCGCTAGATAAATGGAACAGTAAATTATTCAGGCCTTAAAGACGCCCTGAGGAGTTTTACTGGGAAAAAAACAAAACTTATGTTTACTGTAATTTGCCAGAAGTCATTAAAGGAGCGTCTCCATTCAGCATCGTCGTGTTGTGACTCTGACTTATAGCTCCATGACAGTAACGGCGTCATAACACCAAGCTGTTCCCATTAACAGCCCGCTATATAATAAGACTTATTTCCCATTAAAAATCTGCTTTCAGGACGCGAGCTTCTCTTCACAGCCGCAGCAGAATTATGTTTTTGTTTTCCTCCACATCAACAGTGAACTCTACAATGTGAGAAGTTTAGACAGCATTACTTCAAATCAGTGCTTCGCAATTATTTTCTGTTGCGCAAATAGAATCATTTGTCTATAGATTGTTCTAAGTACCTCTGCATAACACTGTCTCCTTATTAACGTATAAGAGAATAAAAAAGAAAGAAATATGGACCAACTTCCAACAAAGAATAGCTTTATTAACTAACAGAAAAGATTTAAAGTGCATCAGAAATTAAAAATTAAATTAAATCCTTAATTAAACATTTGACTGACCATGTCAAACCATATGATACTGAAAAATAAAACTACATAAATGGTCTTATCAGTGATTGTGGTGTAATGTCTTTAATGTCTTTGTCTCCAACATTTCAGACTCAGTAACACACCGGTCTTTCACAGTGAACCAAGCGCTACAGACGCTTCGTCATATTTCCTCGTCTTAGCTTTGGGAGACTTTCGTTTGTCTCTTTATCTCCGTCTCTCTCTTCCTGTCTTCTCATCCCTGTTAAATATGTTTTCATGGTGTCACTTGGTGTCTACACTTCATACTCATACTGTGTGCTGTATGCCCACCAAAGAGGTGGGGGCGTTTGTAGCATTTTCAGGGAGAATATAGTCACCCACAAATTGTCATTTGGGTTGTTTTCCTCATTTGAGTATGTGTCTGTCAGAATGGAGCTAAAACAAGCGTCCATAGTTTATGTCACTATTTACAAGCCACCTCAGAATTGTTTCATTGATGATTTTTCAGAACTACTTTCAGTTTTGTGCACTGAATTTGACCATTTTGTTGTAACAGGTGATTTAAATGTACATGTGGATGTAGCCCGCGACAGACAAGCTAAAGAACTCAATGCTGTCCTTGAAATGTTTGGTCTAACTCAGCATGTGACCGAGCCCACTCACAACAGAGGGCACACACTGGATGTGCTCATTACTAAGGGGGTTACTGCTTCAAATGTTAATGTCATGGATGTCGCATTATCTGATCATTTTTGTTTGTTCTTTGACCTGTCTGTTACACCAAAGCCGGCAGCTGGGCCAAAAAAGGTTCGAAGAAGACTCATAAATGACAAAACAAGGGCAGAGTTTATGGAAATGATTGCTTTTGAAAATACCACTGGTTCTAATGTTGATGATCTGTGGAACTCCTATACATCGAGTGTTTTAAATGTCTTGGACACCGTTGCCCCTTTCAAGGTTAGAGAGGTTAAAAACAGGCAAAAGGCACCATGGAGAAATGATGACTCAGTCAGGGCACAAAAGAGAGAGTGCCGGGGAGCCGAACGGAAATGGCGCAAATCAAAACTCCAGGTTGATCTAGAGATCTATAAAAAGAAGTTATGCATGTTTAACCAGACTTTGAAAAAATCAAGGGAGAGATATTTCTCTGAAATCATCACCAACTGCAATGGTAACGCTCAAGGTCTGTTTGCTACAGTAAACAGATTAACAAACCCTCCAGTTTCACTGCCCCTAGAACTAATTTCTACATCAAAGTGCAATGAGTTTGCGAAATTCTTTAGTGATAAAGTTCAGAGTATTAAGAATGCAATCATTTCCACCACACAGATAATAACCCCTCATCCACCTAAACACCTCGAGCTGACACATTTCAGTCCTGTTACTGACAGAACAGTCGAAGAGATCATCTCAGGTCTGAGTTCATCCACATGCTGCCTTGATGAGTTACCCACTGGATTTCTAAAGTCTGTGTTGAACAGCTTATTAGTAGAAGTTACTAATCTAGTTAACATCTCATTGGAGACAGGAACATTTCCAAAAGCCCTGAAAACCGCGGTTATTAAGTCTCTCCTAAAGAAGAACAGTCTTGATGCCACAGTTTTAAACAACTACCGTCCCATATCAAACCTGCCATTCTTGGGTAAAGTCCTCGAAAAAGTTGTTTATCGGCAGCTAAGTGACTTTCTCCTATCTCACAACGCTTTTGATACTTTCCAGTCTGGTTTTCGACCTCACCATAGCACTGAGACAGCTCTGATCAAGGTGATAAATGACATCCGCCTGAACACAGATGCAGGCAGAGTCTCAGTCTTAGTTCTGCTGGACCTGAGCGCTGCCTTTGACACTGTGGACCATGATATTCTTTTACAGAGGTTGGAGAACTGGCTGGGAATCTCTGGTCCTGCTCTAAACTGGTTTAAGTCATATCTTGAGGACAGAACTTACTTTGTTGAAATTGGAAATTGCATTTCAGACAAAATGTCTGTGACCTGTGGTGTTCCCCAGGGCTCGATCCTGGGGCCCCTCCTGTTCAATTTGTACATGCTCCCGTTAGGCCAACTAATACGCAGCAACAATGTGTCTTACCACAACTATGCAGACGACACTCAGATCTATGTGTCTCTGACAGCAGGTGAACATGGGCCTGTGGATTCACTCTGTTGCTGTATTGAACAAATCACTGTGTGGATGCAAAACAACTTTCTCCAGCTAAACTCAGAAAAAACTGAAATAATCGTCTTTGGGCCACTGAAGCAAAGAGAACGTGTAATCAGTCACCTTCAGTCTCGTTCTCTAAAACCAAAAACACAGGTTAGAAATCTAGGGGTGCTAATGGACTCAGACCTGAACTTTCACAGCCACATAAAGTCAACAATATCAACAGCCTTTTACCATCTAAAAAACATTGCCAAAATCAAAAATATAGTGTCTAAACCAGACTTGGAGAGACTGATCCATGCATTTGTCTCCAGCAGGTTAGACTACTGCAATGGCCTGCTCACTGGTCTCTCTAAACGAGCTGTTAAACAACTACAGAACATTCAGAACGCTGCAGCTCGAGTCCTGACTAGAACCAGAAAATATGACCATATTAGTCCAGTGCTCATGTCTCTGCACTGGCTTCCTGTCACTCAGAGAATAGACTTTAAAACAGCTTTACTTGTGTACAAGTCTCTTCATGGTCTAGCACCAAAATACATCTATGACATGTTAGAGCCATACGAGCCATCTAGGACCCTGAGAACCTCAGGGACTGGTCTCCTGCAGGTGCCCAGAGTCAGGACTAAACATGGTGAAGCTACATTCCAGTTTTCTGCAGCTAACATCTGGAACAGTCTTCCAGAGAATGTGAGACAGGCCTCAACGCTGACAATGTTTAAGACCAGGCTGAAAACAGTTCTGTTTAACCGTGCATATGAAAACTGAAAGTATCTTATCTACACTCTTCACTCTTTTTTAAATTGATGATGAATTCTATGTTTTATGATTTTCCTTTTGGGATTTTATGTATGTTTTGCTCTCCTTTTGTGATTTTGTGTAAATGTAAAGCACTTTGAATTGCCCTGTGTATGAATTGTGCTCTACAAATAAACTTGCCTTGCCTTGCCTTGCCTATGCTCCCTGTGAACACGAGAGCGCCACTGCCCCCTGATGTAGTGGAGGTGCAATTACACTTTATTCTATTCATTAAAAAAAATACAAAATAAGAAAAATAAAAAAGCATGTTCCCCAAGGTCGAAATTGATTGATAAAAACATTTGAATGATGTAACGAATGAGATATGACAAAAAAGGACTATTGTTAATGCTAAACTAATGATATCCTGTGTGTGTGTGTGTGTGTGTGTGTGTGTGTGTGTGTGTGTGTGTGTGTGTGTGTGAGTGTGTGTGTGTGCGAGTTTCCTGGCAGCTCGTGTCGACCCGCTCGCCAAATAAGAAGCTTTTGTTTCTCTGGGTTTTTTTTTGTTTTGTTTTGTTTTTGGCAGCGTTTTATAGACCTAGACCTTTAACAACAGCTGATATTGATCGTGATATTGATTAAAAGTTCATGACAGAAAAAAAAAGAAATAAAACCATGAGGAGTGATTTAGGTCGTGAATTTGTTTGCTTACACATTGATTTAACATTTTGACGTTTTATTATATATTTATTATTATATCATTGTAAAGGTAACACATGCAAGATGTGTCATAATATACAATATACAGTATACCCTTAGTACAGTACACCTGTACTAAGACTTGTATCAATAAATTAGAGCTGCAATGATTAATCAATTAGTTAATCTTAGTCTTATATAATAGTAAACCGATGATCTTTGGGTGGAGGACTGTAGTTTAAATCTCAGGCATTCAGCATTTTACATTTAA
The DNA here is from genome assembly GCA_036785175.1 of Eupleurogrammus muticus. NCBI lineage: Eukaryota > Metazoa > Chordata > Actinopteri > Scombriformes > Trichiuridae > Eupleurogrammus > Eupleurogrammus muticus. The sequence continues at coordinate 18,467,424 of JAYKQN010000017.1, read as the reverse complement.
TGAATTAATAATTTCAGTATTCAATGGAGTCGTCAAAATGGTCGTTATTTGCAGCCTTAAAATAAAGCGAAGCAGAGCCAAGTTACACAGGTTTTTATTAGAGGCGTTATGTGGAATCTGTATATTGGCCATGTTTAAGCGTCTGGACTATTATCTGCTCTGAAGGTTTTATTCATGTTGTATATATTGAGTAAGTAAAAAGCACATTAAAGCATTTTTGTAGAGTTGCTGACTAACAATCCTCAACAATGTGTTAACAACCAAGACGAATACGGCACGTTATCGGTAGACGTGTTTACATGTCACCACGCTGTCAGGTAAACCTGATGCTCTTTCCCTGATCAGAAGGTTTGTTGGATTAGAGGGAGGATGAAGCGTGAGAGGCTGTTTGTAGTCATGTACGAAGAATCAGCGACTAATTCAAAGATTCACCCGGGACTTTGCGAGTTGACAGGTCCAATTACGAACCGGAGGAAACTGTCTGGAAAGTCTTAGTTTGAATATCCAGAATATTGTTTTTGTGAAATCTTCACCTACAGACAGTGTTTATAGGCACAGGAGTCGCTGAAAATCTGAAATATGATTATTCATCATTTTGTTGTAGGTATTTGTCGTGTTGTGGTAAAATTCACATGTACTGAGACCAGATAAGACCCAGGTAGGGCCAAGATAAAGGTAGGGCCAGATGGTATCAAGACTAAGTGCAAGGTAGGACCATGCTGAGTCAAGACTAAGACCAAGGTAGGACCAGATTGAATCAAGACTAAGGCCAAGATCAAAGTAGGGCCAGATGGAATAAAGACTAAGTACTAGGATCACACTGACCCAAGACTAAGCCCAGATAGGGCCAGATCGAGTCAACACCAAGACCAAGATCAAGGTAGGACCAGATGGAATCAAGACTGAGACCAAAGTAGGACCTTGCTGAGTCAAGACTAAGACCAAGATCAAGGTAGGGCCAGATGGAATCAAGACTAAGTCCAAGGTAGGACCAGAACAAGTCAAGACCAAGACCAAGATCATGGTAAGGCCAGATGGAATCAAGACTAAGATCAAAGTAGGACCATGCTGAGAAAAGACTAGGACTAAGATAAGATGGAATCAAGACTAAGACCAAGATCAAGGTAGGGCCAGATGGAATAAAGACTAAGTACAAGGTAGGATCACGCTGACTCAAGACTAAGCCCAAATAGGGTCAGATTGAGTCAAAACCAAGACCAAGATCAAGGTAGGACCAGATGGAATCAAGACTGAGACCAAAGTAGGACCTTGCCGAGTCAAGACTAAGACCAAGACATAGGTAGGGCCAGATCAAATCAAGACCAGGACCTAAATCAAGGTATGGAAAGATGGAATCAGGTCTAAGACCAAGGTAGGACCAGATAAAGTCAAGACCAAGACCAAGATCAAGGTAGAGCCAGATGGAATTAAGACTAAGACCAAGATCAAGGTAGGGCCAGATGGAATCAAGATTAAGACCAAGGTAGGGCCAGACCAAATTAAGACCAAGGCCTAAATCAAGGTAGGCCTAGATGGACTCAAGACTAAGACCAAGGAGGAACCAGATAAAGTCAAGACCAAGACCAAGATCATGGTAGGGCAAAGATAAAGATTCAACCTGGAGTGTGAACTGTTGCAGCTCTGAACCCAACAAGTGGAGGACTCTGTGGTTCAGGGTTAAAATGTTTGATGGAATTGAAGACTTGAGCTGACACAGATGTGCTGACATCTGTAGGCGAGCGACGACTATTTTGAGACCAGGAACCACTTCTTGTTTCCGTTTATAGTCTGACGCTGATGCAGCAGAAACCGTTTCATCTTCTCCACGGATGATGTCCAATCGTGTTCTGTGACAGCTGTGGAAACTGTTCTCGTGAAATATGCTCATTATTTTCAAGAATCTGCCTTTAATGAGCAGTGCAATTATTTCATGCAAATGCTTTTTAGCACAGCATTAATTTGAGACGTTTCTGGACAGAACAAGCTCACCAACAGACTTTTAGTTTTAGGGGATTCAGAGATAGCTTGGACTGGTTTTGGTACTCTGGAAGTCAGTCCACCTCGAAGCCACAAAATGATATATTTCTCGCTGGATAAACCAGGTGAGACAAACTCACGGCTTGTTTTTTTCTTCCCCTTCAGAAAAGTTTCAAGTGTTCGACTTAAATGCAACGATCCGGCCGCATTTGCATATAAGCCGACCTGCCAACATCAGGAGGGAGGCGAGCGCTGATCAAACGGAGCTGAGGTGGCAGGAGCTGGAGGGGAAGGCGACTCGTGACTGAAATGTCACCAGTTTGTGGAGAAAACCTTCACATCAAAAGCAACTTTTTTTTTTTTTTTTTTTACACAGAGATCTGCACTAACGGCATAAAGAAGCCTCCTCATTATTCCCGTTCTCACTCTGAACCAAACAAAGCGTTATATGCTGTGACCTCACATAACACAACCGCCATTCCAGAACCACCGACTTAGCGAACTCCCCAAAGTCTGGAGAACTTTCCACTAGCTTTTGCACGACTGATAACGAGTCTCTTACTATTTCTTCTACTGCCTCTACTCAACTGAACTCAACTTTATTTGAAATATGCATAGCCTGTAGCCTTGCATACAAGGACATAAACCAACAGCAAAAAAAAACAAGTAAAATACATGATGTCTCATGCTAGGTTAAGGGCCAGTGAGAAAATGGGTTTTGAAATTTTACTTTGCATGAACCTTTCTAGATTCTGTTATTATTTTTTATTTTTTTAAACATGCCCCTTGCCTTTTTGTTCTGTTGGTGTGTTACTTCACGTATTAGCAAGTATATCATTTCTTCTAAAAGATTGACCATACATAATTCATAGGAGGGACTTTGAAGAGAAACAGAAAACACAAAAACGTCTCAAGACGCTTCACATTTACATAAAACTGAGATCTGTGCGAAATCTGTTCAAACACTTTCAGTGAAACTAGCCACCAGTTGGGGGCAAGATACTCTGCTCTGACTTGATCTGTGACCACACAGGAAAAAAAGAAGAAGAATTCATGAAGTCATGTAACCGTCCTGGCTGAAGTTTAGTTTAAAAACCGATTTCAAAGTGTCAGCAGATCCACAAACCGTAAATCTGCACATAAGCGAGCCGGGTTCAAGTCTGCTTCTAGGTCAACAACACCAGCCTCCTGTCTCTGAGCGGATGGATCAATGGTGCATGTGAAATCACAAGGATGAAGACATGGCTGCACACACACACACACACACACAAAATCTGACGAAAAGAGAGAGACAGACAGAAACAGACAGACAGGTGGTTATTGTTAATTTCCGTCTCCCTCTTTCGCTGTTTTGTCTTCTAGAGGAGAAGACAGCGTGACCCACATTAACATGACCGGGTCGCGTTTTGTTAAAGATGGATGGGTTTGTGAATGGGTGCACTGTACACACACACACACACACACACACGCATGCACTGAACGATCCACGTTGAGTTGCCCACGTGAACATGTAGAATCGTTAAAGGGCAGCACAAATGTGAACATATTTTGGGGTCAAGCACACAAAACACACACACACACACACACAATATTCAGGTTAGTGATGCATCAGTGCTCAGCCTGCTGGTCGGGGACAGAAGAAGGGGGCGGGGCGGGTCATCCTTAATTGCTGTGTGTGTGTGTGTGTGTGTGCGTGTGCGTGCGTGTGCGTGTGCGTGTGCCTGTGCGCATTAGTGGGAGTGAATGGCATACCTCTACACCCCACACACAACAACGGCGTCCCACATTTTCCCACAAAGAAACATGCGTGCACACACAAACACACACACACACACACACACACACATATATGTGTGTGTGTATATAAATCTCCCTTTTTATATAAATCTATATATAGGTGTATAAATATCTCCATATGTATAACTATATATATGTATATAACTCTCATTTATAAATATATATATAGGCATTTAAATTTCTCTTTATGCATATATATATATATATATATATATATATATATAGGTGTATAAATCTCTATATGTATAAATCTCTTCATATGTATAAATCTATATGTATACAAATCTCTATTTAAATCTATATATAAGCGTATAAATCTCTCTCTATATATATAAATCTATATATATAGGTGTATAAATCTCTATGTTTATAAATCTATACGTGTAAATCTCCATAGGTATAAATCTATACGTGTGTAAATCTCCATATGTATAAATCTATACGTGTGTAAATCTCCATATGTATAAATCTATACGTGTGTAAATCTCCATATGTATAAATCTATACGTGTGTAAATCTCCATATGTATAAATCTATACGTGTGTAAATCTCCATATGTATAAATCTATACGTGTGTAAATCTCCATATGTATAAATCTATACGTGTAAAGGCCTGGTTAGACGGTGTTTCTGCAGGAACTAATGACGCCTCAACAGCTCGTGTGATGTGACACTGATCAGAAACATATTTTTACCTTCCAATCAGCTGTTTGTTTCTACACTTGTATCATGTAGTGTGACTTCTCCTCCTCCTCCTCCTCCTCCTCCTCCTCCTCAGTCTATTTGCTGTCTGCAGACTCCTGCTGATGCTTCACTTCTCCGCGCTGCCTCGGTCTGGAAGTGATGAGTTTCTCTGTTTACCGAGCGGCTGATCGGCTGTTTTATTGCATGCAGCAGTTTTTAATCAATGATTTTTATGACACTGCAGAATAGATCACAGCACTGTGTGTGTGTGTGTGTGTGTGTGCGTGTGTTTGTGTGTGTGTGTGTGTGTGTGTGTGGCTCTATGAATACTAATAGCCAGAATGTGTTCTTGTAGAATGGGGAAACGTCTAATGGCTTCCTGACAGCAAACAAACTCTCAGGTTATATAGTCATCAAGAATCCAAACTGGAAAAAAAAAGAAAAAAAATGGGAAGTCTTAAACTTTGAGGTGCTAAGAAAAAAAACACAGAACGGTGCTATTATACATATATGATGTGGTCAGAATTAACAATAACATGCACCTTGTTATCAATACATGTAATATTAATATTATTATAATGTGGTCTCGTATAAGGGAAATCGTTCATTGTGTTTGCCATTATTTGGTTGCTCAGCATAAACTTTATACACTTGCTGCTGCTGCATTGTTCCCAGTGTGTGTGTGTGTGTGTGTGTGTGTGTGTGTGTGTGTGTGTGTGTGGCTCCTATCAGGACATCTCTATCTGTTTCTGCATCTCGGGGTAATTCTCTGTTCATCACTCCGCTGCTCTGAGCGGACTGCGAGGCGTTGAAGGACCATCTGGAAATCGTAGCGTCTAACGCTTCTCTCTCTGGATTTTATTTGGAGGTGTTTTTTTTTTTTTTGTCTTCTTGTGTCTCTGGTTTGATCTCTTCCCCTTTAGCTGCTAACTGCTCCGCTATGTTCAATGTTCCTCAATCATCCAGATTCAGTTAAATTCTATAGATTTAATTTATTGGAAATGAAATCTATAGAATTCCTACAAGGATGGCGTGTGAGTTTAAGCTCTGGCCACATTTCACTAATTATCAACATACACATATTTGGGGGGGGGGGGGCTCTCCTTGTCACCCGCCCCTCTTTGTGTTGCTAAGCAACCGGACGGCACCAGGACGGAATCCATATTGTCCCACAGAGCAAGTTTATCCCAGAACTCTCTATACCTCTGTGTGTGTGTGTGTGTGTGTGTGTGTGTGTGTGTGTGTGTGTGTGTGTGTGTGTGTGTGTGTGTGTGTGTGTGTGTTAGGGGGCTTTAGGGATGAGTGGGTCGGGAGTGTGTGTTTTTTTTGAGGGTAAGGGATTGGCTGAGGGATTGTGTGGGGTGTGTGTGTGTGTGTGTTAAGGGGAAAAGAAGGGGGGGTTAGGAATCTGTTTACAATGGCCTGAGGGAGCGACTAAGCTGCCAGAGAGAAAAACAGTCAGATATGGAGAGGACGACAGAGAAGGAGGGGGACAGAGAGAGAGAGAGAGACTGAAGGAGAGAGAGGAATAGTTGGATATTGAGAGTACGACAAACACTCAGAACTTGTTAGAGCATTAACAGGAAACTTCAGGAGTCTTTTAAGGTTCCTCGGGAGAAGTTGCAGCAGATCTGTGCTGCCAGGCTGCAGTCATGGTGTGTGTGTGCATGCATGTGTGTGTGCGTTTGTGTGTGTGCATGCATGTGTGTGTTTTCTTCTGTGCTTATCTGTCACTTTGCTGCAGCAAATTTGTTCTAACGTGTGGCTCACTTTTTTTTTTTACTTCTCCGTGTGTGCATGTGTGTGTGTGTATCTGTGTGTGTGTGCACGCGTAGACTTTGAGGAGCAGTTGTACGACACCAAACTGACGGGACAGACTTTCCGGCATCCGTCCTCGCAGAGCTCCGACGACACGTCCACCTCGCTCAGCCGGTCGCCCGTCTCCCTGAACAACAAGAGACCCGACTTCATCTTCCTGGTAAACACACACACACACACACACACACACGTGTCACCTCGCTGGTGTCGGATGCGTTGAAACACGCCTCATTTATCAGTAAACGCCTAATGACGTGCGGCCTGTCATCGCCTCTGCTGCCTGCAGACAGCATCCATCAACCTTCATCCGTCGCCTGTGACTGAAATGACGTCTGACTGCTCTGCGTCGTTTTAATTAGAATTTCCTCTGCAATTAACAACACCTAATAATTCAGCATAAACATAAAATCAAATACCCTCAAATTAAATGCTTTTGCTTGAATTTGTGTAAAAATGAGCAAAGAGGAAATGTTCTATTAGTAATCTGCCTGGTAATAATAGCACAGACGCAGCATTTATCTCAGCAACAATAAATGAGGAGTTTCAGTGTCTGAGCGGGAGCCGTGTTGTGATTAACGCCTCCTTTGTCATCGCAACTTTAAAACGTGGCTGCAGTCTGTCACGTCTGCTGTTATCAGTTCGCTGGCTGCAGCTTCTGGAAACACAGAGATCAGCTGACTCCTGAGGAGATGGGACAGGTTCTGAAGGTTCTGGAGGTTCTGAAGCTCCGCTCTGCTCCACCATTTCAAGTTTAAATTAATGCACTTAACCGATTACTATCAACCTAATGTGACTAAAAAAGAATACAGGTTGACGAAATATGACTAAAACTATTATGGGCATTTGACACAAGACTAAGACTAAAACTAAATTGAAAAATAGCCAATAAAATGAACAGTGGTACATGCTCTGTGCTGTTGTCATTATTTATACTGTTTGCGTTGCTCTGCATTTACACCACTCAGCCACTAGATGGCGTTTCTATGAATTTTTTTTTTTTTATTTAACAGTGAAATAACTTTTCAACAACAGAACTTTTTACTGACACTGCGAGAACACAAGAAAGTGAGAGGGTGGAGAGAAGTTCAAAAACTGAATCAAATCCTTTATTTGAAGTCTTTTATGATCTGATGATTTTATACGTGGCTCAAGGATCCTCATCAGCGCAAATACATGAATGGTAGAAATCTCCTTCTCTTCCTTCTTCCTCCAGCCGGCGTCCAAACAGCTGTACGACGATGAGACCACCTCCTCCGTGTTCGGACTGAGGTCGGTGACCGACCCGTCCCCCTCCCCGTCCCCGTCCCCCTGCGGCTCGGACCGCCCCCCGCCGGCCTGGTGCAGCAACAGCAGCAGCGGCAGCGCGGCCACCGCCACCGGGCCGCCCGTCGCCGAGAAGCCGCGCTGGCACCTGGGGAGACGCACGCCGGCGCACTTCATCCCCCTGGACGTTACAGGTGAGTAGGTGGGGGGCTGTGGTTTCAGGGTATTAGCTGGCATTTGTGAGCAAAATGGCTGAAAAAGTATTCAGTGGATTTTCATCAAATTTTCAACGAATGTTGGGAAGGGTTCCATGAACAAATGATTTAAATTTGGTAATGATCTAGAAAAAATCCTGGATTCTGGATCACTTTGTTGTTTGGTAACATTGTGGTAAATGGTCTTGGTGGTGATACCTGGAACCTGCATGGCTGGAGGGATTTTCTAGTTGTTAATAAGGTCTAATTGAGTTTCACATTTTCAAAATAAGGCACTGGGAAACAGAAGAAGTCAGTGCGTAATGGATTTAACGGCCTTACCGACTCTTTCTTCTCTTTCTTCTTAAGTAAAGCACATTATCAAGATCTGTAAACGTTTGAGCTGCCCCCTGGTGGGTGTGTTGGTGAACAATCCACGCCATCGTAAACGTACGGATGCTAGGAACGTTTAAAACACGTACAGTTCTCTTTACGAATGAGGTTTTAGCCAACTGAGGCTGCGGGGCGTTTCCATGGTAACAGAGTGATGGACGCACAGCATCGCATCAGAGTGTTGATCGTTGCGTCAGCTGATCCGCAGCGACCAGATAAACAGGCCTGTGAACCGATGGTTGTTAATCATCGTTTAATCTGATCAATCCCGACGGAGTGATTGATCGGATCGTTGATTGATCAGGTTTCAGCTGCTCTTCTGTCACCTGGGGGTTTGCTAGGTGATGAGTTCAGGGGCGTCTCAGTTTTTTCATGAAGGAATCTAGGCTATTTTGTGTGTGTGTGTGTGTGTGTGTGTGTGTGTCTTTTCCCTGTTAAACCAACCAACAGGTAGACTGCAGTCAGCTTCCTGTTGCCATGGTAACACGCCACTCTTCCTCTCTTCCTGAACATAAAAAAGGAAACATCAGTGAGGATGTCTCTTTGCTTCTATGTCTCCATCCCACCCCGTGATGTATGATTTGATCATGTATGATCTCTTTATGTATGATCTGTTCATGTACATGTAAGATCTGTACATGTATAATCTGTACATGCGTGATTTCAACATGTATGATGTGTACATGTATGATCTTTACATGTGTGATTTCATCATGTATGATCTGTACATGTACATGTATGATCTGTACATCTGTGATTTGTACATGTGTGATTTCATCATGTATGATCTGTACATGTACATGTATGATCTGTACATCTGTGATTTGTACATGTATGATCTGTACATGTATGATATGTACATGTATGATATGTACATGTGTGATTTGTACATGTATGATCTGTACATGTACAAGTATGGTCTGTACATGTACATGTATGATATGTACATGTGTGATTTGTAAATGTATGATCTGTACATGTACAAGTATGATCTGTACATGTACATGTATGATATGTACATGTGTGATTTGTACATGTATGATCTGTACATGTACAAGTATGATCTGTACATGTACAAGTATGATCTGTACATGTACATGTATGATATGTACATGTGTGATTTGTACATGTATGATCTGTACATGTACAAGTATGATCTGTACATGTACATGTACAGGGTTCGACGTTAAGGTTTTTTCCTACCTGCCCTGTCGGGCAAGTACTTCTTAAATCTACTTGCCCCATTTAAATTCTTACTTGCCCCACCTAAGACGTTATTTTTTTTGGCTTGTGTTGTTCAAATCTTCATCGTGAATTCTATCTTAATAAAATCCATTGTCTGTTGACTTTATATGACACTACACAACATGTCTTCCTTCAGAAAGTAGTATTTATTTTTTCTTTACATTTAACATTTTGTACAACAAAGTACAGTTAGAACTAGTGCATTTGTACTAGTGCATTTGTACGCCATTTGTACTTTGGAGACTTAAGAGGGATGGATATTGCGTGAATGGCTGCTCCGTTTTGGCGATGTGGTAAGCGGTGGTCATACATCTTTTGAGCTGGTTGTGGCTCTCCTCGTTAAGCCTTTGGACACAACGGTCCATAGGTCCAGGAACATTAGTGCGTTTTTTTGCCTCAACGCAAGCGAAGTGCGGGGCTGATTTTGCGTGGCTATCCAAGTTGTTTTTTCGGAAGCTTTCGCTCCCGCGGAAAAACGAACTGGTTTTGTCAGCCTTTGACGGGAATTCCCTGCATACCACACAAAACATGACTTTCCCATCGTAATCGACCCACGGAAAAGTTTGCTTCCAGGAAGGCAGGAAAGTTCTTCTACGCTTCGTCTCGGAACCCTCGGCCATTGCTGCGGTCTGACACGCATGCGCGCACGCGTACACACAGAGACACACGCAGGGCACTTGCCCGAGCGGGCAAGTCTGAACAGGTTCGACTTGCCCGCCCGTTATTTTTACTTGCCCCGGGCAAGCGGGCATCCGTTAATGTCGAACCTTGATGTATGATATGTACATGTGTGATTTGTACAAGTATGATATGTACATGTACATGTGTGATTTGTACATGTATGATCTGTACATGTACAAGTATGATCTGTACATGTACATGTATGATCTGTACATGTACATGTACATGTACAAGTATGATCTGTACATGTACATGTATGATCTGTACATGTGTGATCTGTACATGTATGTTCTGTACATGTATGATCTGTACATGTGTGATCTGTACATGCATGATTTGTACATGTATGATTCATGTTTACTAGATGGGAGCTGATTGGTCGACGGCCAGAGTCAGATCAGATTTATCTGCTGAGTCATGGTTCATCGCTCAGCTTTATTCATCACAGAAGATGCTGAATGACGCTCAGTCATGGAGCTGAACATGAATGAGATGTGATCACAGCAACACGTGAAAAAGTAGTAATGATAATTAAGTAGCAATAATTAAAACTAACAGAAATTAAACATATATGGAACTGATCAGATGATCAGCATCCTCTGAACCTATGTCAGGCTTCTTCTCTCCTTGTTGGGATCTTTAAAGACTTTCTTATTCCTGCGGCTCTGATGTAAATGTTTTCATAGCGTCCCAGATGGTTTCTGTCTCGCGGATGATTCAACTGCAGTTTTGGGAGACAGTTGCTTCTGTTTCAGAAAGTTAAATCCACGACAGACTCTGCGAATCCACCGACTGGCGTCCCGGAACCCGCTCCAGACTGAGGCGTGTGCGGGGTTTCACCCTCGAGGTGAATGAGCGGAAATGAGCTGAGCTGATTCTGAAAATCACACAGCAGATGGCTTTACGCTGGCTTCATTTGGTTCAGTCCAAAACAGCGAAGGCAGAATAATGAGGCATATAAAAAAAAGGGCTGATGATTGACAGGTTGCATTTTGTCTCATCTCTCACTAAAAATACTTTTATGCCTGTTAGCGGAAGCGTGTTTTCTAAATCACGACAAACAGCTGGATCGCACCAGACAGGAAGTCGGATACAGTTACAGAATCAAACCTCCATCTCCTTTTCAAAATAAAACAATTTGCGCCAATCATACTTTATATAAAATACCTAAATAGTGATTTAATCTAGTGCTACCAAACCAGACAACTGACCTTTCTTCCATTCCTCATTTTTCTGTAGTGCTCTTTTAACATAACATAAACATAAACCTCACTGTAGTCACTCTGTCACTTTTTCACTTTTTCACTGGTCACTTTTTCTCTTCACACACACCCTGCACCTTGAGTGTGCATTAGCTATGTATGTGTACATGTGGGTATGTGCGTGGATATGTATGTCCATATATATATATATGCAAATATGTGTGTATGTGTATGTATGTAGGTATGTACGTGCATGTATGTATGTATATATGCTTTGCTTATGCATACTTTTTTCTTACTATTCATTAGCATTTTCTCTCCATTCTGTCGATAATGCATACTGTGTATGCGGATCAAGAAATTGTGTTGTGTGTTTTTTATTTTTATTTTTTTTATAGTTTTTTTATCTTCAGCTTTATTTTCTTCTCTTTATCTGTAACGCTGCAGTAACACACAAATGTTCCCGTTGTGGGATCAATAAAGTTTTATCTTATCTTATCTTAATGAGATATTTTCTGAAAATTATCCAATTATCCAAATACGTAGGTATATATGGTTTCCCCAACTGCACAAGTATATATATATATATATATAAATAAACAGTTGGGGCCTCTGTGTATTCCTAAACAGCTATGGTGCTGTAATATAGGCCTGATGCCAGAATAATGTCACTTTCTAAGCGCCAAAGTCGGCAAAATCTTTCATTTAATGGACTATTCATAAAAAGTGGAGCAGACACCTGGATCCCACTTTACAATTAGGTTGATCTTGGTTTAGGGGCAGGGGAGAAGTTCTTTTTTTTAATATCACCTCTTACTAACCAGCCAATACTGGAAAGCTAAAGAGTCAGTGAATGAATTAATCGAATTCCCTCCTGCACATGGAGACCTAACTGTGCATGTGAATGTACCGACTGACCTCCTCTTGTCTTCCTCCTCCAGGTGAAGGAGGAGGAAGAGGAGGAGGGGGGGGTAAATTCCACGGCGTTGACCTCCTGCAGCACTCCCCGTCCCCATCCCCCTCCCCGGGGGACCCCTTCCCCCACCAGCCCCGCTCCCTGGAGCCCATCACCGACACCCAACACCAGAACCTGGCCCTGAGGAAGACACACTCTGACCTCGACACAACCTCACCTGCAGGTGTGTGTGTGTGTGTGTAGAAGAAGAAACTCTCACCCTCCTCCTGAGTTCAGTCCGTTCCGTCTCTTCTTTCCCGTGACTGCCTTCAGCTAAAGATCAGAAAGAGGAAAAAGAAAAAGAAAAGAACAGGTCGCCCTAAAAAGTGATATTCCTCCACTTGTTTAAATATGGCGACGTCAGCTGAAGCTCCATCAGCGCTCAGAGAAATCTTGAACTTTATTTTTTTTTCGGCTGCAGAAGCACATTCTGCTGCACAGGCTGTTTTGCAGAAATTGAATTTGATAGAAGTTCAGCCAACTTTTTCTATGTGTTTTATGAGAAAAAGGTGAAATGATCTTAGACCTCATTTCAACTTGAGATGAATTATTCTGTGTTGACTCCCTTAAACATAGCTCAGCGATTAATCCCACTGAACAGAGAACATAATGGAGACGATTGTTGGGTTAATCGTTTCTCTCCTGTATTAGCAGAAGAATCTGTTTCGGTCAAGGACGGCGTTGTCGGCATCCAGGATCTTTTCTTTTTTCCTAATTAGTTTATTCACTGCAACAGATCCTCGATCTTTTAAAGTGTCTGAAGGTTTTCCTGTAAACGGTTCAACCTGAATGCAGCAGACAGACGTGGAAAAACCAGACCATCTAAACGACTTTTTATAAATGACTTGTTTGATTCTGTATTCAGACTTCTGATAATAACTTCAGCGTTAGCCCATTAACTTCAGCATTAACATGACCTTGTCCAAACAGTTTATTCCTTCACTACAGTCTAAAGTGGAAACATAATCTTATCCACAACTGTACATGCTGTAATTTAGTTTTCACAATGTTCTGGGAACATTTGTTGAACATTTCTCATCACATCTTTCAAATAAATTGTATATTTACAGTAATACAGAATGTATTACAGTGTTTGTGTACGATATAATGGGGAGGGCAGCAGTTTTAAGCAAGTGTAAGTTAATAAAAACATAAAACTGCAAAAAGGTAGTTGGCAACAAGAGTATACAGTCGTATGAAAAGTTTGGGATATGCAAAAAAGTGTGCCGTAATTACTTAAACAAAGGTAGGCATGTGCAGAAAAATTACATCAATGTTTTGATAAATCCTCCTTTTGCGGATTTAACAGCCTCTAAAAGCTTCCTGTAGCATCCAGTGAGGGAATTCTGGATTCTGGTTGAAGGTATCTCTGACTATTCTTCTTTACTACAAACATCAGATAAGCTAAGTGTTAATCCTTCACCTGCACAGGTAACAGTTTGGACCAGCTTCGCCCGGGAGCCATGGACCACTCCGGGCTGCTGTGCTCCAACACCCCCTCGCCTTCCTGGAACGGACCCAAGGGCTCCACCTTTTCACCCGGAGCGTGGAACGAGCCGTACAGCTACAGCGTGAACAAAGGCCCGGCGGTCCCGCCCAAACAGCACAGCGTGATCGGCGCCGCGGGGGGCGGCGGGATGCAGGAGGCCGTGATGCTGGTGGGCACAGGACAACCCAGCCAAAGAGGGAACAATGCGCCGGGGATTTCTCTGGCTGCTGTGATGGGGAAGAGGAGTGAAACAGAGGGAGCTGCAGCGGATGGAGGGAGAGGAGGAGGAGGAGGAGGAGGAGGAGGAGAGACGACCAGAGGAAGGGAGAGGTCAGCACGATCCATAGCGGCGGCCAACGCCTTCAAGTTCCGTGAGCGCTCCCTCTCCACGCCCACGGATTCCGGTTCCTTCTGTTTCACGGAGGGCGGCTCGTGCCAGCCGGATGTCACGTCCACGGGGAACGGGAACTCCGCGGCGGTACCGGAGCACCAGCAGCACCACCACCACTTCCTGGGCCTGGCCGAGAACTACGCCCTGCTCTACCCGAGAGGCAGCTCGGAGGACAGCGCCAGCACCGCCGACACTGTCTCCATAACGGCCTCAGACTACGGCACCGAGGGACGCCTGCGCCTCCGCTCGCGCTCGATCTCGCTCAAGAAGTCCAAGCGCAAGCCGGCGCCTCCCGTGAGGAGCGTGTCCCTGATGAAGAACCTTGGGGAAGCCGAGGGGAGGATCCACCGCGAGGGAGGCCTGTACCGGGACGGCCGGCCCAAGAGCCTGCACATCCCCAGGGACCACTTTCCAGACTTCCAGCCCGACTTCCTCCCCAGCTCGACCTGTTCTTCCAAAGCAGGTGTTCACGACGGGGATCTGGTCCGGGGAGGTGGCGACGGACCCCCGAGCCTGGAGGTGCAGGCTCCAGAGAGGGAAGGGGAGATGGAGCTGAACTTCCCCGCTCACTGGCAGCTGGGGGAGTGGAAGAACAACGACCCCTACAGGTAGGGACAAGGCGTTTCAATTAATCAATTATTCCAAGACACACAAAAAAGTCATGGAACTCATAAGGGGTTACAGGGTTGGGGGGAACTTGTGAGTCTACCAGCCTGCGTAGCACCTCTTACATTTGATGAAAAAGGAGGACATTAGGGAAGAGGGAGGGTACATAAGGTCAAATGTCAAACAAGGCTCCTTGGGGCGCTCAATAGGGCATTAGGGAAAAAACAGCAAGGTTAGCACATATAAATTTGAAATTTGTGCATATTTGTGTCTTGGTGCATGTTGAATTCACCCTCTTCACTACTCAGCCTCAACATCGTCTCTGCCGTCTTGCCTTCTCTTCACGTTTCTTCTTTTCCTCCCCCTCCAGGTCCCTGTCAGGCTCCAGCACAGCAACGGGCACCACAGTGATCGAGTGCATGAAAGTCCAAGGCAGCTCAGAATCACTGCTCGACTCGCCTTCCACCTCCAGGGCCACGTCACCCTCACAGCTCTCCATGGAGACTGACATCAAGGCGTCCTCGCCCTTCAAACCCCCTGGACTCATGTCCCCGTCCAGTGGCTACTCCAGCCAGTCGGAGACCCCGACCCCGACAGTGCCTCTCAGCCATGTGGCGGGTCCTGGGATGACAGGGACGATGGGGTCCTCGGGGTGTAAGATGCGCCCGAAGATCCCGGAAAGAAAATCCTCGCTACCGTCGCCCAAGGACCCTGCTGCCAGGTCCCGCCTGTCCTTCGAGATGCCCGGGAATGCGCACCTGGAGCTTTCGTCCATTAAGCCGAAGCAGAAGGCCAGCAGGCGCCACTCCGACACCTCCACGGCGGCGAAACCCGGAAAAATCAGCCCCAGCTCGTCACAGGCACTGCCTGTGGTCACCCAGAACGAGCTGAAGACCATCCGGCTCCGCACAGTCTCCCGCAGCGACCTGGAAGACTGCCCCGACGGGGCATCCGACACCATTGAAGAGGAGCACAGCCGAGACCTGGGCGAGGACCCCAGTCCACCGCCCACTCTGCCGAAACCCAAGCCCCCTGTCGCCGTTAAGCCGCCCTTGCCCAAGCGGCCTCTGAACCTCCTGCTCAAGTCCCCATCCCCCTCGTCTACATCCCCCGTCGCACTGGACTCGCCTCCCGCTTCACCCGTCGACCGGCCGGTGCCCCTGGGTAACATCTACAAGGTCATGAAGAAGCCCAAACCCAAAAAACCCCTGCCCGGGAACCCCTCCGCGATCTCAGAGTCAAACTCCACCACCGCCCCTCAGGGCTCCTACGACCATCCGTTCCTCCCCCTCTCGCAGACCCTCTTCGATCTCCCTCCTCTTCCGGACCCACAGCCTCTCCTGGAAGACCCGGTGCTGGAGCCCGAATTTGACGCAGAGACGGAGTCGGGTGAAGGAGGCTCGCTCCCGTCCCCCTTCAGCAACCAAGAGGTCCCAGAGCTCCAGGACAAGAGCAAGACCCTCCCCTCACGCATGACAATATCTGGTCTGTCAGACCTGTCGGACAAAAAGAAACCCAAGGTCCCACCCCCAGTCCCCAAGAAACCGAACGTCCTGCTTCTTCTTCCCTCATCTGTTCACTCCTCCACCAACGGCAGCACGGACCGCCAGACGCCGCAGGCCGACAGCCCCGTGGGCCTCCGGTCCCCCGTGGGGTCTTTTCCACCGGAGGACATTGCCACCGCCCCCAACGTCCCGGACGAGATGCCGGAGCAGCAGGACGAGAACCACCTGGGAGCCGACGAGGACAGTTCTAAAGAGTCGTCTCTGCAGGACTCGTCCCTCACAGAGCTGGAGGCCAAGATGGGCAGCGCCGGGATCGCAGCAGGTGTGTTTGTTGAAATGGTCTTGGGGATTTGTCGAGAACTGGGTCCACATCGTATCAGACCCTTTAGGCTTCCATAGAAGTAACCTGCTCAACTCACCACAACTTAACCTCGGACATGGACCATGATGTAGTCTCGTTTCATCCATCTTACCAATAATCAGTCACTAGTCTAATCAGGTTTGAGAAGCTGGAACCAGAAAAATTTGGACATTTTCTTTTTACAAATAAATCAAATCTGTTCTTCTAAATGGATTTGGAACAAGTTTTTTTTAACTATCTGAGCTGAAGTCCAGATTGACTGTAAACTTTTGCATAAGTGAGGATTTTCAAAGCACATTTTTTTTATATTATATTATAATCATATTACATGCAATTATACACTAATGCTTAATGATTCCGGCTGTTTTTGATGCCTAATTCCTAATTCTACCAGACGAGATTTCTCAAGATTTGAAACCTAATTGTTTGTATATCTAATTGTTCTTATAGGCTTGTATAGTCATTATCTGATTAGCAGCTGATTCTCTGTGTACTAATATCAGTCATCAATGATGTGTTTTTTCAGACGACTCAATGGCCAATGAGAAGATGGTGCTGCACATCGCCGAGGAGACGGATGACGACTTGGTGGCCACCACACCTACAACACACACCACAGAGGACCTGTTCACCATCATACACAGGTGTGACCACACACACACATAGACAGTACAGCCAATCACATATATACACATTTCCTTAAAAGGCCTTTTGAAAAAGGATAAAACTTTTTCTCAAAGCCCAAAACCACCAGTCGGTCTATTATAACCCCAAAGTGTGACAAAAGGTGCCTCGACTTGTTGGAGGCGTGATAGACGGAGCGTAACGTTACCTAGCAACAGCTACATGTACAGTGGGCTCCTGCACACACACACACACACACACACGGAATCACAAGAAAGCTAGTCTCTAAGCAACAAGTGTTCATGATTTTACCTTCCGTGGTGCTGAAAATAGCTTGAAAGGGAGACAAGGGGGGGAAGAAAGACCAGGGGAGTTTTCATCTCTTGAAAAGAAAGGACAGAGCCTCGTCAGTAGTTACAGGTTCCACAGTTTTTATTCCAACTTTACTAATCACTCGTCCTTTGCCATCTTCGTCCAGGTCCAAGCGGAAGGTCCTGGGTCGCAAGGAGCCGTCCGACTCCTTCGGCAGCCGCCAGAGCCTGGTGTCTCCGGTGAAGCACAGCGCCGGCGGCGGCGACCTGCGAAACCTCACGCTGGGCAGCAGCGCTAGGTCCAGCTCCCGCAACGACAACTTCATGGCGCTGCTGCAGAAGAAGGGCAGCAAGTCGTCCAGCGGCGGCGCCCGGGTCTCCGCCATGGAACTCCTCAGAAGCACAAACCCGCTGGCGCGACGCGTCACCGAGTTCCCAGCCGCCGAGGGGGCGGAGCCGGCGTCCGACAGTGGAAAACCAGGCGATCAGTGAGGAGGAAGCTACCGGCCGACTCCACATCGAACCGGATCACTCCAACTACTGATCGACCATTTGCACCGTCCAATCACATTGGAGGCGCATGGTCTCTTCCTCGGTTGGAGCGTTGATGTTCCCGACACAACGGACGGGCGGTGGAGGCCACGAGGTTGCGAGGTTTTGCTTGAACGTTGCACCGTTTTCTCCCACCGTCGGGGGGTCTGTTCAGGATCGGCAATCAGACGAATCCAAGAAACAACCTGGAATAAAACGCACGTGATGTTTCCAAACGATTCAAACAAAACCCTCCAACCGCGGCTCGACACCTGTAGACGAAGTGAAGGTTTTTAAATGCATCGCATGGCGGCAGCGGCGGCGGTGGCGGTTCCGTCGGGACGAAGCCGGCGGGATTTACAAAAAAAGAGAAAACACTTGGGGGCTTTTCCTGCCACCAAAGATCGGGCATGAGCACGTCACGTTTTCGTTGCTCGTGAACATGAAACCTTCACTGAACATTCCACAGAAGGCACCGGGCTAGCGGACGCCATTTTTCCTTTTTGAGGGGGAACGTAAAGCACTTTCTCGTTCTGTTCGGAGCTCGTTTACACACCAGGTGTCCGTCCTGATTATTATTGTTTTTATTATTTTCTTGCTTATGTTTTGTTCTTGCCTGAGACGTTCGGACTGGACATCGTGTACAAAGATAAATGTAACGCATCTATCGACCATTTAAAAAAAACAAGCAACAGTGTACAGATATCAGGACTAAAAACTGGCCGACGCACGATGGAGGGAACACACACACACACACACACACACACACACACCGAGGCCAAGGAGTGACGTCACAGAGTGTGTGTGTGTGTGTGAGAGCGTGTGTGTGTGCAGATGAAATCAGGCCTGTGGAGTTTCTGTGCGGAGAGCATGAAGCAGGCCTGGTTATTAAACAGGGTTTTTTTTCTTCGTCTTGGTCTCTGGTGACGGGACCAAAAGGACTGTTAAACAGACCAGAGGGGACCTAGCAGTGTGTGTGTGTGTGTGTGTGTGTGTGTGTGTGTGTCATCATCAACCCTCATTCCTTCCTTTTCTTGGGAATAACCACCGGATCTCTCTCTCTTCTCTCCTCCTCTTGCACACTGCGACCTCTCGGCACGTAGCATCACCTCTCCGATCCCCCTCCACTCCTCCTTTTCAGCCATCCCTCCATCCTCCTTCCTTCCCTCCCCTCCACCTCTCTGCATTCAGTCTATGCATCCGAGCTTCAGCGGCCAGACGACGTGACACTGGATGAATGTCAATGAACGACTGTTAGAGAAAATACACGCCGCGCTCGGTCTGAGACGCCAAAAAGAAAAAGAAGAAAACATCTTATCTTTTTTGCCTTCTCTCTTTTCTCGCTCTCTGAGTTTTTTATACTTTCTTTGGTCTATCCATGGAAGGCCGGGGGTTAACGTGGACCAGCGAGTGAACGGGTCTGTGCACAAACATGGAAACAGGCAGAAGTCGAATGTGTGTTTTTTTGTTGTTTTTTTTGCATAAAAAAAAGACTGAATTCCGGAATCTGAATCCGGAATCCGCGAGGACGTTCCAACACCTGACCGACCCCTTGCCTGGAGAGAGTGCAGGCAGGAAGAGGATGGGAGGGGGGGCTTGCATCACCCCCCCCTCGGTGCTACAGCGTCAGAGCTCCCCCCGGTGGATGGAACAGGAAAGGGCGTAAAAAAACAAAACTCCTTCATCGTCCTCTTCCTCACGACAGTCCGTCAGGTTTTTATCGTCCTGGGAAAAAAAAAGATGAAGAATTAAAAAAAACAAAAAACGCATAAATTATCACATTTATGAAGACTAGTCAAGTGAAGCTTGTTTTAAATATTTAGTGAATGAAAAAAGATAAACCTATAAAACTCTGTGTTTGTTTACCTTGTATACTGAATTTATGGGCGTGTTGCTGCCGCCCCACCGTGTATTTTTTTTATTTTTATTTTTTATCATTTCAGCTGCCTTGGTGGTTCACACACAGACTTTTTTTGTTTTTGTAAATCTGGCCAAAAGAACTTTTATCAGTATCTGCAAAATTTGCCCGAATTGATTTGAAAGTTGAAGACACAGATTACAGAGGAGTAAGAGAGTGTGTGTGTGTGTGTGTGTGTGTGTGTGTGTGTGTGAAGACGACACACTCGCATCTAAAGGATTTTTATTGAGGTTGACTCGGGATTGTTCCTGTTAATAAATAAGTTCCTGAATTTGCTAATTTTTAATAAAACACTTTATAACAGCATCATCTATAAACACTTTAATAGACAGATAAACTATAGTTAATTGTTATTTAAGTAGTTGTTAATGTTTAATAATAAACGTCTATAAACATTATTTGGTTACTGTGACGTTGGGATTGGTGATTATTATATGTTTAATAAATCATCAACTAACCACTATTTAGATTTAATTTCATTGGCTCCTTTATAATCTCCTTTTTAAACATCTTACAGAATATATTCTTCATGTTCTGGAATGATCCTCAGTGGATTTATAGCATTTAATGGAACAATAATTGACCTTTGAACTTTTATCCTAATAATCAAATTTATCTTATCAAATCAAATTAATTCTGACTCAGCAGGAAAACTGAAAAATTAAACAATTATAAAGTAATATAAACCTCAATTATAGATTTTGAATAGAATGATGCTTTAAACATTAATAATTAACCATTAACGAACTGTTAATATCTATTAACTAAAGTTTGATTTGCTATCTATTACCCTTTATAGATGATGTTATTATATGGTGTTACTACAATGATTATTAATCTATTTCAAAGCCTCCCAGAAATTCCCCGTAGAGCTAAATCTGTTGTCAACATATTATATCGTAAATGACGTTTCCACAAAGAGCCGAGGAGAGGAACCCACCGAACACCGAGCGCATTATCCGTCTTTAAGGAGGACGCGAAGGGACGAGGGGAAGGAACGGTCTGATTCCCGCTGAATGCGGGGATTATTCCACGCTGACATTTATACGACTTCCATCATCTCCTCCTCCTTCTCAGATGGCGTGTGACTCACAGCAGTAAGCACATTTAAAGCCCCCCCCCACCACCACCACCCACCCCCACATCTCTCAGCCTCTCTTTTGGCTTCACCTGTGATGTGATAGGAAAGAACAACGTGTAGCGGAAGCCAGGAAGGATGAAGTGATCAACTTGTTAATTGATTTCCCAAAGTCGCAACCTGTCGCTGGGAAAATAAAAGCTGAGGTGTGTCGGAGACTCTTGAGTTGAGCAGAGAAAGGTCAGTTCATCAGAATATGCATTCGAGATAATTAGGAGCTGCATGAAAAGTCAAAAATGTTATTCCAACAGTTTGTAGAGAAATATATATGACAACGGGGAGGAAGATTTACAGTAAAGCAATCAGACTTCTAACAGAAAACTGCACTTTTAAAAAAGTTTAATACCAACACATCATATTTTAGTAATAGTGCAATTACCTGCGTGTACAATTGATATATAAATATATATATATAAATATATATTATCTGGAATTTTAATCATTACTGGGCATGCAAGACAATGGCTCGCCATTTTTTTCATTTGGAACCCGTTGGGTCCTGGTTCCTGGGTCATATTCGAGTTTTAACGCCTCGATTTGGGGTTTGATCTCGTCATCTTTGGGCCTCGTGCAGCATCATTCTCTTAAATGTCTCCTTAACATTTCAGGCTCCTGCTGCCATCCTTGAAAATCCCTTGTATTTGCACTGAAAACAATGAAAATAGGTTAATTGTTAAATTAATCTCATACGCCACATTTCTCTTTATGCAGATGATATGTTGCTTCATGTAGATGAAGCTTCCATTGATTCTAGGCCCAAATCTGCCTTATTAGCATTAAATTCCAACATGGTTCCTGTTTCTCTTCTGTAAAAAAAACAAAAAAGTTAAACAGCTGGGGGACATTTCTTGAACATTTATTGGAATTTTCTGCATAATATTCCTATGACGTTAAAATGGCAAATTTTCAGGCTTAAACCACATTTCTCTCACATTACCAGACTGTTCTGTAGAAGAGAAACATTTGCACAGAAGGGTTGACAGATAGAAACCTGGAAGGAATATTCTGGGAATGTTCTGGGAACATTATGCGGATGGACTGTGAAAAACAGATGTTTTCGTCATATGTTCTCTGGCGTCAGGAAGAAGCAAAGCTCGATACGAACAAAACGAGAACGAATCATGGAGACAAACTAAGAAAACTTAGATTTGCTCCTCTAACTTTCTGCATGAGGCCCAATGCGTAAAGTCTGTTGAAAACATTATTTTTTTTTCTTTGAATCATGGTTACATTTATTAACTTGTACATGCAGGTGCAGCTTCAGAGAGAGTGAATGAGAATGGTGAAATGAGTTGAAGAAGAAAGAAATAAAGAAAGAAAGAGAATGTTTTATTAGATTAAGGAGCCAGGGAGGAGGTGCAGAGGTTTAGTGGGTTAGGGTAATGCACATCATGAAAACTGAACCCCCTCAGCCCAAAAAAAAACCTACACCCAGTTTAAACCCTGTAAAACCAAATTACACCCCATCAACCCTACTTAAACTCAACTGAAATCCCCTTAACCCAATTTAAATCCCCTCGACCCAACTCCAACACCCCTCAGCCCAACATAAAACCCCTTAACCCAATTTAAACCTTCTCAACCCAACTTAAACCCCCTTCAACCCAACTTAACCCCCCCTCAACCCAACTTAAAACCCCTCAACCCAACTTAAAACCCATTAACCCAACTTAAATCCCCACAACCCAACTTAAACCCCCACAACCCAACTTAAAACCCATTAACCCAACTTAAATCCCCACAACCCAACTTAAAACCCCACAACCCAACTTAAAACCCATTAACCCAACTTAAATCCCCACAACCCAACTTAAACCCCCACAACCCAACTTAAAACCCATTAACCCAACTTAAATCCCCACAACCCAACTTAAACCCCCACAACCCAACTTAAAACCCATTAACCCAACTTAAATCCCCACAGCCCAACTTAACCCCCCCTCAACCCAACTTAAAACCCCTCAACCCAACTTAACCCCCCCTCAACCCAACTTAAAACCCCTCAACCCAACTTAAAACCCATTAACCCAACTTAAATCCCCACAACCCAACTTAAACCCCCACAACCCAACTTAAAACCCATTAACCCAACTTAAAACCCATTAACCCAACTTAAATCCCCACAACCCAACTTAAAACCCATTAACCCAACTTAAACCCTGTCAACCAAACATTAAACCCCCTTAAACCCCTTCAACCCAATTTAACCCCTCTCAACCCAACTTAACCCCCCTCAACCCAACCTAAAAACCATTAACCCAACTTAAACCCCCTCAACCCAACTTAAACCCCCCTTAACCTATCTTAAACACCCCTTACCCCGACTCAACCCCCATCCACCCCCTAGTGTTCGGGGCTCTGTTTCCGGCAGCTTATGAAAACAGAGATGGGACACGGGAAGAGAAAGAGACAGAGTTATTGCAATTATTCTATTTTTGTTATTCCTCCTCGAAAAAGACATATTTAAAGGAATATTCTGTGTACGTGACTCGTTTCCCGCCCACATCCGGTGGTGTGATCTGTAGCTGCGAGGTGGCGCCAACACAAACGCGATATGCCAATGTGATGAAATTATTATTATATCATTATAAATAAATTATTTTTCTTTCCTAAAACAGACGGCGTGTTTGTTTTCTGTGCTGCTTCATGATGAGTCTTCAAGGTTAGCGGCAGCTTTTTATTAATGAGCCGTTTGCACATGGAGATTTGGATCCAGCAGCATGTTTGTGCAACACAAAACTGTCTTTTCTTTGTTCCTTCCTGACAGGAAACTGAAATAAAACCTTGAATTTACCTTGAGCCAATTGCAAAAAAAAATATCCAGCTGTTTTCCCTCACTATTGATCTTATTTATTGTATTATAAAGTAGAGAAAAGTCCTCCTGTGACTCTTCTTTAAGGATTATTGCCGCCAATGTTTATTATGGGATCATGGTTCACATCATCTCACACACCTGCAAATCTACAGGTGTGTAAAAGGGTTAATTAAAGGTTCAGGAGTGGCTTTAGGTTAAAGTTAAGATGCAGGATGTCATCATAGGAATAACAGTGTCTTTAGTGTGTGTTTGTGTGTGTGTGTGTGTGTGTTTTAATGCCTAAAATCACAGGTTCTCCCCAGACGACGCTTCAATCAAGAAATGCAGCAACGAGGTAATTTCTACAAACGGCTTTGTGTTCCTGCTCCGTAATGAATGACACCTGTTCACACACACACACACACACACACACACACACACACACACACACACATATGCTATCTGCTGTGACACTTCTCTTGTTGAACTCTGGAGCCATCTAGTGGCCATTTATTGTCAAGACAACGTTTAAAAAAACTGGCAGCAATTATCCAGAAAGTTATTATTATTATAATAATGATGATTATTATTATTAATAATATTAGTATTATTGTACAGTAGAAGTACTTCACTTCTGTTTACAGTTGTGTGTCTTTACTGTAGAAAAATACACTTTGTGATTTCAGTTGTATTCACAGTATTAGGTAATACTTGTATTAAAACACAGTAACTCAACAAACATGAATCTACTGTAATATTTATTTACACTAATGTTACGCTCTTTAACGCACTGATCCACTGTGCAGATTTCACAGTGGATCAGATCAATCCAGTCCATTGATCTGGTATTGATCTCACCTGTTAAGCCAGTTTCACTTACATAGGAATATATATATATAGATAGACAGACAGACAGACAGACAGATAGATAGATAGATTGATATTTTACAAACTTTATTAAAATAATTTACTCACATTTTAAAAGGGAAATAATTGAGTTCATATTTTTTTATGTATATTATATAAAAAATATTATAAATATTTTATTTTTCTTAGATTTTAAATTTTTTTATTTTTATAGTGTGAGATGTTTCAAATTATTTAGTACAGAATTTGTGGTTTGAGGCTGCACATATAAAATTTAAGACTTAACTTCACTTGGAGTGAATTAACAGCTTCATGATAAAGTGACTGTACACACACACACACACACACACACACAGGGAGGGGAAGCTCTATTCTTCCTGTTTCTGACAGCGGAGAGCACGCCATGTTATCTATGACACACACACACACACCAGAGGTGGTTGGTGTGTGTGTGTGTGTGTGTGTGTGTGTGTGTGTGTGCATTCTCAGATCAACCCAGAGACTTCTGCTGCTGCTCCTTTAATTAAAATTAATTAAAAATTGTTTAAAAAAAATAAAGAATATTGTTCTCTAACTAAAACTAAAGACACCAAAGACAGAAGATAGGAAAAAACATGAGGAAGGAAAAGGGAATAATAGGAAGTTAAAATTACAGGGACGTGGTGCTGAAGGCAGGAGGAGGAGGAGGAAGAGGAGGAGGAGGAAGAGGAGGAGGAGGAGGAGGAAGAGGAGTAACAGCAAGTGCAGCGAGGAGAAGCAGCAACATTAGAGAGAGAAGAAACACCAGAATTACTGCAGAGAAACAGAGAAGAAACATCCAACATTGTGATTATCTGGACTAACACACACACGCACACACTCACTCTCTCACACACACACACACACACACACACACACACACACACACACTCTCCTGACTAATGCTCCTGTGGATGGACCGGTCACACACACTCCTCCAGCTGTGCATCAGGCAGATATGCGGCGTTTCTTCTACATGGTGAGTAACACTGTG
This sequence comes from Eupleurogrammus muticus, assembly GCA_036785175.1. Taxonomy (NCBI): domain Eukaryota; kingdom Metazoa; phylum Chordata; class Actinopteri; order Scombriformes; family Trichiuridae; genus Eupleurogrammus; species Eupleurogrammus muticus. The sequence continues at coordinate 18,441,668 of JAYKQN010000017.1, read as the reverse complement.
TGTTTTACTGCAGCGCCGTTAAACACTAAAGCTGCCATGACTTCCTCTTCATCATCGACTCTTTAAACTCTCCGTTTTATATCTGAGCAGCCAAAGAGAGAAATAAAAAGTGTAAAAAATATATATGTATGTATATATTATAAATGATTCTTTTCATCATTTGACATTCGCTGTCAAAAAAATTCACACAAAATTGTGATTTTTGCCAGAAAATTATACAGACTAGTCTAAATTGTTGTAATGTTGTAATTTATAACATTTATGTGAATAAATAAGTTGTGTGTGTGTGTGTGTGTGTGTGTGTGTGGAGCTTTACAATTGTACACTTATCTTGCTAAATACATGACAAATCTCTATGTGTCTAGACGTGTTTTATAACATCATCCTGTTAAATTATCAGCTTAAGTAATTTTATAAACTTTTGAGAAAACACAAAACCCTTTTTCATCACTTTCCCAGGTTCTTCTTTGCCTGTTTTTCGACAGTTTTCATGACTTTACTGAAGGTAAAGTTTTCCATCCAGCACCTGATTGCATTTGAACAGTTGGTCAATACAGAAAAAGTTTCCTTCTCATCAGGTTTGAAGTACAAATATAACAGGATATCATCAGCGTACAGTTTGACATTATGATGCTGCATTTTAGGATCAACTACCCCCAAAAACTCTAAACTGACATTACCTGAAGTTAAATTAAATGTGAAATTAATGTCAGTTTGTCCCTTTTTCATCACTTTCCCAGGTTCTTCTTTCCTGTTTTTATTGAACGTAACTTATCAACATCCAGTTTTGACTTTTAGAAAGCTGAGATCTGAAGAATTTACAATGTGATGACACATGTTTAATGATGAAGATCCTGGAACTTCCTTTATTTCTTCATATTTAGCTTCATATTTGTTGAATTTACTGATATGCACAGCATTTTATTTTACATTATTATAGCCTTTATCACTCACCAGTAGAAACAGATTCTAGAATCATGTTTAGAGCTTTTTCTTTTTTCTTGAAACAGCCGCCATCATGAAATTGTCATTTTAACTTTTAACTATAAAACTGTCCTGTAGACGTGGCAGCAGCATCAAGAGGTGGTTTAAACCCAGGCCTTTAATTTATTATATTATTTATTTTAAAAGGGGCGACGACACGTATCATAACAGCATTTAACTCGCATCATATCCACATTTCTCGTGTTTCATGTCAGGGTTTGGCTGCGTCCTGCAGCCTCGGGTTTGTTGGTTAATGTTTCTGTGGTTTTTCCACATTAAGACAATGGGAGAGAGGAGGATTCGATATGAGCAGAGGCAGAAAAACACAGTTTTATATTTCTGACAGTTGTTGCTTCGTCCTGCCAGTCGGTGTCGAGTGTTTTGCACCTAGTGATTCATGGGAAGCTGCTTCAGTGTAAAGTTACCAACACGCAAATATCACATTTGACGTTTTCTATTGAAACGCCCTGAAAAAAAATCTCCACGTCAACCAGAGACTTTAAGTTGTTTTTCTCAGTGAGTTACAGACTTAGTATTTTATTATTCATCAATGGCTAATAGTAAAAAGAAATGAGGATAAGGAGCTCTGAACTTCATGGAAAATGAAAGTGTTAACATGTATGATGCCTGGGAAATCATGGAATGTGATGCAAAAACTCCAAAAACAAACATATCTGTCACCAAAAACAGAAGTTTTGGTTTTCGATTTCATCCACCTGCCTCCTACAATCTTTAAAAAAATCAATCCTGGTTTATAAAGCTGCAGATTGAACCTAAAATGTCTTTTTTTGTCCACAACCCAAAGATCATCAGTTTACTTTTATAGAAGAATAAAGAAACCAGGAAATAATCAGAGAACAGAAGCTGAACCAGAGAATTTGGACTTTTTCTTATTAAAAAATGACTGAACTCAAATCCATTGATTTGGCAACTTATTGATTAATCAACTAATCTCCAACTGAGACTGAGCGTTAGATATTTAATAGTGTGTTCACCACACAATAATTTATCATTTATGTCTCACTGCTTTCCAGAAATTTGAGGAAATACCTGACAATTTGTGAATGAACCAATCATATATTCATAAATTATTAATGACCCTGCCCCTCCCAGGAGCCAATCAGGAGCCTCCGTGCCTGCTTTAACGAGCAGCTTGTTCCACCTTTAGAATCTTAACGTCACTGAAGTCTCTCTGGTCTGAGTTAAATAAATAAGACGTTGGGGAGATAAGAGCGGAGGAAGCTTGCAGGGCAGCTATCTCCTCAACGTTTCCTGTCCCTAAATAAAAACAAGTCGCAGAAGGAAATCAGATAAACGGGCGTTGCTTCACGGTTTGTTCGTCACAGCAAAGTAAACTGGAAATTTTAATCTGCCTGGTTCTGCTTGTCTTTGACCTCTGATGATTTCACTAGGATTAAATGTGATTAAATGCGTCTTCCCTTAACTTTTAAGTTTAGCTTTTGGTAAGAAAAGAAGAAAAATCTCTCTTAGCTTATTTCACCTTTGTACCTTTAACACATAAACTTCGTACTGTACCTTTAATACAGAAACTACACACTGTACCTTTAATACAGAAACTACGCACTGTACCTTTAATACAGAAACTACACACTGTACCTTTAATACAGAAACTACGCACTGTACCTTTAATATAGAAACTACACACTGTACCTTTAATATAGAAACTACACACTGTACCTTTAATACAGAAACTACGCACTGTACCTTTAATATAGAAACTACACACTGTACCTTTAATACAGAAACTACACACTGTACCTTTAATACAGAAACTACGCACTGTACCTTTAATACAGAAACTACACACTGTACCTTTAATACAGAAACTACGCACTGTACCTTTAATACAGAAAATACACACTGTACCTTTAATACAGAAACTACGCACTGTACCTTTAATATAGAAACTACACACTGTACCTTTAATACAGAAACTACACACTGTACCTTTAATACAGAAACTACACACTGTACCTTTAATAAATAAACTACACACTGTACCTTTAATACAGAAACTACACACTGTACCTTTAATAAATAAACTATGCACTGTACCTTTAATACAGAAAATACACACTGTACCTTTAATAAATAAACTACACACTGTACCTTTAATACAGAAACTACGCACTGTACCTTTAATATAGAAACTACACACTATACCTTTAATACAGAAACTACACACTGTACCTTTAATACAGAAACTACACGCTGTACCTTTAATACAGAAACTACACACTGTACCTTTAATACAGAAACTACACACTGTACCTTTAATATAGAAACTACACACTGTACCTTTAATACAGAAACTACACACTGTACCTTTAATATAGAAACTACGCACTGTACCTTTAATACAGAAACTACGCACTGTACCTTTAATACAGAAACTACGCACTGTACCTTTAATACAGAAACTACACACTGTACCTTTAATACAGAAACTACGCACTGTACCTTTAATACAGAAACTACACACTGTACCTTTAATACAGAAACTACGCACTGTACCTTTAATACAGAAACTACGCACTGTACCTTTAATACAGAAACTACACACTGTACCTTTAATATAGAAACTACACACTGTACCTTTAATACAGAAACTACACACTGTACCTTTAATACAGAAACTACACACTGTACCTTTAATACAGAAACTACGCACTGTACCTTTAATACAGAAACTACACACTGTACCTTTAATACAGAAACTACACACTGTACCTTTAATACACCTCTGTGCATTTAGATCTTCCAACTAAATATTAATCAAGCACTTTGAACCTGCTGCAATAAAACTACCTGACTGTGTGTGTGTGTGTGTGTGTGTGTGTGTGTGTGTGTGTGTGTGTGTGACAGTGACAGTGAGTAATCTGATTACTTTGTGTTCCTATCCAGCTGTAGTGGAGGATCTGTCTCCGCCTGCTGGAGGCAAAGTGTAACTACAACTGATAAACACTAAAACCACTCAGAAGTTGATTCACTGGGTCTGACCAGCGTGTGTGTGTGTGTGTGTGTGTGTGTGTGTGTGTGTGTGTGTGTGTGTGTGTGTGTGTCATCATCCTGTTTTTAACGGTGGAGTCAGCATCAAGTTCGAGGACGTGAAACATGCAACCGTGCAAACCTGTGACCTTTGACCTGGAAAAGTATGGTGACATTACAGGAAGGTAGCAGGATCAAAGACACACACACACACACACGGTGTGTGATATCCATGAGATCAATGGAAAAGTGAGAATATTCTCCTGTCATCAGCACATTTCTACGTGATGCAACAGCTGCTGTTTTCATCAAAACATCAGCTCAACCTCATCATTATATTTATATCAGTAGAAATGTAGAAGCTGCGTCTAAAATATAGAAACGTTATTATTTTATTTTCTAAAATATAGAAACTTTATTATCTAAAATATACAAAAAAAATATCTTAAATATAATTACTTAATTATTTTATTATATAAAATATATAAAATGTATTATTTATCTAAAATATAGAAAATGTATTTTTTATTATCTGGATATAATAACTTCATTATTTATTATCTAAAATATAGAAACGTTACTATTTTATTATTTAAATATAGAAACTTTATTATTGTATTATCTAAAATATTAAAAATATATATTTCTTATTATCTTAAATATAATAATTTCATTATTTTATTGTCCAAAGTATAGAAACTTTATTATTTTATATTCAAAAATATAAAAACTTCATTATTTTATTATCTAAAATATGGAAACTTTACTAGATTATTATAGAAAATACAGAAACGTTACTATTTTATTAAATAAAAGGCTCAGGCTTGACTATCTAAAATAAAGTATATTTAAAATATAGTAACTTTAGATGCTTTATTACTTCATCATCCAAATATAATAATATTATTTTACTATCTGTCAATATTTTTTCATCTAAATACTGTAACGTCATTATTTTTTTTATAAATATAGTGGCATAATTATTTTATTATTTAAATATAGTAACATAAAATAATGAAGTTACTACATTTTTAACGTGGAATCTCCATCTGTAAATGATCCTCTGTGTTTGAAGCAGCCGTGACCTCATCAGTCGGTGACCTTTGACCCCTGTGATGTTGAACTCAGAAGGTCAGGGGTCACTGCGTCGTCCATCGTGACTGCTGTTGTTTTTTTGGACTCACAGCTGGAGACGTTTTCCAGGCTTGTTTTCAACACGTGTAAAAACACGCGCACACACACACACACACACACACACACACACACACAGGGTTGTGAGAACGAGTCAGAATTAAGCTGTATTTTTTTCTTTTTCTTCAGGATTGCGTTAACGACTAAACACAAACACTCACAGCCAGATGTTGATTGTTGTCTATCAGTTCCCGTGATCAATAAATCTGATCAATCGATCAGATCTATTGATCGGGTCACATGATCAACAACAACCAATCACTGACTGCTACAACGTTGAAGAATCTTCTTCTTCTCCTGTTTCTCTTTTTATAGCTCTCTCCTGTCGTCTTAATCCTCCTCCCGCTCGTTCTCTCTCTCCTTCCTTACCTCTGTTTCCTCCTCTTCTCTCACCACTTCCTCGTCAACCTTTTTTTTCCCATCCCTCCTTTCCCTCCTTTTCTGTTTCTATCCCCCCTGTCCTCCTCCTCCTCCTTAACCTCCTTATCCGACTCCCTCCTTCTTTTTACCCTCCTTTGGTTTTTTCTACCTCTCTCTCTCTCTCTTTCCTAACACCCTGCTCTGTTTTGTTTCCTCTTTTCTCTCCTCCCCCTTTCTTTCTCTCTCTCTCTCAGTTGTTTATATTCTATAGCTCCTGGAGTCAAGTCAGTGTACGATGCTCCTCCTCCTCCGTTAATCTAACTCACTTCTGAGCTTCTCTCTCTCTCTCTCTCTCTCTCTCAGTCCGTCCTGACCTCGTTCGCTCACTCGCTTCTTCTCCTACTTTCTTGTCGTTTCTCTCTCTGGCTTCAGACGCTGCTCAGCGTTAGTCAACGGTCAGATCTGCAGCTGCAGGATTTACACTGAGGCAGGAAGAACCCCACGACAGGTACAGCACAGGGGTGTGTGTGTGTGTGTGTGTGTGTGTGTGTGTGTGTGTGTGTGTGTGTGTGTGTGTGTGTGTGTGACATCTGCCAACACACACACACACACACAAAATAATCTTCAAATTCTTCCTCTAACTTCACATGTTGCGTAACTAGAGCCTTCGTTTCAGTTTGTTATTTCCTTTTTTCGTCCAATCACGTGCTTGTTTGCATAAATCTAATTAATCTAATTATTTAATTAATCTGATTCAGGTGGAGCTGCCATGTGTATTTTCTCAGCTGCTGTTGAGTCCATTTTTCATTTCTGCTGCAGAGTCAGAGCAAACATGTTGGTAAATGCTCTCATCTTGTTTTAGGCTGAAGTCCCTCAGGAACATTTGCTTCTCTGGGCAGGTTTTTTTTTAATCTCTCAAACAAGCCAAGCTGCAAAATCTGCTCATATGTTGAAACAAATAGAAGAAATCTGAGTTAAACTAGGTTAAATTAATATAATTATAAAACATTATATAGCTATGTTGATGCCAAATATGAACAGATGTTATTTCCAGCTCTCATTATTTTGCTCCAAAAACATAACTAAAATGTTTAAATGATCCTAAAGTTAATTTACATTAGGTTCATTGCATTATTGGTATTACATTATTTATAGTGTAGTTATTACATTATTTATGGTGTAGTTATTACATTATTTATAGTGTAGATATATTATTGGTAGTTATTACATTATTGGTAGTGTAGTTATTACATTATTTATGGTGTAGTTATTACATTATTTATGGTGTAGTTATTACATTATTTATAGTGTAGTTATTACATTATTTATGGTGTAGTTATTACATTATTTATAGTGTAGTTATTACATTATTTATAGTGTAGTTATTACATTATTTATTGTGTAAATATTATATTATTGGAGTTATTGCATTATTAGTAGTGTTATTGCATTTTAAGCCGTTATTACATTATTAATATTGTAGTTATTACATTATTAGCAGTTATTACATTATTGGTTGTGTAGTTGTTATATTATTGGTGGTTATTACATTATCTATAGTGTAGTTATTACATTATAGGCAGTTCCATTATTTATAGTATAGTTATTACATTATTTATAGGCCATTATTAAATTATTAGCAGCTATTACATTATTAATAGTGCAGTTATTACATTATTGTTAGTGTAGTTATTAAATTATTAGCAGCTATTACATTATTAGTAGTGGAGTTATTACATTATTGGTAGTGTAGTTCTTATATTATTGGTGGTTATTACATTATTAATAGTGCAGTTATTACATTATTGTTAGTGTAGTTATTAAATTATTAGCAGCTATTACATTATTAGTAGTGGAGTTATTACATTATTGGTAGTGTAGTTATTATATTATTGGTGGTTATTACATTATTGGTAGTGTAGTTCTTATATTATTGGTGGTTATTCCATTACTGGTAGTGTAGTTATTACATAATTTATAGTATTAGTTATTAAATAAATGGTCGGCCTTAAAAAAATATGTGAACCATTGTTCAACCTGTAACTATAGTTTGTCTGAGAATCATTTCAGTGCCTCACACAAAAAGTCGTATTTTATCCATTATCTTTTTTTTTTTTTTAACTCTTCTGACATTAGAACACAGCTGATGCTTCTCTTTTTATTTAATGTTTTTTTCATCACTCTTTGAGCTCAGCTGAACTCAGGCAGGTGCTGGCCTCGGCAAACATCGTTAACTCAGACTGAATTAAATCCACCTAACGAGGCCAAACTCTAAACACAGAGAATCCAGAAAGAAGCCATCACCATCCCATGTTAGTGATACAGCTTCCACCAAACATGCGGTAGTTATCATCGTTTAATGAAGGTGGTTGACACCAACCTGGACGTGTTCTGTCTGAATTTCACATTCCTCATTTTGTTGCATAATGTGAAGCGAGTAAATACACTCATTTACGCATAAACACACATTTGGCAACTTCCCACTAATTTGCTTCTATTAGTGTTCGTCTACTGACCTGCTTTCGTGTGTGTGTGTGTGTGTGTGTGTGTGTGTGTGTGTGTGTGTGTTTCTGCAGCCTGCCAAAGGGCCTATTAGTGCTGCTCGTCTGTTTACGTACAGTCCTATTTTTTTTTCTCTTTTTCTCTAAGTGCAGCGTTCAATGTGACGCTGTGATCTGATCCTCAATCTGCTTTAAATGAATGAAATCAAGTCGCCCCGAATAATGACTTATTATTAATTGTTCATTTTTATGTAGCTTTAAGATAAAATAATAAGTTAGAATAAGTTTATCATGACTCCCCTGCAGGTGCCAGATATGACCACTAGGTGGCCGCCAAACGAGTGCGGCTCATTGACCGTAATGTTAAAGTGATCCAGAAACGAATATTTATTCCGGATCGTTACCAAAATTTAATCATCTCGTCATGGAAACGCCCCCAACAGGCGCTGAAAATTTGACAGAAATCCGGCTAGCGCTTTTTGAGGTATTTTGCTAAGGAAACAACAATATTAAGTTTTATTTTAATATTCAATTAATCTATTGAATATTAATACGAATCTTATCGTATGTTTTGGTTTTTAAGAGAAAATAATAAGTTAGAATAAGTTTATCGTGACTCCCCTGCAGGTGCCAGACATCACCACTAGGTGGCCCCCAAACGAGGACGCCTCTTTCACGGCCCATTTACCGTAAATGTTAAAGTGAGTCAGAAACCAGGATTTCTTCCGGATCGTTACCAAAATTTAATAATCTCATCATGGAAACGCCCCTAACAGGCGCTGAAAATTTGACAGAAATCCGGCTAGCGCTTTTTGAGGTATTTTGCTAAGAAACAACAATATTAAGTTTAGTTTTCATAGTCCATTAATCTATCATAAATTTTCTTTTGGGCTTTGACTTTCCGAGTAGGAAAATTTCATCCAATTTCAGGTGGCGTTCCGGGTTAAAATTTTCCCACTCTGAGCTCCCAATCAGTCGTTGCCACTCGCTTTCCTCTGGGAATTCTAGTTCCCACATTTGAACAAACAGCACCATGCGACATTATCGATAATCTAACACCAAATATGGGTTTTCTGTCGGTTTTGCACGTGAATTCCCAATATTCCCTCTCGTGAAGGGAGCCAATCACAGCATGCGGGGCGAAATGGTACCTTTAGGAAGCGTTCTAAGTCGTTTAGACCACAAGTTGACCCTTAATAATTAAAATAATGAGAACTTTCATCTCTAAACTCTTTAATCGGCTTTGCGCTACGTGTTTGACAGACATTCGTGGCGTCCAATCGACTTTAATGAACCTCCAATATAAACGAATGAAGAGACTGAATGTTAGTCTACATTGAATAAGCCTTTGAGGTGCAACATTTCTTCAGCTACATATATATGATGATATTATGGTAAATGTGGTGTTTTTTATTGTATCGTGCAGCTTTATTTGTGAGGCCATAGTTTTATTCCTCGGCTATTGACGAGCTGCCAAACGTAAATGAGCGGCGCTGGAATGCCGACCAGCTGCGGCTCAGTGTTCCAGAGATGCAGATTTTAGATTTAGTGGCCTGATTGATTAAAATTCCTCTGTGCAAAATTCCTGAGATAAACCCCCGGCGTCTCCAGCCGGAGCGTGGACGTGGAATCGCCGCGTCCTGGGAAGTTTCCCTGTTGTCGGACAGAACCTTTTGGGCTCAGATCAGAGGAAATCGTCAGGAAAAAACTCTGTGAATAAAGAGGCAGCTTCGCTTCACCTGTCAACACGCTTACTTAAGAATTTCACCGTTAGAACAAAACAGCAGTTTCTGCGAAGCGAGTTGAATCCGCAGAGTTGATTTTGGCGAACGGACGAAGCCCCGGAGCCAAGAGAGCATTCATCAGTTACTTTCTCAGGAAAGCTTCAGAGCTACAGATTATACTCTTATTATTATTATTATGAGATAATGTTGTTGTTGCTGTGACCAGCAAACGGCTCATGTGGAAACTTTGAGTTAAACTTAAATTAACAGAGTAAAGGACACAAACAAAATTAGATTTGTCTTTACTCAATAATGATGATAATTGAGGTTGTATTTCTTGTACATAATTACTATAATCATAGAGGTTTTTAAGTTAAATTGAGTTTACATTTTTGGTAGTTTATGTTTTTTTTATGTTTTTGTAGCTTTTAGCAATTTTCATTTTGCTTTTTTTACCTCATGAATAAATGGATAAATTATATTTAACTGCATCTAAAATGTCTAAAAGCAAAAAAAAAAACTTTCAAACTTTAAGTCTCCCTGTTAAAGGAGATTTAAAACATAAATTAACAGGAAGAATAAATTTTATTCTTGCTCAATAATTAATGATAGTTGAGGTTGTATTTTTTTACCTAATTACTATAATCATAGAGATAAATTCTCAAGTTAAATTAAATGTAAAATTTTGGTAGTTTATTGTTTTTTTCATGGTTTTTGTAGCTTTTAGCAATTTTCATTTTGCTTTTTTTTGCTTTATGAATAAATGAATAAATTTTACTACATCTAAAATTAAGTGTAAAATTTTCTTAGTTTATTATTTTTTTTCATGTTTTTGTCTTTGAGCTGTTTTCATTTTGCTTTTACTTCACAAATAAATGAATAAATTGCATTTTACTAGATATAAAATGTCTAAAAGCAAAAAAAAACTTTGAGTTTCCCTGTTAAATTTTCCTCTTACTCAATAATTAATCATAGTTTTTAAGTTGATTACACACAAAGATGAATTGTTAAACCTATTTTCCAAAGTATTTTTTTTCTTAAACTACTCTAATTTTAGAAATAAATTTTCAAGTAAAACAGAAAGTAAAAATTTTCTTCAGTAGTTTATTGCGTTTTTTCATTGTTTCCTTACAATTCTACAACACTAATTTACACTTATCATTATTTTCATTTAGCTTTTTTTACTTAATAAACAAAAGGAGTTTGTGTTTTACTACATCAAAAATGGATAAAAAGCAGTGATACAAGATAATTCCACTCGTTACTGGACTAATTTTACCCAAAACAAACATTTTTACCTGATGAGATTTTCGTTTTCTGTCTCCAGGGGGACCACACGTGGGCGACCATGTTGGGTCAAAGCGTGCGTCTGCAGCCGGTGCCGATCCAGAGTCTGTCGGAGCTGGAACGGGCCCGGCTGCAGGAGGTGGCCCTGTACCACCTGGAGGAGCGAGAACTGGACTTCAAGATCAGCATCCCCAGAGGTAAACCAGGACGGTTCTGATTCTGAAGCACAAGAGCAGCAATGTGGTGTGCTGGGTCCACGTTTGGTCATTGTTGAGTGGTTAATATTCTCACAGGTATATTATAAGTATTAGAGGTGGGACACCAACATGTTGATTCAGGTTAATTACCTATATTTAACTATTATAAACTTATCCCAGTTTGCATGACAAAAACCCGATTAAAATGTTGTTAAGGGGGTTGTTTTTGCAAACTGTGCAGAGAAGAGTTTGAACCAACCTTCAATACCATTCAAAATGTAAAACACTTACACAAATATTTTAATGAATTAATTGAGTCAAGTCCAACCCCTATTTATTATTACCTCCGCCATGGACGTTGTGATTCAGACAGTGTTTGTCTGTTTGTTAGCAAAATATGTCAAAAAGTTTTGGCCCAAATTTCGTCAAGTTTTTAGCGAATGTTCAGCCTGGTGCCATGAACAGGTGAATGTATTTTGGTAAAGATCCAGAAAAAACCCTGGAATCTGGGTCCCTTAGAACTTGTTGGACCTTCAGGATAATGACTCATGGTTTCCTAAATTCTGTTATTAACATTTAGTGCTGGGTCACTGTTCCTTTCAAACCAAGCTCTCACTAATCTCATTCATTCTTATAATTAGGACCTTGAAGTCAAATACGACGACTTCAAATATACCTCCTGTGTTTTTAATAAGCTTAACGTTTTATTTGATTTCAATCCAAATGGATTTCAACAGCCATGGTGATGAATATAAAGTTGTTTTTTCTACTGCGGTATATTATGTGCATAAAGTGCTGAATGCATAATGGATGCGTGATAGTTCCGCCGATTCCATAAATATCTGTTAAAACATCTCACACACCTCGAGACTGCACATGGAGATTCATGTTTATTGAGTCTGTGAGGCTGTTGGTGTGTTTTTTGTGTTTCTGTGTGTGTGTGTTCCCCTATGAGACCACTTGGTATGTGAGCCGCTTTTCTCAGACCGTTCTTCCCCCTCTCGGGGTTGTTGACCTCCGACCTCTCTAATAAACAGCATGTGGTTTGATTCCCACACTGATCGGCGCTGATCATTGTCTTTAAGGAGTTTCCTTCTCAACTAAACATCTTTTCAGATTCAGTGTTAATGTCCCTGAATTTATTTCCTCTGGTATTTAATATAAACTTATTGATTATTCCTGATTTCTTATTTTTTGCATGTTACAGTTAAATGTTTCAGATCATCAAACAAATTCAACATTTCAGTCAGTGTTAAGTATGAATTACTATTATTAAAGGAAGAAAAACATCCAAACCTACATACTACCGACACCCTGAATCTAATAACTGCCATCAAGCATTTGCAATAACTTGCAATTAGTCCCTTACAGCACCGTAGAGGAATGTTGGTCCATTCGTCTTTGCAGAATTGGAGTTTTTTGGAGCGTGAATCACCGTTTTTAAGGCCATGCCACAGCATCTCAATAGGCTCCAGGTCCAGATTTTGACTGTTTGTTTGTTCTTCTTCAGCCATTCATAGGTGGACTTGCTGATCTAGTCTAGATCATTGTCCAGCCCCAGACCATCACACCATATATTACAGTCAGCAAGAGGTTCTTTTTCCAAAATGGTCTCGCCAGACCACAGTCTTTTCCCCAAAGGTCAAGATGTTTTCTGTCAAACGGAGATGTTCTTTATGCTCAGCAGTGTTGTTTATTTTATCTTGGAACCGTTTTTCCTCGTGTTGTCTTCTTCTTATGGTGGAGTCGTGAACTCCGACCTTAAACTGAGGCCTGCAGTTCTTTGGAAGTTGTTGTGTGGTCCTTTGCGACCCGTTGGACGAGTCGTCGCTGCTCTTGGGGTTAATTTTAGTTGGTTTGGACACTCCTGGGAAGCTCCACCACTGTTCCGCGGATGAAGGCTCTCACTGTGGTTTACTGGAGTCCCAAAGCTTCAGAAACGGCTCCATAACCTCTTCCAGATGAATAGATCTCAATCAGTTTCTTTCCCATTTGTTCGGGAAATGCTTTCAGATCCCGGCGTGATGTCTAGCATTTGAGAATCTCTTGCTTTGTCAGGCCGGTTTTGTTTAAGAGATATAATATCAGGAGATTTCTTGAATGAGTAATCAGGCCTTGGTGTGGCTCGAGAAAAGAGGGTAATAGAAAATCTTCATTTAAAAAGTGCATTTTGTGTTCACTTGTGTCGTCTTTGACAAACCTGGAATATCATATAAACCTTTTTACATAACCTTTATTACCATAGTACATAATATACACTCATTCTAAGGTTTTTGATAGTTGATTAATCAATTTGAGTCAGAAAAACATGAAAAACACACAACAAAAAAAGAAAATATGATAAATGTAAAAGTCCATCTCTTGAACCATTATTCGGTTTGACCTTTCTCAGCTACTGTAGAAACATGGTGGCGCAACATGGCGGATTCTTGGAGGGAGACCTGCCCCCCATGTAGATAAACAAAGGGCTAAATACTTATTTTGATTGAAATACACACTATTCATGGATACCATTCTCGTAATCTGACATGCTGCACCTTTAAGAATGATTTTAGCTAATTTAAAAGAGTTGCAATGATTGATGCAATTAATCGTCAACTGTTGCATTAATTAGTTCATCAATTAATTGATTTGAGCCATTTTTAAGGAAGAAAATGTCCAATTTCTCTGGTTCCAGCTTCTGTTCTCTGATTATTTCCTGGTTTCTTTATTCTTCTATAACAGTAACTGATGATCTTTGGGTTGTGGACAAAAAAAGACATTTTAGGTTCGACTAATCAGCTGTTTCAATACTTGATAGATTAATGAACTATCAGAATATTCGTTGGTTATTGCTTTTTGGCTGTTAAAGTTCACACAATAAAATATTAACTTGTGATTGGCTCATTTGTCTAAAGGGTCATTTTTTTAAATATTACAAGTTATTTTATTTATTTATTTATTTCTGTCTCAATTGGGGAGTGTGGATAAAAAATCAATGTACGTTCAATTTTCAGCTTTGAGTTACAGTGATCGCCATTTTACACCATTTAATGAACCAAACAACTCATCGTTTCAATAATCAATAGATTAATGGACTATAAAAAATGACCTCATATATATATATATATATATATATATATATATATATATATATATATATATATATATATTTGTCATAAAAACCTCACTGCAGCCGTTTCTGGCCTCAGATCAGCTCAACCATCGGATGAAGGTCTTTTATGCCTCGGATCCTGATAAACTGACATATCTGCGGCTTATTGTTGTTGAGGTGTTGCTCCTTCGCTTCCCGTGGGACTCCGCTCATCCCGGCGCTCCTTCATTTCAGGAAGCTCTTTCCCATTATTGTTTTTCACATGTTGGCTTTGCCCGACGGGTCAGGGTTCAGTGACAGTTACAGGAAAAAGAGAGCGAATCATTTCCTGTTAATGTTTGCGTCTCCCTGTTCGGATCTGGGCAATCGGCGATTCTCCTGATCTGAAAAGAACGTCTTCTTTTATTTAAAGGCGGAATTAGTCATTTGTAAACTAAAGCTTTTTTAAATCCAAACAAGCTTGAACCACAAGAGGAGGTGGTGAAGCTGTTTGGTGACGAGCAGATGTTGCAGCAGATGTTGGGAACCAATTAAAAGCAGCAGACAGCACCTGGGCCCCCTGGTGGACCGCAGAGGTATTACAAGTTATTTTTAATTATATTAATATATAGATTTATACTGTTTAAACAAGCCTGAGGTTATATTTCACATTTAAAATCTATTGGGAATTTTTTTTTAAATTTCAAATTTCCTTTGAAGTCATTCGTCACCTGTTTAATTGTTAATTGCTACAACAATTTACGATGGATTAGTTATCGATTATTGAATTAACCATAGATTATTTGTGGATTGATAGTGGTTTATTAAAAGATTAATGACAGATTATCTATGGATTATTGATAGATTATTTGTAGACTGATGGTGGATTATTGATAGATTTTTCATAGATTGAGGGTCAATTATTGATAGATTGATTGACCGATTAATTATAGATAATAGTGGATTAGTGATCGTTGATTGATAGTATACTTTTGATAGATTGATGCAGGATTATTGCTTGATTATTGGTGAAATGAAGGTGGATTGTTGATCATTTTTGATGGTTTATTGGTGGATTACTGATAGATGGGCTTGTTTATGAATTATTGGCTGATTGATAGTATACTTGATAGATTGATAGTGCAGTCTTAGTGGATTGATGGGGGATTATTTATTGATTCTTGGTGGATTATTGATAAATATTGGTGGATTGATGGCAGATAATTGATGATTGGCTAATGGTTTATGGGTGAATAGTCGCTGAATTACTAATAAATAAATGGTGTATTGATGATTGATTGTTAATGGATTATTAGTTGATTGATAGTATACTTGCGATAGACTGATGGTGTAATTTTAGTGGATTGATGGTGGATTATTGATGAATTGCTGAAGGTTTATTGTGGGATTCTTGTTGGATTGTTGAGGGTTTGTTAATGGATTATTGGTTGATTGATAGTATACTTTTGATAGATTGATGGTGCAATCTTAGTGGATTGGTGGTGGATTATTTAATGATTCTAGGTGGATTATTGATTGATGGAGGATTATGATTGATTGAGAATTATTGACATTGATTATTGATGATGGATTTCTGATAGATAGATGGTGTATTGTTGATGAATTGTTAATGGATTATTGGTGGATCGATAGATTGATGGTGCAATTTCAGGGGATTGATGGTGGACTATTGATTGATTCTTGGTGGAATAATGGTGGATTGTTGATGAATTGCTGAGTTTATTGGTGGATTTCTGTTAGATAGATGGTGAATCTTGGTGTATTGATGATGGATTGTTAATAGATTATTGGTAGATTGATAGTATACTTTTGATAGACTGAATGTGTTGCAGATTTGCTCCTATTTGATGTGATGTTCAACACTAACTTCTGTCTCCTTCCTCTAACGTCTTCAGGCCTTATCCACTCATTCCCCTCACTCCCTTCCTTGTTTTCTGTCGTCACCTTTTCATTTCTCCAGATAAGCCTGATTCTTTCTAACTCTTTCCCCTCCTCTGTTTTAAAAAAGAAGAATTTCCATGTTGGGCACGGTTGTTTGTGATGTTGGGAACTGGACTCAGACCTTTAAAAGGAAGAGAGCTCGATTCCTGGTTTTCTAAACGGCAGCTCCGCTAACACAAGCAAAGACCTGGAGGGATCCAAACGCTCGTAAAACACGACAACCCAACTAGAAACAGAACACAGAGGATTTATTTACTGTTACTGCACCCAAAACAATTTTTATGTGACAACATATATTCTGTCCCGCTTCATTTATATAGTTTATACAGCACATTTCAACATTGCACGTCACACAAAACACCAAATAACAATATAGACGGATTGAAACAATCGATTAATTAGTCGGTTGGTTCATAAAACGCTGCAAGAAGTCGATCAATGTTTCCCAAAGTTGAAGATTCAATCTATAACACAACCCAGAAATTAGAAAAAATCAGATATAAGAAGCTGGAACCAGTGAATTTGGACATTTTCTTATTAAAATTGACTCAGAACGATTGTGAAAATAGTTGGTGATTAATGTAAAAGTTGGCATTTAATAGATTATTCAGATTTTTTAGCCTTACTGCAAATAAGTTATGTTTTAATTATTATCTTGTAATTCCTCAATGTCTAAACTCTGAATTCCAACATTAAAGGCCGTATAATCCTTATAAAGGTGGTGGATTCAATTAAAAAAAATATTTAGCCAATGAAGCTATCTTTAAAAATAAAGGGCTACTTGTGTATCTTGGACATTTATCCCAACTTTCCCACGTCCCTTCCATGTATCCGAAGCACAGAGACATAATTCCGCTGATCCGTCCTCTATGCAGCTTTGCAGTGATCTCCCTCCGAGGGCGAATTCTCATCTGTGTTATGTTTGATCCCGAAAAATAACCCCCAAAAAATCTGGAATTGGAGCGAGAGAAGCTTAAAGTAAACAGAAGCTTTACAAGTGGAGTTCACTTTTATGTTTGTGGCTGCTGGAGACTCCAAAGGAAATCTTCTTCCTTTAAACTGCTTTGAGGAAGGATAAGTGGATGTTCCTGATGTTCCTGTGATGCCTGCAATGGCACAGATTGTGATTCTCTATAGACAGATATTTGTGCAGTTTAATGCCCACAGTCTTAAACAGATGAGAATCTGAGATGAGTCGCTTGCTGCCGGCTGGAAAATGGCGGCTAAAGCTGCAGAGAAAACCTTTAATCACCACGCACCTACAGAATATCTATATTCATATCTATAATCAATCTGATAATTGATGTGATTTTAAGAAGTGATTTTAAATAATAGTAACCTGATGTGTGTATAATTATATTAATTAAAAGTAGACTAGTGATAGTAGTAGAATTATAGTTTAATATTATTAGTGAAGTAATAGATGGGTTATAGTATATTAATAGTAGAATAGTAGTAGAATAAAAGTACATTAATATTAGAATAGTATCACTAGTATAACTGTAGTAGAGTAATATTAGTATAATTATAGTATAGGAGTATAGTAATACTTCTATAACTATAGTATAGTTGTAGTAATATAACTACAGTATAGTTGTAGTAATATAACTATAGTATAGTAATACTTCTATAACTATAGTATAGTTGCAGTAATATAACTATAGTATAGTTGTAGTTATATAACTATAGTATAGTTGCAGTAATATAACTATAGTATAGTTGC
Source organism: Eupleurogrammus muticus (assembly GCA_036785175.1). Classification (NCBI taxonomy): domain Eukaryota; kingdom Metazoa; phylum Chordata; class Actinopteri; order Scombriformes; family Trichiuridae; genus Eupleurogrammus; species Eupleurogrammus muticus. Next base: position 18,423,657 of record JAYKQN010000017.1, on the reverse strand, counting down.
AGTAATATAACTATAGTATAGTTGTAGTTATATAACTATAGTATTGTTGCAGTAATATAACTATAGTATAGTTGTGGTTATATAACTATAGTATAGTTGCAGTAGTGTAACTATAGTATAGTTGTAGTAGTGTAACTATAATATAGTTGTGGTAGTATAACTATAGTATTGTTGTAGTAGTGTAACTATAGTATAGTTGTAGTAGTGTAACTATAGTATAGTTGTAGTAGTGTAACTATAATATAGTTGTGGTAGTATAACTATAGTATTGTTGTAGTAGTGTAACTATAGTATAGTTGTAGTAGTGTAACTATAGTATAGTTGTAGTAGTGTAACTATAGTATAGTTGTAGTAGTGTAACTATAGTATAGTTGTAGTAATATATTATTTGCATTAATAATTTTATTCACTTTTTCTTTTTTTCCACAGAAATACACAAACGGAGAAAATCTCTGCGCAGAAAGTTCGACTCGTTCTCGAAGGAAAAGAAGGAGCGAGGTGAGTTCTTCTTCTGTGGTTTTCCTGCGACTCTTGGCTGTGATTGGTCCAACCTGTATATGAGAATGAATGAATAGACACTCTGAACCCACATACGAACATTATGATAAACTACATATTTAGCATTTTTGCATTACATTTTATAGACGAAACAATTAACCTATGAATCAAAATGATGATAATTTATCTGGTAGTTTTAACTTTTTTCAGTTTAAACAGGAGTTGCTGGTCTATTGACCCAATTTAATTTATACGGTAAATATTAACGAGTATTTAAATACAGAGAAACTACATCTGAAATACTAAGGAAGTACGTCTTTACACATTTCTTCCTCTTCCTCTTCCTCTTCTTCGCTATAAGCCTGTGGCAGATCATCTGACCCCAGCCTCTCATAAAGAGATGTTCTCTATTCTCAGGTGATTATCATGGCAGGGAGCGATACGAGCCAAAAACACACACACACACACACACACACACACTTCCCAGGCCGTCTTTAAATCCCGTCTCCAGCCTCTTACACACAGGTGCTTAGCTGAAGCTAACCCCGCTAATGAAAGCGGAACATCGGGACCTGGCGGCCGTCCCGCTGGCTCCGCCCCCTTCTCCGCTGGGGGCAGGAGGTCCGCGGAGGTTCAGCGTAGCCAGGGGTCAAAGGTCGGCGGATTACGAGCAACCAGATAACGTTGTTTTCTTTCATTTAAATCGCCGGTTAGAGGAAAGATGCAGTTTTAGTCCCAGGCCTGTGTTTGAACCTCATTCCTAAAAATAAAAATAGACTCACTGATTAATAATTTTAATAAGCGATTTGAGTCATTATTAAGAATTTTCCTATTTCTTTAGTCTTCTATCATATAAATATTTTTGATTGTGGACTGTTGGTCTGGACAAAAAAAGCAATCTGTTGTTTCAATAATGAATAATTAATCAACTATCAGAATAGTGGTTAGTTACAGTGGATTTTTTAATTAGAAGCATCCCATAAATTCACCCTGACGTTATATTTGCACGTCTTACGCAAGGTTTTCTTTAGCATCAAACAAGTCAGATTTATTTATGCATCACAGACAAAGCATTCTACAAAATAAAATAAAAATTACCATCACCAATAGCAGGGAATGGATTTAAAAAGAGTAGAAATCAATAGACGAATGGTAGTACCTGATGAGGAACAACAGGAAGCGATGGAAACGCGGGACGTGACATGTCATCACCTCGTTCTGACTCTGATTGAAAACAGGAAGTAGAAAGCGAACCCTTCCACTTAACGAATGAACCACTGCGTGTTGTTTCCTGATGTTTTACACAGGAGCAAAAAAAAAACAATAAAAGCATAATAATGTTTATTTCTAATATTTAGCTTCTGAATGCTAAATGAGTCGTTTCCGTGGACGTCTTTGCTCTGGATCATCCATCGTTTTCTTTAGGGAAAGTTATTTAACACGAACCAGGTCACAGGGAGGACATCCTGTGTTGGCTAACCACAGGCTTTAAATGCACTTTGAGCCGATGCCCTGGAGGAATAATAATATCATCCAGCTGCCGATGTGCAGAAAAGAGACTCACAGGCTCTAAATATATCCTTCAGTCTCCAGGAATTTCACTTCTTTCCTTCTTTAGTAAAATCCCTTTGCGGAAAAAAACGGAAAGAGACGGCCGTCTTCCCGTCTGAGCTCAGGTTCCAGACGCGTCTCATTAAAGCCAAAGAAAACAGCTCGTAACGTCAATAAATAAAACTGTCAGCGACACAAATAGCAAAAAAAATCCTGTTTTAAACATCACCAAATATTTAACTAGCAAACAAAAATAGCATGAAATAGGGTTAAAAGCTTTTTGTCAAAAGACAAATCTTAAGAATATCAGGTTATAGGTGCAACTAATGATTATTCTGATTAATCTATTTATTATGAACTATTACTACACTCCTACAACTATACTATAATTATACTAATATAACTATATTACAACTATAATATATATAGTACTACTATTACTAATATAATTCTACAACCCAAACATCATTAGTTTACTCTTATAGAAGAATAAAGAAACCATAAATTATCAGAGAACAGAAGCTGGAACCAGAGAATTTGGACATTTTATTCGTTAAAAATGGCTCAAATCTAATTCAACTAATTAATGTAATAGTTGACGATTAATTGCATCAATCATTGCAACTTTTTTAAATTAGCTAAAATCATTCTTAAAGGTGCAGCATGTCAGATTAAGAGAATGGTATCCATGAATAGTGTGTATTTCAATCAAAATAAGTATTTTTATCTACATGGGGGGCAGGTCTCCCTTCATGAATCTGCCATATTGAGCCACCATGTTTCTACAGTAGCTGAGAAAGGACAAACCGAATAATGGTTCGAGATATGGACTTTTACATTTATCATATTTTCCTTTTTTTCTGAGTGTTTTGTATTCAGTGGGTTGCAATCTGCATCTCACCACCAGAGGGCGCCAGAAATCTGCACCTTGTCCCTTTAAATATATGTATATGTATGAAAGCAGATGTCAGCACAGGTTTATTAACATCAGTTAAATGTCTCCACGGAGAAAGAATCAACTGAATATCGAGTTTACGTCAACTTCAAATTCTACTTAATGCTGTAGTGTTTGTTTGAAATTCATTTCTCAAACCTCGAGCGGACTTATTTTTGACCCCCCCATCGCAGCGAAACCTCTCGCGTGTCTACATGTCGTGTAGGAGAGACTCTTCCTGACTCTGAGGAGTGTTGACCGACACTTCCAAGCTGCCCACGGCCAGATATTAAATCCAGACTGTTTACTTTGCACCAGCGTTCCAGTTCCTGCCAACAGACGTCAGGACTGAGGAATAAGCGCAGGCTTACGTTAAAGTACAGTGTGTAATGGACAGAGCCTGTTCTCTGCTGGCAGGGGAGGCCGTGTATGTTTGAAATCTCGCTGGACCAGACGCTGAATTCTTCCCCAGTAAGTGGCGAGTTAAGAGTATTACTGTTATTAAACGTGAGTCACCTGTTGGGGAAGTTCCTATAACGCCGAACGCCTTCTTCGTATTTGAGCAGTGCAGTTTGGCATCTGTCACCTAAATACTGGTCTGGAGATGCTACAAGTGCCAATTGAGTGAGTCTGTGCTGCATTTCACACTAGTGGAACCCTTCCAGGGCCTTTAGGGACCATTTTAGATCCGTGAGAACCAGGGGTCCAAATGTAGTTCCTGTCACATGTTCACGGTCTGTGACATCAATGCAAAAACACTCAACAACTGTTTCTTTATTCTTCTATAATAGTAAACTGATGATCTTTGGGTTGTGGACAAAAATAATACATTTTAGGTTAAATCTTTAGCTTCAGGAAAACAATGATCACTATTTTACACCATTAAATTGATTATCACAATAGTCAGTGAATAGTTTGTAGTGTCTTTGCCGTTAAAGGCTATTGAAGGCATCTCTACCCATTGACTACATACTAGTGATTCATTTACCCTGATGCTCTTACTTTTGTATTTGCCTTAAAGTTACTGATCCAAGTTGCAAAACCAACATTGATGGATTGTCTAAATATACCACTGTTATAAATGGGGGCATACTTGTGGTTTCTTTAGTAATAAGAAATACGAGAAGTTACCGAAAACAGCCAAATCTCAGCATGATTTAGCATAGCTTTTCGTTGTGTCTTTAAATAGCATCATGTGAGTCACATTTCCAATGTGCACACATATAAAGGAAAGAGTGTCAAAGCCAAGGATAAAAAATGGGTTCTACAACTAGGTCTGCGTTATATGCAAAGGTAAATTAGTAGCATCAGAAAAGCTCGGATGCTTCTCTCAACTTCCTCTTTGACCTCAGTACTTCCAGGAGCAGCTGATCAGCTGACCTGAGGCATCAGCAGGAGCGTAGAGATGAATCAGCTTGAGACGGGGCCTAAAAAAGTAGAAAGAACCTTAAAATGAACTCTTTAGCAGCCAGTAAAAGGGGGATCAGAATGGGCATCATGATATAGATAGATATAAATGGGTACCGATATGTACAGATGGGTATAGATAGGTATAAATGGGTATAAAGGTAGTTACAGTAATCAAGGTGTGAAGAAATGACAACACAGATGAATTTCTTTGGATCTGAAGCTATAATATAATATGTAACTGGTTTTATTTCTCAGAAGATAACAAAAAAATGACTGGATGACTTTCATGGTTGATGGTTAGTGGTTTCTAAATCAACAAAGGCTTTCCAGCCTTTTTTTGTATGAGGATCTAGTACAATGACGTGTGATTTCATGCTATTGAGTTGTACAACTGCAGTGTTATGAGACCGATTGCCAGGTTTGATCGGGATGTATAACTGTGTCTCATCAGCATAAATGTTGAGGTGAGATCCTGCCTGAAAATCTCTGGCCTAAAATGTAATTGACGTTGGTACTTGATCATATTGGCTGTGTGAAGCTTCAAACTGAATTAGCTAACCCTATTATAATCACTAATAATCAGCTATAATTAAAAGTTGTCAAGAAAATAAGTAACAAGCATGTTCATGTAATTAATCTCATTACATCTTCCACATTTTATAGGTGAAACAGGAGATTTTAGGTATATAATTTATGCGTCTTTCAGCACGCGAGTGACTGTTAGCTTGTAGCTTTGGTTCCAAGCTAATGCTAGCTGGCTGTAGGCCAAAGGGCACCTGTCCAAAGAGCTTACCTGTGAACTTGAGTCTGGCGTCTGATGGAAGCACACGTGGACGGGTTGGGGTGGGGGTTTGGCTCAGTTCAGAGAGAAAGAAACCGCTAATCAGGTGTTCAGCCTGTGGGAAGACTAAAAATAGATGTTAGGATGTTTTGATGGACCTGCCAAGTTCTGCAGCATTATTCAAAGGTCAAAAATGTTATTCCAGCAACTTAGGTTTTAACTATCATAAAATAAAATTACCTATTCATTCTGGCACTGTGTTAGTTATGGATAGAAATATAGAGGAAGTACGTGCTGGAACCCCCTGGAATCCATCATGGACCCTGGGGGTCCCTGGACTGCATTAAGAATGACTGATGATGGTTATGCACAGACCCACATACAGTATTTAGAATTTGGTGGATATTTTATTTATATATCCATCCATCCATCCATTGTCTATCCCGCTTATTCCCTTTCGGGGTCGCAGGGGTCTGCTGGAGCCTATCCCAGCGCGTTAAGGCGAGAGGCAGGGATACACCCCAGATGGTCGCCAGCCAATCGTGGGGCACACACACCATTCACACACCATTCACTCTCACACTCACACCTATGGGCAATTTAGAGTTTACCAATTAACCTGAGCATGTTTTTTGTATTGTGGGAGGAAACCGGAGTACCCGGTGAAAACCCACGCAGACACGGGGAGAACATGCAAACTCCACACAGAAAGGCCCCAGACCCAGGCCCAAGGCGGGTCTTGAACCTGCGACCTTCTTGCTGTGAGGCAACAGTGCTACCCACCGCACCACCGTGTCGCCCTTATTTATATATATTATATATTATTTTATGTGTCTGTATCAAGATATTGGTATGTATCAGTCTATTGGTCTGTACCAGTCTATTGGTCTATATCAGTCTATTGATCTATATCAGTCTATTGGTCTATATCAGTCTATTGGTCTATATCAGTCTATTGGTATGTATCAGTCTATTGGTATGTACCAGTCTATTGGTCTATATCAGTCTATTGATCTATATCAGTCTATTGGTCTATATCAGTCTATTGGTCTATATCAGTCTATTGGTATGTATCAGTCTATTGGTATGTACCAGTCTATTGGTCTATATCAGTCTATTGATCTATATCAGTCTATTGGTCTATATCAGTCTATTGGTATGTATCAGTCTATTGGTCTATATCAGTCTATTGGTATGTATCAGTCTATTGGTATGTACCAGTCTATTGGTCTATATCAGTCTATTGGTCTGTATCAGTCTATTGGTCTATATCAGTCTATTAGTCTGTATCAGTCCATTGGTCTATATCAGTCTATTGGTCTGTATCAGTCTATTGGTCTGTATCAGTCTATTGGTCTGTATCAGTCTATCGGTATGTACCAGTCTATTGGTCTGTATCAGTCTATTGGTCTGTATCAGTCTATCGGTATGTACCAGTCTATTGGTCTGTATCAGTCTATTGGTATGTACCAGTCTACTGGTCTGTATCAGTCTATTGGTATATATCAGTCTATTGGTATGTATCAGTCTATTGGTCTATATCAGTCTATTGGTCTATATCAGTCTATGTGTTTGTAGTTATTAATGAATAATGTAATTAAAGGACTTATTCACAAGTATGAAGTGGTCAACCTCTCCAGTCATGTCAGCTTTAATTGTGCACTTTAGTGAACTTGTGAACACTATTGGACTGGTGTGGGACGGACGGATTTCCCGGTAATTTTGATTATTGTAAATTGTTACCTATTTGTTGCACAGATTGAAGGAGCTGGAGGTGTAAGATTCTACTGTGATTGACACCAGTCGGACGTCTGGTTTGTGGTTGTGTCTGCGCTAACGGGATCACCTGTTTATCCACCTCTCACCTGGTAATCCCTCTCTTCCCTGTTGAGTCCACTTCTACCTGTTTATCCTTCTCTTACCTGCTCTCTCCGTCCATTCTGCCTATTCTTATCCCAGCGCTCCACCTGAACCTCTAATCTCTTTTGCGCGATCTCTGCATTAATTAAGTAGTTAAGGAGGTCGCCTGTTCATTTCATCACTGTCTCATCTGTCTTGGAATCACTCCGGATCTTCCATAACCAAATTACTGACGTCTGTCAAATTAAACCTCAACTTATGAATATTCAGCAATGCTGCTTAATATTCAACAATGGACCAGACAGATATTTAACTGGAGGAAACCAAGGAAAATACATAAAAACTCAAATGAAGAACGAAGATAAAAGATTCATTTGTATAAAGTTTCCACCATTTATCATTTTATCCAAATCTGTTTTTCCAACACATATAACACTATAACATCAAAATCACAGCAACGGCTAATTAAAAAATCTCAGCTCTTAACTCTTCTAAGGTTGTTTCCAAGATTCTTTTTCTGCAAAGACGTAGGAAACTTCCAGATACTCGAGGATTATCGGATCAGTCTGTCACATACAGATCTTCTTAGAGTGAGAAAAAAGGAAAAAGGCAGATGTGATATTAAGAGTTTTCAGATTAAATATTATGACTCTGTCTTGTTGTATTTTTTTTTTCTATAGTGATAAAATATAAATTATTCAGATTCTACATTAACGGCAGCAGGGATCTTTGTCAGCCACTGGAGGATCTGATCCCTCCACCATATGAGGCAAAGGGTTTTTCCTCTCAAACTAAGCTATATTGATGTCTCCTTTCCCCCTGAAGTCCAGAAATCCAGCTCAGAGATGCTGGTGGAAGACATCAGCGTTTCCGAATCATCCCGTTACCGTGGTTACCGGTAAATAAAAACCCATTGCTTCATATTTTCCCCCCGCATGTTTGACTCATGAAACGAAGATTTACTGCGAGTCTCTTAAAACGTGACGGCTCTTCTCCTCAGTCGCTGGGCTGGCCTCGATTATCAGATCTTACGTAAAGGACGCAAGCGGCAGTTCAGTGGCGTTCAGAGAGGCCGATCATCCGGTCTACTTCACACTGGACCCTGATCCTCAGCAACACTCAAACCAGTGCTGAAGAGGACTGGACGAACGAAAGGCACAAATACCGGTAGCCTGATCACAGAACCTCTCACATAACATCTCAGAAACAGAACATGGGGCCAAACCAAATAGACTAAATCATAAAAGTAGGCGTCTGCTGACACAGATCTGAGCTGTCAGCTGTGGTTTTCGCTCCCTCTCACTGGTAGGTTTCCTGACATTGCCGTTAACTACTAGCCTGATTTGCCCTCAATTGCTAGCAAAAAAAACTGCTGTGTGTGTCCACATCTACACAACATCTGCAGCCTATGAATGCACATTGAGGACTTTTCTTCTCTGCAAGGTGTTGATCGAGATGGTCCTGGGTCAAGGTATATGCGAGATGGTTTGTAGGAAGGTTGGTGGTTTGCTAGTGTCCTTTCCTGTTGTGTGTCCAGCAGTCTGAACTTTAGATTTCCAGTTTTTTTAAGGCTCATTAATTTTTTATTCTGCTCTATCGATCTGGTTTTGAATGTCTTGGCTTGTATCCTGAATCATGGTAGATGATGCTTGTCAGTCTCGAAGCGTCTAAGGCCTGAACCTCTGTTGTGGTTTCTGTTGATGTATTGATAATTGATTAATCAACTTTTAGTCATTTTTAAAGAAGGAATTGTCAAAATTCTCTGGTTCCAGCATCTCCTAACTGATTATTTACTGGTTTCATTATTCTTCTATAATAGTAAACTGGTGATCTTTGGGTTGTGGACTGTTGGTCTGGACAAAAAAATGTTCAATCTTCAGCTTTGGGAAAACAACGATCAACATTTTATTATTATGAGAAAATCAGGGCTGGATCTTCTCTGTGGATTAAAGGAAGTTATAGAACAGATCATGTTCTTCTTTGGAATACTTGTTTGGAGAATAACACTGGATAAATGTTGTTTTTGCCACTGAGTCAGGATTTCTTTCAGATCATTACCAAAACTGAATCATTGGTTCACAGCACCAGTCCCAACATTGGCTGAAAATTTTAGAAAAATCCAGCCAGTACTTTTAAAGGTATCTTGCCAACAAACAAACAAAATCTCTCCTCTCTCTCTCAGAGTCGTCGCCCAAGGCGTTCGGCATCCCGCTGTCCCGCGTCATCGCCAACGACCAGGCCTACAAGCGGCGGCAGGACGCCCTGAGGGAGAGCCGGCGGGACTGCCTGGAGCTGGAGGCCAGCGTGCTGCGCTTCAGGGCCGAGAAGCGCCAGTTCTTCAACGGCAACAAGCCGCTGGTCATCTCCTCCTCCATTGTCGGGGGAGGGCCCATCCTGCCGTCCGCCAACTCCGTGGCGCCGGCGCCGGTGTTCGAGGTCCAGAACAAACTGCTGCTGCCCACGGTTCAGGACAACACGGGGCGGCAGAGACGGGTGAGACGCCGATTCATTCATTCCAAAAGGTCTTCCCTATAAACTGCTGTTAAGTCAATCAAACAATCCAACGAAAGCACAACTCAACACACAGGCCTTTTAACCTCCTTTTTTCCATTTGTACCTGCCTGCTTCCATTCTTACAAGAGTCATATTCTCTCATTTAACAAAAACGGGAACAGACAACATTTCTCCCAACATCTTTAAAAAGATTACCCAACAGGATTTCAAAGAGTTTCAGAAAGCAAACGTCGTACCACAATTACAGCAATTGTAAGTACATTAAAGGTTAATTAATTGTCTAATATAATATTTCTAGCATATTTCTTTACATAGAAGAAAGTATAGTAGTATAACACATAAATTGTTTGTGGTGGAGAAAAAAATAAAATCTAACACATTAAAATCCCCCCAAAATTTTAAATATTCAGTAAGTGGAGTTATAGAAGTACTTGTAAAATCTACAGTACTTATCACAAGTAGAATAATTTAGCCAATTACTGTATAGTTGTTAAATGTGAATTGAGGGTTTTGTTTTTTTACTTTCTTTTCTTTTCCAGTTCAGTAAAGTGCAGTGTTTTCCTGGTATAATTTCTGCAGGAAACGCACATTAGATTACTTTAATTTGTGCATTTCTTAACTTTAAATGTTATAGCTGACACACAGGGACCTTGTTACGGTGCAGTACTTATTATTGATGCCTTTAATTGAGAAAACACACATTGTTTAAGCAGCTGTTGACTGCATTGAGCTGTCGCGATGTTTTAAGAAGGTTTTTTTCACTGCCTCTCGACGGCTCTAAAATCACAGAAGCACTGATCTCTAAATCTGTCCAAACTAAAAAATTTTCCTTGCAGTTTACTTGACATATTCAAAGATTGATTTTTTTCCCTTTTGGACACACAATTGGTTTTATTTCTTAAATCTTGCAGCTAAAAGATAGTTTTAGTGTAATTTCAGACCTTTTACCAGCCATTATTAAATTCTGGATACAGAATAATTTAACGTAAGGCAAAAAAAAATTTAAAAAACCCAATGTTCATGGTCCATGTAATTATTTAATATATAATAAACTATCCACTAATATAAGGGACAATGCCAAAAAAGTCATTTGCAAATCTAAAAACTAAACAACTAGTTTTATATTTCATGTGTATTTAAAATTTATTTTAATTTATTTTTGTGTATTTAAAAACTTTGGGATTCATTGTTTTTTTTCATTACACCATTTTGATTTTTGTAAAAAAAAATCATAAAAATGAACTTTTAAATGACAAGAAACTCAAAACGTACACGTTGAGAGACCTGATAAATGCTTCTTAAAACTGTGTTTTAAACTTTTATTGGACTTTCATCACTAACCCATGCGTCTCACACATGCTTTCAACTACTTTTATATTCTAGGTGGATTTATCATTCTTCTTCACTTACACCATTTAATAATTTCTGTTAGAAAAATCTCACGAAATTGAGATTTCTGTGAGAGACGCAGCTGTTCTTAGAGGTGTGCTGGTCCCTGCAGGGCGGCCTGTCCGTGGACTCCATCTCCGACCTGGTGGACAGCCAGTCCCGCCTGCTGGAGGCGCTGCAGCTGTCGCACCCGGCCGAGCTGGAGCTGAAGAAGACCCCCGGGGGGCATTCAGCGGACGGCCGCACCCAGACCAAGCTCAGCCTGAACCCCGTCTACAGGCAGGTGCCCCAGGTGCTGGAGAAATGCTGCAGCCACATCGAGAACTACGGTCAGAACCACAGCCATGTTTCCTTTTTTACTGAAACCTAACCAGAATTCATTAGAACCATAGTGATATTTGACTCTGTGATGTCACAACTATACAGCCAATCAGAGGAGAGACTCACGAAGAAGGAGTTAGTCAGGACCTGGTGGTCTACGCCTAGTTAGTCAGGACCCGGTGGTCTACGCCTAGTTAGTCAGGACCCGGTGGTCCACACCTAGTTAGTCAGAACCTGATGGTCTACACCTAGTTAGTCAGGACCTGATGGTCTACAACTAGTTAGTCAGAACCTGATGGTCTACACCTAGTTAGTCAGGACCTGATGGTCTACACCTAGTTAGTCAGGACCTGGTGGTCTACACCTAGTTAGTCAGAACCTGATGGTCTACACCTAGTTAGTCAGGACCCGGTGGTCTACGCCTAGTTAGTCAGGACCCGGTGGTCCACACCTAGTTAGTCAGAACCTGATGGTCTACACCTAGTTAGTCAGGACCTGATGGTCTACACCTAGTTAGTCAGAACCTGATGGTCTACACCTAGTTAGTCAGGACCTGATGGTCTACACCTAGTTAGTCAGGACCTGGTGGTCTACACCTAGTTAGTCAGAACCTGATGGTCTACACCTAGTTAGTCAGAACCTGATGGTCTACACCTAGTTAGTCAGAACCTGATGGTCTACACCTAGTTAGTCAGAATCTGATGGTCTACGCCTAGTTAGTCAGGACCTAGTGGTCTACACCTAGTTAGTCAGGACCTGGTGGTCTACACCTAGTTAGTCAGAATCTGGTGGTCTACACCTAGTTAGTAAGAACCTGGTGGTCTACACCTAGTTAGTCAGGACCTGATGGTCTAGACCTAGTTAGTCAGGACCTGGTGGTCTACGCCTAGTTAGTCAGGACCTGATGGTCTACACCTAGTTAGTCAGGACCTGGTGGTCTACACCTAGTTAGTCAGGACCTGATGGTCTACACCTAGTTAGTCAGGACCTGGTGGTCTACACCTAGTTAGTCAGGACCTGGTGGTCTACACCTAGTTAGTCAGGACCTGATGGTCTACACCTAGTTAGTCAGGACCTGATGGTCTAGACCTAGTTAGTCAGGACCTGGTGGTCTACACCTAGTTAGTCAGGACCTGATTGTCCTTTACCCTGAACAGAAACTGTTAAATCAACAAGTAAATCTTCTTGTTCAGGTCTTCAGACTGTCGGCATCTTCAGAGTCGGCAGCTCGAAGAAGAGAGTGAGACAGGTGAGAAAAACACGCCTGTAAACGAATAGATAAAAATATATATACACATATATGTGAAGTTATATGGGTTAGTGATAAAAGTGAGGATAAAATTTGCCAAACATGCACATGTATAAGTTTGGCGCTGATTGTATTTTACTCGAGGAAACAAAGAGGAGCCCAGAAATAAAAAAATAAAAAAATACAACTACAGAAGAACAAACACAAAATCAAAGAGACGAACGTGTTTCCTGTCAATTAAAAACTGATGAAGTGAGACATCCTGTTTTCAGGGGATCGCGTCCCATTGGGAAACCAAACCTTAATTTGACCTGTGTGCGTGTGTGCGTGTGTGTGTGTGTGTGTGTGTGTGTGTGTGTGTGTGTGTAGCTGCTGGAGGACTTCGACATGGGCGTGGACGTCCAGCTGGACGAGGAGCACAGCGTCCATGACGTGGCGGCGCTGCTCAAAGAGTTTCTCAGAGACATTCCTGACCCCCTGCTGCCCAGAGAGCTGTACCCAGCCTTCCTGCACGCCAACCGTACGCACACACACACACACACACACACACACAGGACGCTGTCGCTGTGTAGTTGTGTTTAATTGAATACTTGAACTTTGATGGAAACTAAGCTGCAGTTATTATAGGATGTAATGCTCAGTCACACACACACACACACACACACACACACACAGCAAATTGTGTGTTTATCAGTGGAGCAATTTTAGTTTCAATGTGAGAAAGTAACAACTGAGTCTAACTGTTTCTACCTGTCTGTTTCTACCTGTCTGTTTCTACCTGTCTGTTTCTACCTGTCTGTCTCTACCTGTCTGTTTCTACCTGTCTGTCTGTACCTGTCTGTCTCTACCTGTCTGTCTGTACCTGTCTGTCTCTACCTGTCTGTCTCTACCTGTCTGTCTGTACCTGTCTGTCTCTACCTGTCTGTCTGTACCTGTCTGTCTCTACCTGTCTGTCTCTACCTGTCTGTCTGTACCTGTCTGTTTCTACCTGTCTGTCTCTACCTGTCTGTTTCTACCTGTCTGTCTCTACCTGTTTCTACCTGTCTGTCTCTACCTGTCTGTCTGTACCTGTCTGTCTCTACCTGTCTGTTTCTACCTGTCTGTCTCTACCTGTCTGTCTGTACCTGTCTGTCTCTACCTGTCTGCCTCTACCTGTCTGTTTCTACCTGTCTGTCTCTACCTGTCTGTCTGTACCTGTCTGTTTCTACCTGTCTGTCTCTACCTGTCTCTACCTGTCTCTCTACCTGTCTCTACCTGTCTCTACCTGTCTCTCTACCTGTCTCTACCTGTCTCTACCTGTTTCTACCTGTCTGTCTCTACCTGTCTGTCTGTACCTGTCTGTCTCTACCTGTCTGTCTGTACCTGTCTGTCTCTACCTGTCTGTCTCTACCTGTCTGTCTGTACCTGTCTGTTTCTACCTGTCTGTCTCTACCTGTTTCTACCTGTCTGTCTCTACCTGTCTCTCTACCTGTCTCTACCTGTCTGTCTCTACCTGTCTGTTTCTACCTGTCTGTCTCTACCTGTCTGTTTCTACCTGTCTGTCTCTACCTGTTTCTACCTGTCTGTCTCTACCTGTCTCTCTACCTGTCTCTACCTGTCTGTCTCTACCTGTCTGTTTCTACCTGTCTGTCTCTACCTGTTTCTACCTGTCTGTCTCTACCTGTCTGTTTCTACCTGTCTGTCTCTACCTGTCTGTCTCTACCTGTCTGTTTCTACCTGTCTGTCTCTACCTGTCTGTCTCTACCTGTCTGTTTCTACCTGTCTGTCTCTCTACCTGTCTCTACCTGTCTCTACCTGTCTCTACCTGTCTCTACCTGTCTCTACCTGTCTCTACCTGTCTCGCTCTCCCTGTCTGTCTCTCCCTGTCTGTGTCTCCAGTGGTGCGTGGTCCAGACCAGCTGCTGTACCTGCAGCACCTGCTGTACCTGCTGCCTCCCTGTAACTGCGACACGTTGCTGCGTCTGCTCACCATGCTGCACACGGTGCAGAGCTTCTCTCAGGACAGCATCGGCACCAACGACCAGGAGGTGAGACACGCGCGTCACCTGTCTCACCCCGTTCTCGCGGGACTTCAGACCTCCACCTCGTTCCTCCGTTAAAACGCAGAAAACCCAACATTATGGCTGGAAATAACAACTATTCTGATATGAAAAAAATTCTAAATGTAATAGATTAACAGACCATTCAGAGATATTGATAATATGATAATAAAATATTTTTTATTCCCCGTCAGATTCCTGGAAACAAGATGACGGCCGCCAACCTGGCCGTGATCTTCGGGCCCAACCTGCTGCAGAGGGAGGGCGGGGCCGACGTGAGCCCCCACGCCGCCGGCATCGAGGACAGCGCCGCCATCATCAACGTCACGCTGGTGCTGATCCAGAACTACAGGAGGCTGTTCACGGTACGGACCAGGACCAGAACCCAGGGACCAGCAGGGGACTGGGGGCACATGCCTGAGTGTGTGTGTGTGTGTGTGTGTGTGTGTGTGTGTGTGTGTGTGTGTGTGTGTACTCGACTGTTGTGCAATCCTAAAAACTTGGTAACAACACGTGCTATAACCCAGTTTTATATTTTAGGACTTTATTAGAATTATATGAATTGTGTTTTTTGTAAAAGCAAATGAATGAAAAGAAACAACATGAACCCAAAATATACATTTTCAGACCTGATGAATGCATTTAAAAAGTTTTTGTCTTTCCCATTTTGTCAAACTTGATTTATCACTGACCTATGTGCATGCCCCCCTGTGTGTGTGTGTGTGTCTTCCTCCAGGTGTCTGCAGAGCTGCAGCAGGAGGTTCTGATGAGCCTGATCCAGACCGACCCGGACATCATCGACTATCTGCTCCGCAGGAAGCTCAGGTAACCATGGCAACCGCTCTGTCAATCAAACTAATTCTCACAGAAGCAAATCCTTTTTAAATAAAACGACTTCATTTATTTATAAAACAGGCATCAGCCGTTGACCCGTGTTCTTCCTCTCCAGCTGCAGCCACCTGACGGTGGAGGGCGCCAGCGATCTGGGGGGGCGCCGGGACACCGCCGTGTCCCTGGACTCGGTCGGGGCCTCCAGCGGCAGCCTGTCCCCCCTGGAGCCCCCCTCGCCCCTCTTCCCCCCCGACGGCAGCGGCGGCGAGGGCAGCCTGACCAGCGAGGTCTTCCTCAACGTGCTCAAACTGAACCAGAACAGGAAGCGGCAGGACACCAGATACGGTACGGAGGGGTTCAGGCTCTGTGATTTGAAATGTGAGGATTCTCAGATCAGAAATAAAGAAAACAGGAATAAATTAATGAAAAATATCACAAGTAATTCCTGGTGAAGATCAAATAAACAAGTTTTAGACCATGTTGGAAAATGTTGTGATGTTCATTTTTTTTTAATCAAATCAAACATTTTCAAAGTGCGTGATTTTTTATAATTACATGTGCAGATCTACAACATGTTAAATCACGTGTAGATCTACAATCTGCAAAATCACATGTGCAGATCTTTATGTCTATTCACAAGTGCAGATTTACAACATGTTAAGTCTGTGTGAAGATCTACAACCACTTTAATCACATGTACAGATCTACAACATGTTTATTCACATGTGCAAATCTACAACATTGTTATCACATGTGCAGATCTACGACATGTTAAGTCACATGTGCAGATCTACAACATTGTTATCACATGTGCAGATCTACGACCTTTTAAATCACATGTGCAGATCTCCAACCTGTTAAATCACATGTGCAAAAACTACAACATTGTTATCACATGTGCAGATCTACAACATGTTTAATCACATGTGCAGATCTACAACACATTCAGTCACAATCGCAGGAAATTGAATAGTTCTTAAAAAACATGTTAATAGGTTAATAATTGTTTTAAAAAACACAGAATCAAGAGTTTATGAATTAATTAAATCATCAGAAATGATCATGTGGCAATGAAAAGTTCCATTGTGTTTTATTTCATCTCTTCTACGTCCTGATCTCCGTCCTCCAGGCGAGGGCTCTCCAGGTAAATCCATCTGCCACATGCGTCAGTTCCACTCCCACCACAACCTGCTCAGCCTGGCCCAGCCCTCCTCCTCCTCCTCCTCCTCCTCTTCCTCCTCCCGGCTCCACGGCCAGGACCCGGACGGCCACGAGCGCCGCGGCACATTGGGGGCGGCGCTGAGCTTCGGCCTGGGCGGCGGCAGCAGGGGCAGCTGCTCCAGTCTGGGCGGATCCACCGAGACCAGCATCTGGGTCAGGCAGACGCCGCCGGAGGAGAACAAGCAGGTGCCAAACTTCTGGGACTTCTTCAGCGGGAAAGGGTCCAGCTCGGAGACGGTGGTGTGACGAAGGGACGGAGCGGAAAAAGTGAAACTGGGACACATGAAGTGAGATGAAGAAGAAGAAGAAAACCTCCTTTTTTTACCCTTTTTTTGGATCAATGTTTTTCTGGAACAAAAACTTTAAACCAGGATGAAGCAGTTCATGCAGTAAACGAAGGAAAAGTGGATTATCTGGAAGATGATGCAGTAATAACTTTCAATGTACATATTGTGTAAACTACATGTCAGACCCCACCTTGGTGTAATGATAACTAACATGCATGAGCTCTACTGTAAAGAAATAAACTTTCAGCTACCAACGTTTATCAGACAGAAAATAACACATCTACGAAACTTCTTTTTACATTTCAGCTCTTAATCTCCTCAGTTAGCTTTAGGGTCGATATCATTTCTCCATGTGATTGTATGTTTTAAACGTACAACATGTAATCGTCGGCATGTTTGATGACTGAAGACAATGTTTTTTACTGATGTCGGATTATCTGCAAATGTCTCCTCCTCCAAAACAAACAGACCAGCTGAATAAAGTAAAAAAAAACACTGAATGAAGTCAAGTCAGTTTTATTTGTACATACACCTATGTAGATGTTGCATTAAAAACTGATATTTGCTGCTCGAATTTACCACATTAACAATATATAAAGTGCATTTCTGATTAGTTTAATGTTAACTTTATTGAAAAAAAAGTGCTTTTCTTTCAGAAATAAGGATATTACAGTAGTTCATATTTACGGATTATTTGTACAATGAAAAATCAATGATTAACTGGGCCAATACATTAAAAGATGGCAAATTTTCTGCAGTTTAGTTTATACAGCAATTACTGTGTTTTTCAAATTACTACTGCTTTCAATCATCAATCAGCCCAGTAAAAACAGATGCAGGTCACATCAAGTTGAGTTATTCAGAATTTACGTGTCTTTACCCACCAGGGGGCAACGTTCACCAGCAGCAAACACTCACTTCACTGCATCCGTGGATCAATCAGGGATAAACCTGATAAATAAGTGAAAAGCTCTAAGAATCTACACTCACCCTGTCGACCTTGTAGCTTGTAGGACATGCAGGACGCTCATCTGAAAGTTGAGGGTCGTGGGTTCAAGCCTCTGTGTTTAAAAGGTCAGTACTAAGAGGAAAGAGTGAAAAGTGTAAAGGAAACTGCTCCTGTAGCAAACACTCTGTGGCTCAGCAGGTAAGACAGTGGATTGGACATTCACCAGGTGGAGGTTCAATCCCTGGTGCTAGTGTTTAAAGTCAGAAGCTCAAATATTGAACGAAAGCTTTTAGAAACTTCCATGTACATGTCAGAATGGGTAGCGCAGTGTGTTAGAAGCCTTTTTAGAAGTTATTAGTTGTAGGTTCAAACCTTGGTGAGATTTAAAATCCAACCTTGCAAAGTAAAGATGATAAAAGCACCCAGAGCATCTCTTAGTCGATAGAGGACCTGTGGCAGATGTGGTTATTCCTCTGACCCTGAATACCAAGGATGCTGGTTTGGATCCACCTCTTGACGTTTCTAAGCTCGAAAGTTGAAAGGCCATTGTCCAAAATGAAGTTGTTAAATGTGCCAGGAGAACATCACAGAGCACAACCGGATGCCTTTTTTTGTATAGTATCACCTTTTTTTATGTGAGATACTATAGGATGACCCTTTATATTTGATTGTCATACTACACATACTATACTATGTCGCCCAAAAAAGGTCATACTATACAATGTCCCCCAAAAAAAGGTCATACTATAGTATGTCGCCCAAAAAAGGTCATACTATACAATGTCCCCCAAAAAAAGGTCATACTATAGTATGTCGCCCAAAAAAAGGTCATACTATAGTATGTCGCTCAAAATAGGTCATACTATACTATGTCGCCCAAAAAAGGTCATACTATACTATGTCGCCCAAAAAAAGGTCATACTATAGTATGTCGCTCAAAATAGGTCATACTATACTATGTCGCCCAAAAAAGGTCATACTATACTATGTCGCCCAAAAAAGGTCATACTATAGGATGTCGCCCAAAAAAGATCATACTATACTATGTCGCTCAAAAAAGGTCATAGTATAGTATGTCGCCCAAAAAAGGTCATACTATAGTATGTCGCTCAAAATAGGTCATACTATACTATGTCGCCCAAAAAAGGTCATACTATACTATGTCGCTCAAAAAAGGTCATACTATAGTATGTCGCTCAAAATAGGTCATACTATACTATGTCGCTCAAAATAGGTCATACTATACTATGTCGCCCAAAAAAGGTCATACTATACTATGTCGCCCAAAAAAGGTCATACTATACTATGTCGCCCAAAAAAGGTCATAGTATAGTATGTCGCCCAAAAAAGGTCATACTATAGTATGTCGCTCAAAATAGGTCATACTATACTATGTCGCCCAAAAAAGGTCATACTATACTATGTCGCCCAAAAAAGGTCATACTATAGTATGTCGCTCAAAATAGGTCATACTATACTATGTCGCTCAAAATAGGTCATACTATACTATGTCGCTCAAAATAGGTCATACTATACTATGTCGCCCAAAAAAGGTCATACTATAATATGTCGCTCAAAAAAGGTCATACTATAGTATGTCGCTCAAAATAGGTCATACTATAGTATGTCGCTCAAAAAAGGTCATACTATACTATGTCGCCCAAAATAGGTCATACTATACTATGTCGCTCAAAATAGGTCATACTATACTATGTCGCTCAAAATAGGTCATACTATACTATGTCGCCCAAAAAAGGTCATACTATAATATGTCGCTCAAAAAAGGTCATACTATACTATGTCGCTCAAAATAGGTCATACTATACTATGTCGCCCAAAAAAGGTCATACTATAATATGTCGCTCAAAAAAGGTCATACTATACTATGTCGCCCAAAATAGGTCATACTATACTATGTCGCCCAAAAAAGGTCATACTATACTATGTCGCCCAAAAAAGGTCATACTATAGTATGTCGCTCAAAATAGGTCATACTATACTATGTCGCTCAAAAAAGGTCATAGTATAGTATGTCGCCCAAAAAAGGTCATACTATAGTATTTCGCTCCAAAAAGGTCATACTATAGTATGTCGCCCAAAAAAGGTCATACTATACTATGTCGCTCAAAAAAGGTCATACTATACTATGTCGCTCAAAATAGGTCATACTATACTATGTCGCCCAAAAAAGGTCATACTATACTATGTCGCTCAAAATAGGTCATACTATACTATGTCGCCCAAAAAAGGTCATACTATACTATGTCGCCCAAAAAAGGTCATACTATAGTATGTCGCCCAAAATAGGTCATACTATAGTATGTCGCTCAAAAAAGGTCATACTATACTATGTCGCTCAAAAAAGGTCATACTATACTATGTCGCCCAAAAAAGGTCATACTATACTATGTCGCTCAAAATAGGTCATATTATAGTATGTCGCCCAAAAAAGGTCATACTATACTATGTCGCCCAAAAAAGGTCATACTATACTATGTCGCTCAAAAAAGGTCATAGTATAGTATGTCGCCCAAAAACGGTCATACTATAGTATGTCGCTCAAAATAGGTCATACTATACTATCCATCCATCCATCCATCCATTGTCTATCCCGCTTATTCCCTTTCGGGGTCGCAGGGGTCTGCTGGAGCCTATCCCAGCGCGTTAAGGCGAGAGGCAGGGATACACCCCAGATGGTCGCCAGCCAATCGTGGGGCACACACACCATTCACACACCATTCACTCTCACACTCACACCTATGGGCAATTTAGAGTTTACCAATTAACCTGAGCATGTTTTTTTGTATTGTGGGAGGAAACCGGAGTACCCGGTGAAAACCCACGCAGACACGGGGAGAACATGCAAACTCCACACAGAAAGGCCCCAGACCCAGGCCCAAGGAGGTCTTGAACCTGCGACCTTCTTGCTGTGAGGCAACAGTGCTACCCACCGCACCACCGTGTCGCCCCCCATACTATACTATGTCGCCCAAAATAGGTCATACTATACTATGTCGCTCAAAATAGGTCATACTATACTATGTCGCCCAAAAAAGGTCATACTATAGTATGTCGCTCAAAAAAGGTCATACTATACTATGTCGCTCAAAAAAGGTCATACTATACTATGTCGCCCAAAAAAGGTCATACTATACTATGTCGCTCAAAAAAGGTCATACTATACTATGTCGCCCAAAAAAGGTCATACTATACTATGTCGCTCAAAATAGGTCATATTATAGTATGTCGCCCAAAAAAGGTCATACTATACTATGTCGCCCAAAAAAGGTCATACTATAGTATGTCGCTCAAAAAAGGTCATAGTATAGTATGTCGCCCAAAATAGGTCATACTATAGTATGTCGCTCAAAAAAGGTCATAGTATAGTATGTCGCTCAAAATAGGTCATACTATACTATGTCGCTCAAAAAAGGTCATAGTATAGTATGTCGCTCAAAAAAGGTCATACTATAGTATGTCGCTCAAAAAAGGTCATACTATAGTATGTCGCTCAAAAAAGGACATACTATAGTATGTCGCCCAAAATAGGTCATACTATACTATGTCGCTCAAAAAAGGTCATAGTATAGTATGTCGCCCAAAAAAGGTCATACTATAGTATGTCGCTCAAAATAGGTCATACTATACTATGTCGCTCAAAATAGGTCATACTATACTATGTCGCTCAAAATAGGTCATACTATACTATGTCGCCCAAAAAAGGTCATACTATAGTATGTCGCCCAAAAAAGGTCATACTATAGTATGTCGCTCAAAATAGGTCATACCATACTATGTCGCTCAAAATAGGTCATACTATACTATGTCGCTCAAAATAGGTCATACTATACTATGTCGCTCAAAATAGGTCATACTATACTATGTCGCCCAAAAAAGGTCATACTATAGTATGTCGCCCAAAAAAGGTCATACTATAGTATGTCGCTCAAAATAGGTCATACCATACTATGTCGCTCAAAAAAGGTCATAGTATAGTATGTCGCTCAAAAAAGGTCATACTATAGTATGTCGCTCAAAAAAGGTCATACTATAGTATGTCGCTCAAAAAAGGACATACTATAGTATGTCGCCCAAAATAGGTCATACTATACTATGTCGCTCAAAAAAGGTCATAGTATAGTATGTCGCCCAAAAAAGGTCATACTATAGTATGTCGCCCAAAATAGGTCATACTATACTATGTCGCTCAAAAAAGGTCATAGTATAGTATGTCGCCCAAAAAAGGTCATACTATAGTATGTCGCTCAAAATAGGTCATACTATACTATGTCGCTCAAAATAGGTCATACTATACTATGTCGCCCAAAAAAGGTCATACTATAGTATGTCGCCCAAAAAAGGTCATACTATAGTATGTCGCTCAAAATAGGTCATACCATACTATGTCGCTCAAAATAGGTCATACCATACTATGTCGCCCAAAAAAGGTCATACTATACTATGTCGCCCAAAAAAGGTCATACTATAGTATGTCGCTCAAAAAAGGTCATACTATACTATGTCGCTCAAAATAGGTCATACTATACTATGTCGCCCATAAAAGGTCATACTATACTATGTTGCCCAAAAAAGGTCATACTATAGTATGTCGCTCAAAAAAGGTCATAGTATAGTATGTCGCCCAAAAAAGGTCATACTATAGTATTTCGCTCAAAAAAGGTCATACTATAGTATGTCGCTCAAAATAGGTCATACTATACTATGTCGCTCAAAATAGGTCATACTATACTATGTCGCTCAAAATAGGTCATACTATACTATGTCGCCCAAAAAAGGTCATACTATAGTATGTCGCCCAAAAAAGGTCATACTATAGTATGTCGCTCAAAATAGGTCATACCATACTATGTCGCTCAAAATAGGTCATACCATACTATGTCGCCCAAAAAAGGTCATACTATACTATGTCGCCCAAAAAAGGTCATACTATAGTATGTCGCTCAAAATAGGTCATACTATACTATGTCGCACATAAAAGGTCATACTATACTATGTTGCCCAAAAAAGGTCATACTATAGTATGTCGCTCAAAAAAGGTCATAGTATAGTATGTCGCCCAAAAAAGGTCATACTATACTATGTCGCTCAAAAAAGGTCATAGTATAGTATGTCGCCCAAAAAAGGTCATACTATAGTATGTCGCTCAAAAAAGGTCATATTATACAATTTTCATTCAAAAAAAGTCCTGCTATTGCTGCTAGAAGTTTGAACTTTAGAAGTACCCAGGTTTTGAACCCAAGTCTTACAACTTCCAGTCAGCGTTCTAACACGCTGAGCCACCCAGGCTGACATGTTTGTGTAAGTTCTTCAGAGCTTTCATTCAGCATTTGAGAGCTTTTCACTCTTTTTTCAGGATGTCTTGTGAAAAGTATATATATGAATAGTAAAGATTAAAACAAATTAATCACATTTTATTATAAAGTGTTCTCTTGGTGTTTTGAAGGTCCACCAGTCTCCTCCTCTGGTGTCTATGTTTAACATAACTTTCTATAAGATTGTTAGTGGATCATCATTAAAGCACTATTGAGTTTTTTTGTTGAAAAAATCAGGCTGTCGAAACTTAATACTTGTTTGAAAATTGTATAAGGTAAAGATGTATGATGAATGTTCAAAAAAGCAATAATTTATTAGCTGATCAACAGTTAATAGTGTTTGTACAAAGAGACAAGACGAGTGCAAATTATTCCATCATTGAAACCAGCGTTTCAGCGTTTTATTTTTTCAGTTTGGACACTTCCAGAAGCAGCCGTCATTCCCAAACTCCAGATAAACTCCACCACGTCTCATATCCACAACGTTCACGTTCTCGATGAGTCTGTAAAGAAGTGACGTGGACGACCGGAGCCCTGAAGGGACATTTTCAGAGAACGCAACTTTTAAACTGTGAGAGAGAAAAAAAAAACAGGAAAAAATCCACCTGCTGTTATATGTCTACTGTTTTTTCCTACATTTCCCATAATGCCTTAGGAGGAGGGGCTTTATTCAATGCTTTTGATTGGATGCTGAACATATAAAGTGCTTAGTAAGTATGTGGATATTGAACATTTAGCTGAAACAGAAACTGGTCGTTTTTATCTCATGTATGAAGCAGAGAAACAAAACTTAACATCAGGTTGGATTTTATCATTTTTCCATCAGATATCTGCCTCATCGGTATTTATTTAGCTTTCTATTTGGGTAAAAAAAAAGGCGAGAGAGCACATTTAATATTTGGTATATATTATATATACATATATATATATATACCAGAGCATTTGGATATTTTCTTCTTAAAAATGCCTCAAGTCATTAACTGATTATCAAAATAGTTGGTGATTAATGTAATAGTTAAAACTAATTATCCTTTATTTATCACTCTAATTTTAAATAATGCTTTTCAAAGACCTAAAGAGTAAAACAACATTTTAGTTTAACCTCAAATCGTTTCATGAATTCATTAAATATATATAAGTAATAATATGTAGATTGTTAAAATGAATAATTGATTAGTTCTTTGGTTCATTAAATGGTTTAAAATGTTGATCAGTGTTTGTCAAAGCTGAAGATTGAACCTAAAATGTCTTTTTGTCCACAACCCAAAGATCATCAGTTTACGGTTATAGATAAATAAAGAAACCAGGAAATAATGAGAGAATCTGGACATTTCCTCCTTAAAAATAACTCAAATGCATTAATTGACATTTCCATCTAATTGATTAATTGACTAATCGCTGCAGCTCTAATTGAAAAAGTCTTGATTTTCCCGCAGATTCTTTTCAATCCTTCACGTGTCGACTCTACCAGAATAAATTTATATTAACGTCCACTAGATTTTTTTTGCCGATTATTTCAAGCAAGCGATTATTTATCCTCCAATAGTAATAGTGTCTGTATTTATGTACACATCATCACGAGTGGAAGTAGTAAATACACAACCAAAAAAATAAAATAAAATAAAACGAGTGAAATGTCTGAGAAAAAGAAGTAAAAGTTAACAGTGACGCAACAGATCACAAAACTCAGTCTGACCTGTTTCAGTTTGGAGGATCATTTTTATTCATTAATATCCTGATAAATGTGGTTAATAGTACATATATATATATATATATATAACTAGTTTTATTATTAAATGTGTATTTCTTTATGATGAATACTGGACTGCTCAGGTCAAACTGCTTCCACTGTGATCTGCCACTTCACTAACAAACATTCATTGTGATAATAATAGTATTTAAATAAAAAAAGAGCTTTTCCAACAGGTTTACAAAGCTTTGTCAACAGAATCTGAACCGGATCTGTGGACTTTTAGCCCCAAAAATGATGCGTTTTTGTTCATATAACAGAGTTTAAAATGGAGAAACACACACACACACACACACACACACACACACACACACACACACACACACACACACACACACACACACACACACACACACAGTAAATAGTGTTATAACTACACCACGGATTCTGAGTTCAGATGCTTCACTAAGCTGATACAGGATTTTTATTTTCAGCATGAAAATACTTAATAAAATATTCACTCATCATCTCCAACATGGTGAGTAAATAACAACATTCATTCACAGGTTTCTCCTGATTTTTAAAGCCTGTTTAGCTCCACATGACTAAGGCAGCTAATTATTATTTATGTTAACTTCTCATTAACAAATGTGGTATTTATGGAGGGAAATGTTGTTATGGGATGAGGAGGTTTTCCATAAAAAAAATACATTCAGTTCTAATATCATCTGTATTATTGAGTTTAAATATCTGTGTTAAATCGTGACCGTTTTCTGGGTTTTTTGTGAGTGAATTATTCCTGGCGTCAGCTTCTAAGTTCATTAAAGGAAAGTGCTGTTCCTGTTTATTCTACTGTACATTCTAACATTCAGACAAACACGTCAGAGCTGGGGCGACACGGTGGAGCAGTGGGTAGCACTGTTGCCTCACAGCAAGAAGGTCGCAGGTTCAAGACCGCCTTGGGCCTGGGTCTGGGACCTTTCTGTGTGGAGTTTGCATGTTCTCCCCGTGTCTGCGTGGGTTTTCACCGGGTACTCCGGCTTCCTCCCACAATACAAAACATGCTCAGGTTAATTGGCAAATCTAAATTGCCCATAGGTGTGAGTGTGTGTGTGAATGGTGTGTGAATGGTGTGTGTGCCCCACGATTGGCTGGCGACCATCTGGGGTGTATCCCTGCCTCTCGCCTTAACGCGCTGGGATAGGCTCCAGCAGACCCCTGCGACCCTGAAAAGGAATAAGCGGGATAGAAAATGGATGGATGGATGGATGGATGGACGTCAGAGCTGCTTTTATTTGGATTAAAGCTCCACGTGTTTGCAGATTTTCTATGGAACTCCACCAGGAGGGAAGTGACCTGTCAGTCAGCGTGAAAAAATAAAAGTAAAATTAAAATACTGAACCAGGAAAAAACAACAACAGAGCTTTTAAAACGGATTCTCCTCAACTCAGCACAATTAAAGCTGCTTTCTGATTGGCTGACAGCGCCTCGGCCTGTAACCGTAGCAACACTGGAGTTACTGCAGCCACAAAAGGCTTCAGAATTTCAAAATAAAAGCATGATTATGTTATACACAATAATTATATGAAAATGTTTGGATTAAAATTAGTTTTTAAGTCAAGCGTCCAAAAACAGTTGATTCACTATCAGGTCTGAGCAAGAAAATCAGCAAATTCCCACAGTGAACCTGAAGCAAAGCGACTTAATAATCTAGAATAAATCAATAATCTTTCCATCCGCTGACGGATCAATGCTGCAGCATCAGATGCTGAGGAGAAAACACGTTTTAATGCAGAGGCAAACGCATCAGATAATGATGCTGCAATAAAAATTAAATTAAATAAAAACACACAGAGTCTGTTAGCATCTGTGAGGGAAGAGATGTAAGATTGAGGAGTGAAAAACATGAGAAATCTGTGGCTGCAAACACTTAGAATGTGTGTGTGTGTGTGTGTGTGTGTGTGTGTGTGTCCTGAAACGCCGATCAGAAGAACATTCAGACTGCGCGTGGTGTGACCGTCTCTGTCACGTTACAAATGTGCAAAGTCATAAAACGTTAAAACACGAACCTGTGAAAAGACGTCAGGAAATCGGCTCAAAACCACGAGAAGTTTTAACGGTTTCTAAACGTTTCTGACCCGTAACCACGAGGAAAACCACCAGATCAGAGATGTAAGGCTCCTTCTTCTCTGCCTGTGTTTTCAGCTTCATTTCAGGTTTTGTTCAGATTTTATTTTGGGTGAAATTGTATTCAAGCTAAAAAATAATCCTTTCAATTCCCTTAAATTCCTGTAAATTCTAAAAGCAGAGAATAATCAGCCTTACAACAGAAGTATTAATATAAAAGAGTTTAAGGGCCACAAAAGGTTCATCATTCATTTGGTTATTTTTTTTATTCTTACCAGAAAAAAAGTCAGAAAAGTAAAAGTCAGATTAGTATTCCAGTGTTCTGGGTGGAAAAAATCTGAATTTTAAGAGTAACGTCAGAATTCTACATTTTTTCTCTGATTAAACAAAATTACCCACAGAAAGTCAAAATACCGACTTTTTTCTGGAATTTTTACTAAAAAAATGAATAAAATAATTTACATTCCTTACATCTTTTATTTTAAAATTCTAAGGGGGAAAAAAGTCAGAATTCTGACCCTTAATTTTTTTTTTTAGAATTATAAGGAACATTTTTTCCATGTAATTCTGAAATCAAAATTCTGACTTTTTGTATGGAATGAATAATAAAAAAAAAGAATTTAAAAAAGATCCTTCCATTTTTTTTATCTCAGAATTCTAAGCAAGAAAAGTCAGAATTCTGATAAAAAAAAAAAAGTCAAATTCTGACTTGTTTTTCTGGAATTAATAAAAAAAAAACACCCTGTTTCTGTATTTTCTCTTTTCTGAGATTAAAATCTGTTTTTCTTTTCCCCGTGTCCTAAATACACTTTCTTAGTGGCCACTTCTGATTTTAATTTTAAAGCTGTTAGCGTGATGCTAACTGCTGCTAGCGCCTCACTGTAAAACCAACCGTGTGATTCAAACACTGCAAACTAGCAACGTGAGGCGCGACGACGCTGGAACTGTAGGTCAAAGGTCGTGTGGGTGGTCATGTGATTAGTTCAGGGGGTTAATTCAAGGTTTAAGGTGAACCAGGAAACCATTACGCTCACCGTGGAAAGCTAATTCAAGAAGGTAACACGCACACGCAAAAAAAAAAAAAACCTAAACGCCAAGGAAGTGGTGATGGTGCGGGGGAACGTCAGGATCCTCCGGCACGCACGTTCATCCCAAACAGCCGATTGGTTGAATCGCCTCCTCGCTCTCAAACTGCTGCCATGTCGGCCTCGTGGATTTGGCGTTACCCGGGTCGGCTGAGGACTGGTCGCGGTCAGAATCCAGGAGGCGGGCCCCGACCGGCCGCGTGGCGCTCCAGTGCAAAGCTCCGCCTACTGGGAAAAAAGCCTGGATACGTATGTGGGGGGCGGAGCCGGCGGCTGCCGTAAGCCCCTCCCCCTCTGCTGATTGACAGTTTGCTGGGGATTCTCCGCCGGCTGCTCAGTCTCTGGACTGATAGAACAGGATGTATCCCGACTCCGAGTTCTTGGAGATGTCCGACGTCAGACCGTAGAATTCCTCGATCGCCTGCGCGTCGATTTTCTGCGAAAAAAAAAAAAGACCATTTAACGATGTAACGCACAGCTACTTGTTGATTCATACAGAAGAGTAATAGGAGAAAACAATTTAATGGGTAAAAAAAAAAAATGTCTGACTTTAATCCCATAAAAAAAGTCTCAATCATTTAAAGTCAGAATTTTGACATTTTCCGTGGAACAAATAAAACTTTTACTACTAAAGTTTTAAAAGATATACCTTTCAATTTTTTCCCCTCAGGATTTTCAGAAAAAAAAATTCTGATTTAAGTCAGAATTCTGAGAAAAAAGTCAGAATTTTGACTTGAAACTAAAACCTAAAAATTGGTAAACCATAAGACACATTTTAAGATTTTTTTTTTTAATTCCTGGAAAAATTTAAAAATATGCCTTTCATTTCTTTTCCAGAATTTTGAGAAAAAATTTCAAATATTTCTGAGAATTCAGATTTTTTTTTCCTTCAGTTTTCCAATTTAAATTTTTGAAAAAAGTTACTTTTTTATGGAAATAGTCAGGATAGTGAATGAATAAAAAACAATTATTCCTTAATTTCTTGTGAGTTTCCATTACTCTTCTGTAGATAACCACTTACACAGAGAACAAAAGCAGCAAAGTGAAAAGCAAAGACTCTGACGGATGATTCGTCGTCATCAGGAGCCAAAAACATTCAACATCTCGGCCTTTTTTTAATTATTATTATGAAGTTGTTGGTTTGAGATTCTTCAAACCGCAGCTGTTGGTTACGACTTCAGAATGTTGTTCTTAAGTCGTATCTGTGAAACATTATGTTCAAACTCCATCTCCTGGCCTGAAAACAGAGATTTCCAACATTTCTTTCCAGAAGTTGGTAGCTCTGATTATTCTGAGACTGACGAATGCCGACAGATGTACGGATTCATCCAGGAACAGAGAGAGACTGAGACTAACTCCAGAAAAATCCAGACAGAAAAGAAAAAGAGAAATAAGATGTAAGAAAAGGAAAAAGAACAAGATGGACAAAACTAAAAAAGAGAAAAAAAGAGAAAGGATTTAAAGAGAAAGAAGATCAAAGAAAGAGAAAGGATTTAAAGAGAAAGGAGATAAAAGAGAAGACAAGATTTAAAGAAAAAGATCAAAGAGAAAAGAATAAAGATAAAAGAAATTAAAAAGATTTAAATCGAAAGAAGATCAAAGAAGATCAAAGAAGATCAAAGAAAGTGAAAAGATTTAAAATGAAAGAAGATCTAAGAGAAATGACCTAAAAAGAAAGAAGGTAAAAGAAGGTGAAAGGATTTAAAGAGAAAAAAGATAAAAAAGAGAAAGAATTTATAAAGAAAGGAGACAAAAGAGAAAAGACAGGATTTAAAAAGAAAGAAGATCAAAGAAAGTGAAAGGATCCGAAAAGAAAGAAGATGAAATAAGGAGAAATCTTCCAACAAGAAAGAAGATTATAGAAAGAAAAGGGGGAAATTATCCAAACAGAAGAAAGAAGAGGAGTGGATCCAGAACAGCCATTACATCTCAAACCATAAAAAAACGATCAGTTATTTTCTGCTCTGCAAAGTCAGCGGAATCGTGCAGATCTCAGCCAGCTTCTGTTCACCAGATGTGGGAATGGAGGAAAAAAAACACAGCACCTTCTCAGATTTATTATCACCTACATAATATTAACACTAATTATAAACTACATTTTTTGTGTTTAACCCTTTAAAAGGTGATTTTGTTCAGATAAGTCCACACTTATTTACACACACACACACACACACACACACACACACACACACACACACACACACACACACACACACACACACACACACACACACACACACACACACACACACACACACACACACACACACACACACACACACACACACACACACACACACACACACACTTCAGCTGCTTCGAATGATAGAAAGAAGCACCACCCGGTGGACAAATGACAAAACAATAAAACTGAGGGCTAGTAAGTCATAATAAAATCTTAACACTAAGGAATTCATTAGTTTGATTCAAAACAGCCAAAAATCACTTGAAAATTAAACACTGAGCGGTAATAGAGTTCCCTACAATCCTTTAAAAGTTAATTCCCATCTTTAATATCTATTCCAGTTCGTTCCAACTCCTCCATGTGCAGAAAAACGTATAAACGGAGTTCCGCAAGGTTCTATACTTGGTCCCATATTATTTGCCTTATACTACAGGTTTCCTTGATGTTAGTGGTTCTCTAAATGTTTCTGTCAATTAGGAGGAAGAAAACACATTAGTCCATGTTTAATGGATGCATGTTTTATAATATAATAAAGAAAACTTTCATTTTCAAGTAACCAGAGTGCTTCTTCAGACAAAAGCAAATAAAGTAATAAAATGTGATTCGTGATAATAAAGTTATCTCGACGCGACAGGAGCGTCTCACCTCTACGATGTCGTCGTCAAACAGCAGCCAGAAGCCGTGACTCTTCACGATGGTGATGTAGTGACCACGGTTGGGGCCGCTGAGGAAACACATGGATAATTAAAAAATGTAATATATCGATTTATCAGGCGTAATTAACATCTCTTCTGATTCCATCATTCTATTCATTAGTGAAATCGAATCGAATGGCTAATGCAAGAAATGAAGGAATCATATTAACACATTTAGCGTATTTTATTTCTTTGTCAAGTTGATAGTGTTTTTTTTAAATATTGTTAGTAATCAAAAACAAGTGAAAACGTGACAATTATGAGATAAAAAAGAAAGAATATGGCATAAGAAATGATCAATATATGTATGATTTATTGTTGTTATATAGTATATAATAATAATAATAATATAAAAGCGGTAACGGAAGTTTTGTGATTTAAAAAAATTAAAAAATAACATAACTACCGCTGATAATTTATGTCCTATAATAACTTTATACTACTCATATTATTATATCATATAATAACTCGATATATCATATAATAACATAACTCAGCTGACAGTTTACATCCTATTATAACTAATAAAATCATATCATCATATCATATAACTTTATATATTATTATAAAATAACTATAGCTGTGTCCTATTATATTTAATATAATCATATTAAATTATATCATGACTTAATATATACTATAATAATAACAGTTTCTATCATAATGTAACTTTAATATAATCATATAATAACTTTATATATAATATAATTATAAAATAACTATAGTGGCGTGTACGTCACTTGAATATAATAATAATAGAATCACATAATACCTTTATATATAATAATAACAATATACAACATAACATAACTCCAGCTGACAGTTCATGTACTAATATAACTTTAATATAATCATATATTATGACTTTACATATACTATAATAATACCAATATAACATAACTCAGCTGACAGTTCATATACTATTAAACTTTAATATAATAATATTATCATATATTATGGCTAACAGTTTCTATCGTAATTGTAATATAATCATATTATTACATGATAAAATACCTTTATGTATAATATGATAAGAACATGACTCCAGCTGACGGTTCATATCCTACTATAACTTTAACATAATCACATTCTAACTAGTCTAACGGGGGGAACCGACCTGCCGCAGTGCACGACGACGGCCACCAGGTCGTACATGCGGTCGGGGTTGGTGGCGTCGCCCGACGTGTTGAAGAGGCGGAGCTCCAGGGGGAAGACGACGCGGTACGACAGCTTGGTGTAGCGGTGCAGCTGGTCCATGTACTTGAACCGCTTCAGATGCAGGGCGAGGATCATCGGCAGCTTCTTCACCCTCATCCTGACAGACATACATATTTATGTTATATTACATTAAAATAAAATAAATATTATATTATCTTTATTATATTAAATTGTCTCTTTTCCTTTTTAAAAATATTCCCTTTGTGCTAAACCTGTCAAATAACATGAATATCTTAAATCTGCGTACTTCATCCTCTGTTGGTACTCGTCTGTAGTTACAGTTCAGCATGAAGGAAAGGAAACAAGGAAACAAGGAAACAAGGAAACAAGGAAACAAGGGAGGAATCACAGGAGATGGAAGTGATGAGTCACCTTTTCTGTGCTTCCTGTTTGCTGCGACACTGCTCACAGTAATATTTATATTCACTGCATAACGTCTCTGTGTTGCTGAAACCCCTGAAACACACACACACACACACACACACACACACACATAAAAATGTACTATTACAACAGTAATACTATATTAATTGATTATAATGTGTGTGTACATTGCACAGTTAATAGATTATATTGATGTGTGTATACATTATACAGTTAATTGATTGAATGTATTTCTGAGAGATAATTGATTAACGTGTGTGTACCTGAGACAGTTAATTGATTATATTAAGGTGTGTGTACCTGAGACAGTTAATTGATTATGTTGAGGTGTGTGTACCTGAGACAGTTAATTGATTATGTTGAGGTGTGTGTACCTGAGACAGGTAATTGATTATGTTGAGGTGTGTGTACCTGAGACAGGTAATTGATTATGTTGAGGTGTGTGTACCTGAGACAGGTAATTGATTATGCTGAGGTGTGTGTACCTGAGACAGGTAATTGATTATGTTAAGGTGTGTGTACTTGAGACAGTTAATTGATTATGTTAAGGTGTGTGTACCTGACACAGTTAATTGATTACATTAATGTGTGATTGATTATGTTAAGGTGTGTGTACCTGAGACAGTTAATTGATTATGTTAAGGTGTGTGTACCTGAGACAGTTAATTGATTACATTAAGGTGTGTGTACCTGAGGCAGTTAATTGATTATGTTAAGGTGTGTGTACCTGAGACAGTGGGTGATCGACGTGTTCTGCTCTACATCCACCGACAGATCCAGGAAGTCCTCGTCTTTACTGCTCACCTGCAGCACAGAGAAGATATTAAAGGTCAAGAAGATTATTTCACTATAAAGTAAAAACAACATCATGTGACCACCATCGAGTGTCCCTGAGTATTTGAAGATACTTTTTATAAAAAAGCCAGTTTGCTTTCATTATAAAATTGGGACTAATAATGTAATAAACCTTGTGGGTTTTAGGTTCTAATGTATTAAGAGGGAGAAATAAAATCTCTTTTTAAGACCTTTGAGTTTAACTATTATGGCACATTATATGACATCGTATTGATAATCTGCTTTATCTGCACAAATCTGTCACATCCAACAAATATTCCATTTTTATTCTGTCAAGTGCATATTTCCTTACGTAATCAAACAGAGGTTTTATGATGACATGTATTAGTTATAATGATCCTCTCCTCTTATCACTCAGAGATGCAGAATAAAACTACTTATTTTCTCGGGTTATTCCTTCGTCAGTTACTCACAGCTTCACAGTTGAGGCATCGCGTCTCGTTGGTCAAAGTTCCCTGGAAGATCTCGTGGACCCACGTCTGCTGCGTCTCCTTCCCGCTCTCCCCTTCTCCTCCCTCTCCTCCTCCCCCTCCCCCTCCTCCTCCTCCCATCCCCCCAGTGCCTCCCCCCCCTCCGTTCTGCAGCAGCTTTCCGTTCTGCTGCCTCTCCTGGCTCTTCTCCTCCTGCAGCAGGTCTGCGATGGTGTTGAGGAGGTAGTTGAGGAATTCGTGGGCGTCCTGCTGCATGTAGTTGTCAAACAGCTCTGAGAGATGATGCAGGTGAGAGGTGTAAACACAGGGGGAGAGCAGAAACTAAACATCAGCTGTGAGGACTTATCATGAACGTAGAACAGCTTCAGAGGAAGAAGCTGTTTATTTATATTAGAGCAGATCACAGCATGAAGGTGAAATAGACACTTTCTGCTGTAGGGAAAAAAAAACTCTGCTCCTACTTCCTGTAAGGCCTCCTTTAAAGTAAATTAGGTTAAAATGATTCAGTCACGAGGCTCTTCCACACTATCCAAATGTTACAGGACGAAAGAGGATATTAGTGATGTTCATAGAGGATGATGGAGGATAATAGAACATTTTATAGATTATAACAATTAATAGAGGATGCTAAGAGATGTAAGTACATGGTAGTGGATGTTGGGCTGCTAACAAATTCATTTTCTCAGATATGAGATTAACTTCTGATTCATGGTGACACCTCCCAACTCTTCCCCCTGTAATTTTCAGTTCCCATTGGGCCCAACCCTTTTTAATCGTTACCATTTTCTTTTCTCAGCCGGGAGATGAATTTCTTGGGGGGGATGACTCCGACCTTCTTTTTCTGCGTGGCGATGCTGTTGAACAGGTCGGCCAGACAGGTGAGGAGCGACTCCTTACGTCGCGGCTGCACCTGGAGGGGTGGGGGAGAAGAAGAAGGGGGGGCACATAGCTTCAAAGTCGGAAAAAAAACCTTTTCTCATTTGAATATTTTACAAAATAAATAATGACAGGAAGTGATTCAGCTACTTTGAACTGAGGTTTTTCCCACTTTTTGTGAGTCGCTGATCTGGGTGATAACGTTTGATATGAGTCAGCAATATTTACACTGATACCCCTACACCTGTCTCTCACCTGTCCTACCTTTTAAAAACGTTACTCCTATCTTACATCTGTTGAACAACTGCTCCATACCTGTCATATAAATGCTTTGCAGCTGTCGAGTGTTTTTCACAACTGTCCATCAACTGTTTCACACCTGTTTTAGAACTTTCCTACAACTCTCCAATATCTGTGTGAAGGATAAGACTCTCTTGATGAGTGGGTGGATGAGTATGGGTATAGGTATGGACAAGGACATGGACATGGATATGGATATGGGTAAATATGACGAGATACGGACATGGACATGGGTACGGGTACAGGTATGGATGTGGGTACAGGTACGGGTACGGGTACGAGTGAATATTGCTGGATATGGGTCGATAAAATCGGCTGAGGAAAAAAAGATTCTATACAAAAACAGTATCCACCTCTTACCAAGTTCCACATATTTAAAACAAATCGCCGTCACTCACCTTGTAGGCGAGCACCTTCTCCCTGAATGGCCGGCAGAAGTAGAGCGCCTGCAGCACCGAGTTACAGTAGCAGGTGTTCCCAAACTACGGCGGACACAAACAGGCACAATCAGACACGGGCGGTAATCCAGCTGCAAACCCAGCCCAGATGTTCACGACACTTACGTTGACCAATCCGAAGTAGTGTTCGTTGACAGGAAACTGTTCCGGACCAATCTCCTTTTCCAAGGCTGAGGCATTGGCGCCCTGAGGAAGCAAAGACATGTTTATTCATGTTTAAAATGTCCTCATATTACACATTGCAGTTAGAGAAGTATTCATTTGAATTGTCTCAATCTTCTTCTCTTCAGTTTCTGTTCTCTGGTTATTTCCTGGTTTCTTTATTCTTCTATAATAGTAAACTAATGATCTTTGGGTTGTGGTCTCGTCATTTTATGTTAGACGTTTATCACTATTTTATGAACCAAACAAGTAACTGATTAATCGTTTAAATGAGGACAGAAAAGTCATTAGTTGCGGCTGTAATTACAGTAACTAAGTAGCATCATTCAGTTCTTTCCCACTTTATATTAATTATCAGAATCTCTCCCGTTTCCTCTGTATTGTTGGTGTTGTTCCTGTTCTCTCAGCAGCTGTTTCCTCCTCCACATCCTCTCTTTCTTCAAATTGTTGCTTGTTTAGAGAAAAACAAAAAAGGAGGTTTAAACAGAAATTGTCCGACAGTTCTTTAAAAAAAAAAAATGCTGATTTTATGTGGAGCTAAAGTTTGACTGTCACGAATTGATCAAAATATCACTGACATGTGATAAATGTCCTCCATCCCATACTATGATAATCAGGCTCATTAATCACTATGATTGGAATAATTATTCTCAATGATCAGGTTTATTATTGATAATGATCAGGTTTATTGATGATAATGATCAGGTTTGTTAATGATAATTAAAATTTGGCTTTTTAATCAATATGATCAGGCTTATTTAAAACTGATGAAGTTTATTAATCATCAATATGATGAGGTTTATTAAAGACTAGGATCAGGTTTATAAAACATTAGGATCAGGTTTAATAATCCCTATGAACATGCTTATTATTCACTATACTCAAACGTATTAATCACT
The DNA here is from genome assembly GCA_036785175.1 of Eupleurogrammus muticus. NCBI lineage: Eukaryota > Metazoa > Chordata > Actinopteri > Scombriformes > Trichiuridae > Eupleurogrammus > Eupleurogrammus muticus. The sequence goes on along the minus strand of JAYKQN010000017.1, from coordinate 18,387,125 downwards.
ATGATGATGATATTTATTTACTATAATCAGGTTTATTAATCCCTATTAACAGGTTTATTATTCACTATGAACAGTGTCAGTCTAGATAAATTAAAGTTAACTGTTTTAATAAACTATAACAAACATTACCACTCTGTAATAATGACATTACAGAGTGCCACACCACTTCTGTAATAATAAAATAATAATAAAAATATTTCTGTTCATTTGTCTTCTACAGACAAATAGATGTTATTCGGAGAATAAACTGCAAACACTCAGTTTGTGCTTCATTGTTTTCTTCAATTTAAACGACACAACAGGAGCTGTTCAACTTTCTGTGTGTGTGTGTGTGTGTGTGTGTGTGTGTGTGTGTGTGAGTGTTATTATCATGTTAGCAAAACAGGCTAGCAGAGCGGCTAGCTCCTCTCTCCCGGGCGCACACACACCCACGCACCCCGGGCACGGGGCCGGGTTCGGGCGGCTTCGGCCGGGTTCGGGTTCGGGTTCGACTTACCATCGTACAAATCGAGGCGATCTTTCGGACTGTCATCAGTATTTCCATCCAGCCGCCATGTTGGACCGAACCCCGATGGTGAAATGTTCAGTGCCGATGCGGCTGCAGCAGCTTCCGGGAGAGCCGTTAATGACGTCAAGTTAGAACGAGTAGCAGATCAACAGATCAGGTCGACATCCGGTCAAGATTTTCAAACTAAAATGTTTTTCTTTATAGAATAAAGTTTTTTGTCTTTTTGACTTCCATCCATCCATCCATCCATTTTCTATCCCGCTTATTCCCTTTCGGGGTCGCAGGGGTCTGCTGGAGCCTATCCCAGCGCATTTTATGGCGAGAGGCAGGGATACACCCCAGATGGTCGCCAGCCAATCGTGGGGCACACACACCATTCACACACCATTCACACACACACTCACACCTATGGGCAATTTAGATTTGCCAATTAACCTGAGCATGTTTTGTATTGTGGGAGGAAGCCGGAGTACCCGGTGAAAACCCACGCAGACACGGGGAGAACATGCAAACTCCACACAGAAAGGTCCCAGACCCAGGCCCAAGGCGGTCTTGAACCTGCGACCTTCTTGCTGTGAGGCAGCAGTGCTACCCACTGCTCCACCGTGTCGCCCTCTTTTTGACTTTTGATTTCAAATTCGGTTCAGTTTTTATTAGTTTTAGTTTACTTTTATTCGTTTTATCATAAATAAATAATTAATCAAATCTCAAAAGAAAAGAATTCTTTTATAACATTGAATCACTAGAAACGAAGCTTTTTATATTATTTTGTTTTACATTGAAGGTCAAACCAAACAGCTACCGGTATAGCTCGTGGTGTTTCACCCTGACTTTACGCAGCTTCCGGTAGTCCGGCCTGTAGAAGCTGTGAGGGAGTGTCGTCGGTCTACAACTCAGGTGCATTAGTTTTGGGTAAGCCTGGAAACCGGCGATCTGGAATTGGCGGGCGGTGCTTGTTGCGGGCTCAAACCCGCATCTGCGTTTAACCTCCGGTCATTCACAATATTACATAATAAACTCTAACGAATAAGAAAAAAAAACGCTAGAAACCGGGGGATATCAAACTAACACCGCCCGGCTGAGACACAAGGATGAAATATAACAAACACCCCCCCAGCTGAGTGACAATTTTACCCAGTAAAAATACATTATACATAAATAAAAAATATAAATAGAAGCAAGATTAATACATTATTATTATTATTATTATTATTATTATTATTATTATTACTGTTATTGTTATTGTTAGTGTTATTATTATTATTATTATTATTATTATTATTATTATTATTATATTTTTATATTTTTATTATTGTTGTATATACTGACAATATAGTTATATAAATTCTAACTAAAGGTAGAATTTATTTACAACTGACCATGCTGTGTATATATATATATAAATATATATATATACACACACACACACACACACACACACACACACATATACAGAGGGAGAGAGAGAGAGACATAATTAAAATATAAATGGTTAATTTCCTGTGTCATTATAGTTCAAGCTTCATGAGTCTTGGGTTAAAGTCCAAGTCTCAGGAAATGCTGTAGGGTCAAAGTCTCCTCCTCCTCCTCCTCCTCCTCCTCCTCTTCCTCCTCCTCCTCCTCCTCTTCCTCCTCCTCCTCCTCCTCCTCCTCCCCATCTCTCTCTCTCCTTCTGTCTCTCCGCAGTCTGTGGAAACTTCGCACTTCGCTTTTCATTTATCATAAATGCAAACTTTGTAGACAGAATCTCGCAGGTTCAATCCGTTCCTTCTCGGTGAACAAACTGGAATATTCGGTTTATAATCGGATTATAATCGGATTATATTCAACGCGTTTTATCTCAGGAGGAACAGGACCCTTATCATAACGCATTGGTACCCCTTCCTGCGGGAACATGCTGGTGCTGCGGTGACTTCTGCGGGTCCGGCGGACTGTCCTCAGGGTCTAGATGCGGCTGACTGGAGACTCTGCGGCGGCACCGGGAACCATGAACAGCGGCGGGTCCAGCAACTTCCTGCTGGTCCCGATCCCGGAGTTTCCCCTGCTGGACTGCGTCCCCAACAAGACCGTGAAGATCGTGGTCCTGGGAGCCAGCAACGTCGGGAAAACCGGTACAGAGGCAGCAGAGGGTTTAGATTTACCACAGGGAACGGGATGAGGTCGGATTAGACCCGAGTCTGTCCCCTCACCGTCCACCACTAGCGAGTATTACAGAGAAACCATGGTTCCGTTATCGGACAGTGTCCGAAATATCTTATTAGTCATGAACCTGAAGTTTGTTTCTGAGGCAGAAATGTGAGAAATTAATGGAGACAGCAGAGGGCGACAGATCTGCACTGTACTCTTCACTATTACTATATACTATACTGTTCACTATACTGTTCACTATTGCTACATGGTTCACTATACTGTTCACTATACAGTTCACCAATGCTACACGGTTCACTATATTGTTCACTGTCACTATACTACAGTAGACAGTTAACCATCACTATACTGTTCACTATACTGTTCACTATTGCTACACGGTTCACTATATTGTTCACTGTCACTATACTAAAGGAGACAGTTAACCATCACTATACTGTTCACTATACTGTTCACTATCATTATACTATATAGTGTTTACTATAATTTACACTATCCCTATACTGTTCACTATATTGTTCACTGTCACTACACTACAGTAGACGGTTAACTATCACTATACTGTTCACTATCATTTTACTGTTCACTATACTGCTCACTGTCATTACACTGAACATACTGTTTACTATAATGTACACTATCACTATACTGTTCACTATATTGTTCACTGTCACTACACGGTTCACTATATTGTTCACTGTCACTATACTACAGTAGACGGTAAACTATCACTATACTGTTCACTATCATTTTACTGTTCACTATACTGCTCACTGTCATTACACTGAACATACTGTTTACTATAATGTACACTATCACTATACTGTTCACTATACTGTTCACTGTCACTACACGGTTCACTATATTGTTCACTGTCACTATACTACAGTAGACGGTAAACTATCACTATACTGTTCACTATTGCTACACGTTTAAGATAAGATAAGATAAGATAAAACTTTATTGATCCCACAACGGGGAAATTTGTGTGTTACTGCAGCATTACAGATAAAGAAAAAGAAAAATAAAGTTGAAGAAGATAAAAACAAAAATATCTATATTGTGAACTATATTGTTCACTGTCACTAAAGGAGACAGTAACCATCACTATACTGTTTACTATACTGTTCACTATCATTATACTATATAGTGTTTACTATAATGTACACTATCCCTATACTGTTCACTATATTGTTCACTGTCACTACACGGTTCACTATACTGTTCACTATACTTTTACATTATCACTATATTTTCACTATACTTTTCACTACTTTCACTCTTAACTACACTGTTCATTACACTGTTCACTACCACTATACTGTTCACTATCCTATCCTCTGCCACTGTACTGTTCACTATGTTGTTCACTATACTGTTTAATATAGTGTTCACTACTGTTCACTATACTGTCCAATATCACTATACTGTTCCCTATACTCATCACTCTACTGGTTACCACACTCCTCACAACCCTGTTCACTATACTGTTAACTATCACTACTGTTCACTATACTGTTAACTATCACTACTGTTCACTATACTGTTAACTATCACTACTGTTCACTATACTGTTAACTATCACTACCGTTCACTATACTGTTCTCTACCACTATACTGTTAACTATGCTGTTCACCACACTGTTCACGATACTGTTCACTATACTGACACTCCACATAATTAGATATCTCATTTTAATAAATAAATACTCAAATACTTTATTGAAGTAAAATAATTTTTACTCTATTTTTTAAGCAGTTACTCTACAACTATTTGTGATGCATATTTGCCACTCTTTGATATTGATCCTATAATAATGATAAATACATTAAAAAAATATGAATAACAATAATAATAAACTTACTTGTAAATTATAGCGCTTCTTTTTACAGAAATAAAATCTGACTGAATTCTGAAGTCCATAAGTTTCACTTTAGAATCAGAATTCTGAGGAAAACATTGGGTAAATGGGGTAAATTCTTCCCCTGATTTTTAACTATATAATTGTATAATAGTGATAAACATTATTTTCACACTGTAGTGGCTCATACATGAACTGTAACTCATCATCTCATGGATTTATTTCGTATAACACACTTTAAGCTGTGGGAACTTGCTTCACACACAAAGTTAAAAACATAAAACAATCATATCGACTGAAATAGACCAAAGTAACATAATCCAGAATCCTAATGAACGGCAGCATGGATCAGATGAGTTAAAGACTAAAAGCAGCAAGAGACTCGGTGTCCCTGGTTGTTCCTGGGATCTGGTCCCACAGACCTGGACCCAGAATCCAGAAAACATGAATCCTACAGTCAGAAACAGTATAACGTTGTTGTTAAAGCTGCACTTATTTACAGTGTTAAACACAGCAACGTTACTGTAAATGATTATCACAGTAGATTTCTGTCTATTTTACAATAAAAGTAGAAAAAATTACTGTGGAAAATAACCATAGTCAAAGAGTTAATGTATCATAATACTGTAAATACGACTAAAATAATAGTATTTATTCACCTCCACCAATGTTTTTTCTTTTTGTTAGCGACTTTACTGTAAAATTTCTGGATAGATTTTCATCAAACCTTCATAGAACGTTACCATGAATGGATGATTCAATGTTGGTAATGATCCAGATAAAATCCTGGTTTCTGGATCACTTTCTGGATTAACAATATAAAATATTGTTGTTTTCTAACATTGCAGTAAATGGAAAGAAAGAAAAAAGATTTTAAAAAATAATGACTCTTATAAAACAGGTCAAAAACCCAAAACCTAATTTTCTATATTAAAAAGAAAGAAGAAAAAAACATAAAATTTAAGAGTCATCAGCCATGAATTTTTAACTTTGAATAATCTTTTTCCTCAAATGTTTTATTATCATTTATTTTAAGGTATATCTTCTTCATACTTATCTTAAGATAAAATCATTATGTCAAAGTGAGAGGAAGGATTTTGCGATTCAGCTGTTGGTGAAGGATCGAAGCATCGGGTTCTGAGTTAAAGAATCATTTTATGAGTTTAGTAAAAAAATAACTAAATGAATAAAGTCAATTTGCATTTCTCAGCTTTATCCGTTTCTTTTCAGCTCTGATCGTCAGATTTCTGACCAAAAGGTTCATCGGGGATTATGAAGCCAACACTGGTGAGTCCGCTGCCAGACGTTAAATCGTTGTCTTTTCCCTTTCCGCCATATATGTTCGCTCAGCTGTGCCCGTCTCTCCGCAGGAGCCCTGTACTCCAGGAAGGTGTCGCTGGATGGGGAGGAAGTGTCGCTTCAGATCCAGGACACACCCTGCGTTTCTCTGCAGGTACAAAACTAACTCTAAAATGATTATACAAAACATGCAAAATCCAAAAACTTAAAATAACAGAAAAACATCTAAGCGTGATCAACCATCCCCTTTCAAATTAAAACTAAGCCCATCTTTTCCCTCCTATCTTTTTAATCGTTATTTACGTTAAAAGCTATCTTCTCCGCACTTATCTCGGGATAAGTTAAAGGAATGCATTTGAAGGGACAGGAAGTGATGTTCTCCTCGCCCAGGGCGAGAACAACGAGCGCTCACTCTGCTCTGTTTACAAAAACCCGAGCTCGGCACTGCCCGTTTCCTCTGGAGGAGATAACGCACGCGAGGATGATGATGGTGCTCAGACGGAAATAATTATCCCGTGGAACAGCAGCGGCTGAGAATGTGACTGAAAGAATTTAGAGAGCATCTGGGGACTTCTTTTGTTTAAAGATGATAAAATGCAGTTAGAGAACGACCAATGAGCATGGTGGAAACATGCTTAAATATTTATGGTTTATTGTAGTTACTGTAGTGTAAGTTTATTGTAACTGATCTTAAATTTACCGTAACTAAGCTTCAAATTTAGCATATCCAACCTTGAAATTTATGGTACCTAATCTTTATATTTATGGTAACTAAAGGTAATTAACCTAAAAATTTATGGCAATTAACCTTAAAATTGACAGTAACTAACAATAACTAATGTATGGTTACTAACAGTAACTTACCTCGAAGTTTATAGTAACATATCTTAAAATTTAAGGTAACTAAACTTATGCTTTGCAGTACTAATGGTAACAAATCTTAAAATTTATAATAACTAACTGTAACTAACCTTAAAATTTACTATAGCTAACCTTAAAATTCATGGCACCTAATCTTTATATTTTAGACTAAAGGTAACTAACTTTAAAATGTATGGCAATGAACCTTGAAATTTACCGTAACTAACAGAAACTCACCTTAAAATCTATGGTACCAACCATCAAATTTTGGGTAATTAACCTTAAAACAGTAACTAGCGATTACTAACCTTAAAATTTACGGTAACTTACAGTAACTTACCTTGAAGTTTATAGTAACTAATCTTAAAATTTAGGGTAACTAAACTTATACTTTACAGTACTAATGGTAACAAATCTTAAAATTTACGTAACTAACCGTAACTAACTTTAAAATTTACTATAGCTAAGCTTAAAATTTAGCATATCTAACCTTAAAATTCATGGTACCTAATCTTTATATTTTAACTAAAGGTAACTAACCTTGAAATGTATGGCAATGAACCATAAAATTTACCGTAACTAACAGAAACTCACCTTAAAATCTATGGTACCATAAAATTTTGGTACCAACCATAAATTTTTGGGTAATTAACCTTAAAACAGTAACTAGCGATTACTAACCCTAAAATTTACGGTAACTTACAGTAACTTACCTTGAAGTTTATAGTAACTAATCTTACAATTTAGGGTAACTAAACTTATACGTTACAGTACTAATGGTAACACATCTTAAAATTTACAGTAACTAACCTTAAAATGTACTATAGCTAAGCTTAAAATTTAGCGTATCTAACCTTAAAATTGATGGTACCTAATCTATATATTTTTAACTAAAGGTAACTAACCTCAAAATAGAACCTTGAAATTTACCGTAATTAACAGAAACTCACCTTAAAATTTATTGTACCAACCATAACATTTTGATACGAAATATAAAATGTTGGGTAATTAACCTTAAAATTAACATTAACTAGCAATTACTAAGCTTAACATTTATGGTAACTAACAGTAACTTACCTTGAAGTTTATAGTAACTAATCTTACAATTTATGGTAAATAAACATAAAATTAAAAATACAGTAACTAACCTAACAATTTACTATAGCTAAGCTTAAAATTTAGCATATCTAACCTAAAAATTCATGGTACCTAATCTTTATATTTAAGACTTAAAATTACCAGTAACTAGTAACTAGTTATCCTTAATATTAAAATTGACAATCTCCAGCGGTTATCCATGAAGTTTCTCTAAATATACTGTACTTCTGTTTACAGTAATGTGTCTTTACAAAATGTAAAATAAACCAATTAAATACTTTAATTTCAGCGGATTCACATTATCAATATATAATTGACTAATTATTTAGAGTAACACCATAAATAACTGCTAATTTCATAGGAAAGTTTTACATTGCAGGTACTGAAATATAAAAATGTATCGACAAACTGAAGTTTATCTGAACACTGCCTGAATTCCATTTCTTCTGGAGTTTTTTTTATCGTTGCTTTATCTCCTTTAAATGAATATAAACCAAGTCATTTGTCCTTGGTGGACGTGTGATGGACACGTTTCATCCTCAGAATTCACCTTTAGCTCAGTTTTCCTGCTCCGACGCTGAATTTTCATGCTCATGTTTTGCAGGATGATCCTGAGGGTTTGTACTGTCAGGAGCAGATCAACAGGTCAGAAAAACAGCATGCACTCAGAGAACAAAATCTTCCTGATCTGTGACAATTTGACAAAAATAAAGAAAAATAACTTGGACTTGGACATATTTCATATTTGTGCCTTATTCCCAGAATTTTTAAATAAGTAAAATTTTATTTTTTTTACCTCTTTATTTCATACTTGTGACTTTATAACTTTATAACTATAAAATAAAAATATTTTTCTCATATTTGTGACTTTTACATTTTTTTTCATCAAACTTTTGGTCTCAGATTTGTATAAATCAAGAGACATTTAAAATAAGCAAATCTACCTGCCAATGTAATCAATTATTTCTACTTTTTATTCTACCAAAAACAAGACATTTTACCTGAAATTTAATTTTTTTGCAGTCTATTGTTTTTACTTGTGGTAAAAAACACCATTTTAAACTTGCAAAATTTGAGTAAAATTATTATTTCTGGTACTTTTTTTATATTAAATTTCAATTATCTGCTGAAACTCAGACACTTACATTGTGATTTATGTAGAATATAATATGAAATACATAAATTACATTAATATAAGTAAAGCTGCTATTTTACTTTTCATGCAGGACTTTTGGTATTCCTACCTTGGCATACGGGTATTTTTACTGCAGTGAAATATCTGATTACTTTGCTGATCAGCTGTATTGATGATGCAGGTCGATCTATTGGGCCGACGGCTACGTGCTGGTTTTCTCCATCACTGATCACAGCAGCTACAGAACCATCCAGCCTCTGTATCAGCACGTCAGACGCATCCACCCGTCAGGAAACATCCCCGTTATACTGGTCAGTGTGTGTGTGTGTGTGTGTGTGTGCGCTGACCCTGATCCCTCTAATCAGATCCTTCAGTAATCTATAATCTACAATCTGACGCAGGTCGGTAACAAGAGCGATTTGCTGCGAGCTCGACAGGTGCCGCCAGACGAGGGAGAAACGCTGGCAGCATCACTGGGTGGGTCCAGTGTCCTCATGTCCATAAATCCACATGTCGTCTGTCCACATGTCCTCTTATCCTCTTTGTGTTTCTCTTGTCCTCCCTTTGTTCCTCTTGTCCTCAATTTGTTCCTCTTGTCCTCACTTTGTTCCTCTTGTCTTCACTTTGTTTCTCTTGTCTTTGTTCCTCTTGTCCTCACTGTATTTCTCTTGTCCTTACTTTGTTCCTCTTCTCCTCCCTTTGTTTCTCTTGTCCTCCCTTTGTTCCTTTTTTGTTCTTCTTCTTGTTCCTCTTGTCTGCACTTTGTTCCTCTTGTCTTCACTTTGTTTCTCTTGTCTTTGTTCCTCTTGTCCTCACTGTATTTCTCTTGTCCTTACTTTGTTCCTCTTTTCCTTCCTTTGTTCCTCTTGCCCCCCCTTTGTTCCTTTTTTTGTTCTTCTTCTTGTTCCTCTTGTCCTCACTTTATTCCTCTTGTCCTTACTTTGTTCCTCTCCTGTTGTCTTTGTTCCTCTTGTCCTCCATTTGTTTATTCTTTTCCTCCCTTTGTTCCTTTTTTGTTCTTCTTCTTGTTCCTCTTGTCCTCACTTCTGTTCCTCTTGTCTTCACTTTGTTTCTCTTGTCTTTGTTCCTCTTGTCCTCACTGTATTTCTCTTGTCCTTACTTTGTTCCTCTTCTCCTCCCCTTGTTCCTCTTGTCTGCACTTTGTTCCTCTCGTCCTCACTTTATTCCTCTTGTCCTGCCCTTGTTCCTTTTTTGTTCTTCTTCTTGTTCCTCTTCTCCTCCCTTTGTTCCTCTCCTCTTGTCTTTGTTCCTCTTGTCCTAACTTTGTTCCTTTTTTTGTTGTTCTTCTTGTTCCTCTCATCATCTGTGCTCATCTATTCCTCTTTTTGTTCTTCTCTTTGTTCTTCTCATCCTCTCCTCCAATCAAATTTGTAAAAAAAACAATTACAATTTACTTAATTAATGAATTATGTTAGAGTTAGATGAATACATATTTTGACATTGTAAAATTAGAAAAATTTAACAGAAATAATTTTTTTCAGTATAATAATTTAAATAAAATGTCAGGACACACTCTAGAAATTGTTTTTCTAAAATCCTTAGTCATTGGATGAAAAAAAAAAACTACATGAGTAACATTGAGTTTTTATACTTTGAATGGAAAATGGCTGACATGACATGAACCTCTGCTCCACAGGAGGCGTTTACTTCGAGGCCTCGGCCAGAGAAAACCACGAAGGAGTCCATTCCGCCTTCCTGCATCTGTGCCAGGAGGTGACATTCTCTATCAGTTTATTTGTCTGGCGCTTTGAAGAAAGAGTAGGAACAGTTTTATCACACTTTGTAAAACCTGGAGACTTTACTGGCAGCAACTATTCAGTATACAGTAGGACTCCTGTAATTCCATTTATAGCATTGTGTCTTTACTGTAAGATATAAAATTTTATCAAGCACTGATTTCAGTTGTATTTACAGTATTAAGTGTTTAACTGTAAAATAAAAATCAATTAAATACGGTAATTTTAGTCGTATTCGGGACAGTGATTTCAGTTGTATTTACAGTATTGTGTCATTTACTGTATTATAATACAGTAATTTTACATGACTGTGATTTAGTGTAAATTATGGTTCAGTGACAAATAATGGTTTTAAAAGCATTCATCGGGTATCTGATGTACATTTTATGTTTATGTTGGTTTCATATCAATTGAAAGTCCATTTGCACCATTTTTTTTACAAAAATGACACATAATGAGTGATTTTCTGACATGAAATGTCGACTGGTGTAAGCGACAAAGAATGATTTTCCTGATTTTAAATCCACCTAACATATAAAACCAGTTGACACCTTGACATATGAAATCAATCTACTATAACAATCCTTTACAGCAGGGCCGCCCAGTCCTGATCCTGTAGAGCTACTATCCTACCTGTTTTACAAATCTCCCTACTCCAACACACCGGATTCTAATCTTGAATCTTCTAATATGTAGATTCAACCTAAAAACATCAGTTTACTATTATAAAAGAATAAAGAAACCAGGAAATAATCAGAAAACAGAAGCTGGAACCAGAGAATTTGGACATTTTCTTCTTAAAAATCGATGAATCAATTGTCAAAATAGTTGGCGATTAATCAGTTAATCGATTAATGGATTCATTTTAGAGCTGCAACTAACAACTATTCTGTGAGATGATTAATTAGTTGGTTACTTAAATCGATTAGTTGTTCATAAAATGGTGTAATAAGTTGAATGTTTCCCAAAGCTTTAACAAGTTTATATTTCACCTTAAAGAATTAATAAACCTTATTGAAGCTGGAGACCAGAGAATTTGGATGTTTTTACTCTACAAAAAATGACTCAATAGTTGATGAATAGTTGTAGATTCTAATCATCAACTCACAATCAAGCAGCTGAAATTCGGCAAGGGCTTGTGAATATGTGGAATGTGGTGTGTTGGATTATGGAGATTCCTAAAACATGTAGGATGGTAGCTCTACAGGATCAGGCTTCACAGTCATGTTATTTTACAGTGTAGGTATCAACCTTTGGCATAGTCAGGTCCGCGCCCTTATTGTGGCGGGTGACTGTTTCCTCTCTGTGTTCCAGGTGGTCCGGGCTCTGGGAGGCGGGAACGGCGAGAAGCGGCGCGGCGGCCTCCACCTGGCCCGGCCCAAGTCGCCCAACATGCAGGAGCTGAAGCGGCGGTTCAGGCAGGTCCTGTCCTCCAAAGTCAAGTCCGCCACCGCGCTCTGATCCCAGACCCGGTCCCGGATCACGGTGGGAACACAGGATCCCCCCAACCCGGCGGAAACGAAGCTGCGTCGGAACTTTTCAGGAAGTTTTTCCTGGACGAAGCAGCCGATCGACTCGATTGGTTTTTCTCGCTGCTGGAAAACCAAATCGCCAAAAAACTGTTACGAAAAAAAAAAACCTGTTGTTAAACTGTTCGGAGTCTCTGGAAAAACAATCAATCGCCAAATCAATAAAGATTTATTGTTTTTCAATAAAGAATTATTGATTTCACTCGGTTGGTCAGGTTCATGAAAAACTGCTTTAAATTTCACTTCAATGTTCCAATCAAGTCTTTCAATTGAAAAAAAAACAGCAAATATAATTGTGCAACTAGTCAAGCAATCAATTTAATAGTTGATTTCTATTATTGATTTTTGAAACTAATTATCAATCCATTCTTTGGTTCATAAAACGATGTAAAATGTCATAAAATTAACCTAAAATGTCTTTTTTTGTCCACAACCCAAAGATCACCAGTTTACCATTATAGAAGAATAAAGAAACCAGGAAATAATCAGAGAACAGAAGCTGGAACCAGAGAATTTGGACATTTTAGAATTAAAATTGACTCAAATTAATTAAATTGTCAAAATAGGCGATTAATCAGTTAATCAATTATTCAACTAATTGTTTCAACTCTTTTGAATAATGACAATGACGTCCTGATTAGACATATTTAGTTTTTGAGCTGAAAAAAATTACTTTTGTGTGTGTGGATTAATAAATTATTATTAATAACTAAATAAATCTGTTAGTGAAATTATTAATTGATGAGTTGTTTGGTTAAAAAAATTTGGGTAAAATGTCAATTAGTGTTTCCCAAAGCTTTAAACGGTGTCTATACAACTCATAAATAGCTGCCAAATGTTTTGAAACCAATGATATATTCACTTCTGATATAATAGATGATCTTTTCAAGTGCAACTATTAATTTCTGAAAACCAACATTCGTCACATCTGACTGGTTTTGTCCCGTTTTATGGATTTAATCGTCTAATAGAGTTGAAGTCTAAAAAAAATCGACCAATCCGTGATGTCATTCCGCACCATGTGACCAACCCTGCTTTGCTCGTAATAGTGACAACCTCCAGTAAACTTTTCCACTATAGCTCAGCGCAAAGTGAGTGTGACTGCTCCTTTAATCCTTTAATGGCTCCTAAAGTTTCTCATTTCTATTATTTTAAGAAGGAGTTTTTTTTTTGTGTTTTACTTTCGGTGGATTAAATGTTGCTGCGGAGGCTTTTCTTCCAAAACTAGAAGGAATTTCTCAGCTTCCAAATACAGAGAAACTGTGTGTGTGTGTGTGTGTGTGTGTGTGTGTGTGTGTGTGTGTGTGTGTGTGTGTGTGTGTGTTTTCTGCTGCAGTTCAGCTGCAGTTCTCATGACCTCCTCTTATTGACACACACACAAAATTCCCATTAAAGACAAATTCCTGCATCTGGAATTTCTTTCCTGGTCACCGAGCCGCCACTTTAACACACACACGCACACACACACACACACACACACACACACACACACACACACACACACACACACAAAATCGTGTTCTGACCCTGACTCGTGACATTTTGCCCTTTGACCTTTAAGAGCAGCTCTAGTAGAGATAACTCTGATCACATGTGACAAATAAAGATGATTTATTGGCGATTGATTGATTGATTAACTTATGGAACAGCTACTGACAAAATGCACGTTGGACATTTTCTCATCAATTTACTTTCATTTCCTCTGACTCTTTCCTGTTCTGAGCTGTGGTGAAGTTCTATTTTTAATCCATACAAATGAACGAACAAACTGGAACCGGATCTGAAAGACAATGTTCTAATGTCTGCAGATCTGATGGAAACGCAGACACACAGAGATATGTATTGATTATTTAATCGATTAATCAATTAGTTGTTTAGTCCATAAAATGGTTTAATTCCCTGAATCTGAAGATTTCAACCTAAAATGTCTTTTTTTAGAGAAAAATAATCAGAGAAGAGAAGCTGGAACCAGAGCATTTGGACATTTTTCTAATTAAAAACAACTCAAATCGATTAATCGATCGTCAAAAAAGTTGGCAATTAATCAGTTAATCGATCAATCACCTAATTGTTTCAGCTCTTGCGAATAATGACAATCACCGCTACCCAAAGACAAAAGTGACGTCCTGATGTCTTGTTTTACCCATAACTTGAATATATTTATTCTGTGAGTTGATTAATCAGTTGGTTACGGAAACGATTAATCGATTAGTTGTTGGATTCATAAAATGCTGTACCATGGTGGATCAATGTTCCCCAAAGCTTTAAAAGGTTTATATTTCACCTTAAATAAGCTGGAAATCAGAGAATTTGGATGTTTTTATTCTCAAAAATGAACTAATTGATTAATCGACTGATCGGTGCAGCTCTAACTTAAACTTCCACAGCTGTAGTTTTAAACCCTAGTATATAAATTCCTACCTGAGTAATGCGTGTGAAGATAAGAAAGAGAAGGTTGGATATAATCTAGAGTGACGTGAAACAGAAAACAGAAGTTAACGAGTTAATTAACGAATCAAAGACTGAGAGAAACTAACCCTCGTAATATAGAAGATGAAGGCGTGGGTTTAATATTCCAAATAAGGGTTCGATGTTCGATACTCAGGAGGAACGATCTGAACATTCTACAGGCCTGTTGTCATTTGTGGAGACGAGACAGACGACAGCGTTCAATCACCACAGAAGAAGAGAGCTGACCTTTGACCCTCTGCTTCTCGTCCTCATGCTCGGCCCCTCGGGGACGGGCCTGTGAAGGTCAGAGGTCAAACTCCACCATTGCACAATGGCTTCCAGAGAGAGAGAGAGAGAGAGAGAGGACTTCGGTTTGTGGATCTGATCCGATTTGTTGCGTCTGAGGTTGAGAACTAAATGTTCTTCTTCAGTTCTGCTGTTGGCAGAAATATGATCAGAAAAAAGAGAGAGAGAGAGAGAGAGAGTAGGGTAGAGTTACAGATGTTTCCACATTACTTAACACACACACACACACACACACAGCTTTGGTCTTTCAGGTATGATGAAGCTCGCTTGGAGCTGTGTTCCAGCCTGACACTTAAATCCTTTCCTCACGTCCCCCTTTAAACGTCCTTCACGTTGGATTTAAAACCTTATAATGAGTCGCTGGATCAGAGCGGAAATGCGTGAAATGAGCATCAGAATCTGACCCATTAAAAACCTTACTTTCCTAGTCTGAATCTCTTTTATATGTTTTTTAGATTGATTCCTAAAGTAAAAAGTTGTCGCTAGTTTTCCAGTGAATATAATGTTGTCGTCTGCGTATACTGCAAAAAAAAAAAAAAGAAAAGTTGGGTCAACTCCAATATCTGAAGTTTTGCTTTCGAGTTTGCTCAACTCTGATCTCACAGTAAGTTCTACTAACTTAAACTTTTATATTGTAATAACTTTTAACTGGTATTTGTGCTACGACTATGAGAATCATGAAGGCGAAATTTTTATCGAATCTAAAAACGCCACCCAGCCAGACAACATGCCACGCTTTCATTCATTTATTTCGTATCATTTATTTGTGAAAATAAATCAAATTAAAGGTTGGTTAAAAACGTACCTGTGCAGGCTCCAGCTCCCGGAAGCAGCAACTCGGAAAATTTCCACCTTCATACATTGCAGAACAAAGAAAAAAAAAGAGTTAGCTTGACTCGTTTCTTTTGTATTAAACCACAACTTGAGGATTTAAGTATTAACAAGTTGCCAAATTATTTTGGAGCTACAACTGTCTCACTTTTCCACAAATGTTTTAGGCCAAGTTCTAAAGAAAGGTTGTGAAAATTCCGATCCAGATTCATGGGCAGGATTTTTTTTTTCCCTCGCTTTTTTTCAAATGAAGATGAAAGGGAACAAAGTGAAGGGGAGAAACCGAGATGAAGATGAATGGATCGTGGTGGCGACTTTATCGACATCTAACCCCTGAACATGTGGAGTCTGGTGACCACTATGGGAAAGCACTTCATCAGCAGCAGCAGTGTGGAGGACACAAACCAGCTGTGTGTGCATATCTGTGTGTGTGTGTGTGTGTGTGTGCTCTGTTATCTGTAGGAGGCGGCAGGAAGTTCAGGTCCCGTCTGGGAGCGACTGAGACAGAGAGGAAGTCTGAAAGCAGCAGAAGATGTCAGTAACACAACAAATATGCAAAAATGCAGAGTCAAGTCAAAAAATAAAAATCACTAAATCACAGCTTTTCCTCAGGGGGGGGTCGAAACCCTTAAAAAATGAAAAGGTCTCCGCCTCACATTCTACTCGCAGGGATTCTGGAACCTCCAATAATCTGTATTGTGAAGCGGTGTAGATGGATGATAAGAAACTATGAGCTCTTTAAGATAAGATGAGTCTGACCATCTTTGGTTTGTACATGGGGAGCAGCAGGAGGAGGATTTCTGATTCAGTGGAGAGACGCTGATGAGATATGATCAGACTTTTCAATTTTGTGCATGCATTTTATTAAACTTTTCATTTGTTAAATTGCACATGTGATTTATCACTATTTCCTGCACACTTTGTTATATAGGTTTTCTTTACCAGTTAAAATCTAAGGTGAGTTGAAATAAAATCCAAAGCATAAAATGCATGAGAAAATTTAAGCCTGGTTTTAGTGGTTAATAAATTACCAGTGGATTAGTGAGTTAGATTTGTGTCTAAAATAATAAAATAATAATAATTTGAGGCTTAAAAAATTATACCTGAGAAAAAAAAATGGTAACTCTCCTCTTCCACAATCTGCCACACAGTCTTTAAATTCTTATGTTTTGCGTAAGAAACAGTAAATTGTGCATAAATTAATAAATCGTGCACATTAATTACTAATGAATCACATGTGCATTTTAAAAATCGTGGTCAGGGTCATGAAATAGATCCACGTCCTCCCCCTCCTCCTTATTTATTTTCTTCATCCAGCTGTTAATATATGGCCGGCAGCATCTGGATCAGCTGGATCAGTCTGCTGAGACTCGTGGGAGCAGCCTGACAGTAAAGAATCGCCGCGATCCAGGTTTCCACACAGAGAGAAAAGGAGGAAAAAAATGAGGAGAGAAACGTTAAAGAGACAGAGGACAGAAACAGGGAGGGACAGAACAGCTCATCCTTCAGGAGATGAAAGTGAGACACAGACGCTGGATCAGAGCTTCAGTGGAGGAACACGTCTGATTTCAGCTCAGATACTAAATATTACACATTAATGCTGATGTGGGACACAGCTGGATGTTACTGTAGGACACAGCTGGATGTTACTGTAGGACACAGCTGGATGTTACTGTAGGACACAGCTGGACGTTACTGTAGGACACAGCTGGATGTTACTGCATAGACACAGCTGGACGTTACTGTAAGACACAGCTGAATGTTACTGTAGGACACAGCTGGACGTTACTGCATAGACACAGCTGGACGTTACTGTAGGACACAGCTGGATGTTACTGCATAGACACAGCTGGATGTTACTGCATAGACACAGCTGGATGTTACTGCATAGACACAGCTGGATGTTACTGCATAGACACAGCTGGACGTTACTGCATAGACACAGCTGGACGTTACTGTAGGACACAGCTGGATGTTACTGCATAGACACAGCTGGATGTTACTGCATAGACACAGCTGGACGTTACTGTAGGACACAGCTGGATGTTACTGCATAGACACAGCTGGATGTTACTGCATAGACACAGCTGAATGTTACTGTAGGACACAGCTGGATGTTACTGTAGGACACAGCTGGATGTTACTGCATAGACACAGCTGGATGTTACTGCATAGACACAGCTGGACGTTACTGTAGGACACAGCTGGATGTTACTGCATAGACACAGCTGGATGTTACTGCATAGACACAGCTGAATGTTACTGTAGGACACAGCTGGATGTTACTGCATAGACACAGCTGGACGTTACTGTAGGACACAGCTGGATGTTACTGCATAGTCACAGCTGGATGTTACTGCATAGACACAGCTGAATGTTACTGTAGGACACAGCTGAATGTTACTGTAGGACACAGCTGGATGTTACTGTAGGACACAGCTGGACGTTACTGCATAGTCACAGCTGGATGTTACTGCATAGACACAGCTGAATGTTACTGTAGGACACAGCTGAATGTTACTGTAGGACACAGCTGGATGTTACTGTAGGACACAGCTGGATGTTACTGCATAGACACAGCTGGATGTTACTGCATAGACACAGCTGAATGTTACTGTAGGACACAGCTGAATGTTACTGTAGGACACAGCTGGATGTTACTGCATAGACACAGCTGGATGTTACTGCATAGACACAGTTGGATGTTACTGCATAGACACAGCTGAATGTTACTGTAGGACACAGCTGAATGTTACTGTAGGACACAGCTGGACGTTACTGCATAGACACAGCTGGATGTTACTGCATAGACACAGTTGGATGTTACTGCATAGACACAGCTGGACGTTACTGCATAGACACAGCTGGACGTTACTGCATAATCACAGCTGGACGTTACTGCAGAATACAGCATATTTTTTAACATTGATTGAATCGTTGAGTGGATTGAAACAAACAGAGAACTCAATATTTGATGTTATTACAACTTATAATAATAATATAATTTTGAAGATTTCACATTTTCAAGTTGTTTTTTTTCCAAACTCACATATAAATCAGGTACCGTACAGTCTCACACTTTAAATATTTAACCACCAGGCCAAAGGGGAGGACTGAACTCACCTATGTCAGAATCAATATTAACAGTTTTAGAGGAAAACCTGTTTTAATGAGCTCCAGGTTTTGGACTGATGGTCGTCTTCCTGCCTTCAGCTCCAGTCTCTCTGTTGTTTTAAGCTTTTTGCTTCTTTCTCTCCCTGCGAGTATAGAATTAAAGCTTTATAATATCTGAGTCCTGTCGTCTCTATTTTTGGTTTCATCTCCCAGTGGGTTAGCACGTTAACCCTCCGTTTCCCCCCGTTTCCCTTCTCCCTCCTCTCTCACTTTTTTTCTGCAGACTGCAGTCAAAACATTCAAAGCTCGGACCAACAGAGCTTTGCCCATTTTCCACCATGTCCTCTCCACATTCTCCTCTTATCCTTCATCTTGGCTCACGTTTCCAAGATAAGCTAACGATTTTTAAAGTGGCCTGATTACTCACGTATAATTCTGTGTTGCTATGCACTGAAACACTCTCAGGACAAGCAAAAATAGGAATAGGCCAATTAAATGATAATAGAAAATCTAATTTAAGTTGTGGAGCAGAAGATGTTCTGTTCTTTAACTTATTATTAACAATATAGGTAACAGTAGCATGTAAAACTGGTATTGCAGCATGTTTTGCAGGAATACCTGCAGTCAGCAGGTTCAATTAGATCCATTAACGAGCCAGAGCAGGATAAACGAGGTTGTCACAATATTTTAGCGGACATCGGTTTAGTCAGAATGTTAAACACAGGAGCCGGCCAAGCACCGCTATCGTCACATTCCTGACGTCAGTCACTAAGACGCTGCAGCCGCAGTGTAAACACACTTTTTATTTATTCAACACCAATCAGGACGTCTGCTCAGCCGCCATGTTGGTGACGCCAGCGAAGGCATCGCCGTCATGTGGAACGCAGCAAGAACGCAGCGGCTAGCTTCCCTCAGCTAGCATGCACAAAAAATACCATAGAGATGAATCAAATTAGCTAATCAATAAGCTAAACAAACTGGCTAGAAACTAATAAGTGTTATCAACTACTTACCACTTTCAGAATGAATGAATTTTAAGACATTGACAATATGAGTTTTTTTATTTTCTGTATCTATGGAGTAAATTAATTTCACCATTCGGTATTTAAAGAATTCCTCAAGTAAATTGTTTTTGATCATTATGCGTTCTTGTTTATTTAAAAATACATTTTTATAATTCCACTTCTAATGTTCTACTCAGTCTAGTTGAGGCTACTTAGCATAAACTATAAATAATAAACTATTTAACTAAACTAAGTGCTTTGCTAAGTATTTCCACAAGCTATTAAGCTAGGTAGATTGCTAGGCTACTTAGCATAATATTTATCTAAATCAGCTCCTTTGTTAAGTATTTCCACAAGCTATTTAGCTAAGGTGATAACTAGGCGACTTAGCATACTATTAATATAAACTAACTGTTTAACAAGGTAGACAGAGTTTAGCTAGTTAGCCTAGCATTTAGCTAAACTAATTACCTAGATAAAAATATTGCTTAAATAATGTACTTTGCTATAATTTAGTTTAGCTGATTGCTTTACTATTTGTAGCCTAGCTATCTACTATAGACTGTAAAATACTTCACAAAGTAGATTCTTAGCCTAATAAAAGTTGGCTAATTAACAAATATTAATAATGACAACAGCAATAATAATTAAGAAGTTAAGGTAATTTGAAATCTCACTTGTATAATTGTTGTTTTTGATCCATTTGCATAAATGTCATCAAAAAGTGTGAAGGTGAAAAATGGAAATAATGATTTGTGATGATCGAAAATTAAATAAAGAATACTTAACCATGAAATGAAATAATTTTACAAGTAGTATAAAGAAAAACTGGGAAATCAAGGAGATATGCAGGACAAATACAGTCTATTTATCATTTAATATTTAGTTTGGTACCATTTTCTCCAACAAATCATCTGCATTTATAAAAACAATGCCGGCTCAGATGATATTAGATGGTAACATGTTTTTGGTTTTAGAAGAAGATAACAAGAGCAAGATTACCGAGAAGTCCAGTTGCCATTACAAATAAACAGCAACCGCTGGATAACATCTGATGGTTGATGTGACTGTAAAAGGCCAAAGAAAACCATCTGCATCCAAAAAAAGAGACGACCTGGTTTGGCCAGAGGAGGCTCCCCAGCGTTGGGTTTTCCGACTTTTCATCGTCCAACCACTGACACTGTTTGCAGACAAAAGAAGAGAAAGGCTCTGAATCTGAATTTTAACACGTGTCAATGTGGAACAAGGCGTAAGGACGCTGAATCTGATTGGTCGAATCCAAGCAGCATCACACACCTGGTTCCACTAATGAAGGTCCTCAGCATAGACTCTAGTGGTGGGTTAGTAGAACCAGGTGTGACTGCCTGGTAGGAACAAAAACCTGGACCCTGTGCAGGTCTTTAGGACCAGGTTCACTAACCCTGGTCTAATACTAATGTTAAATATTAAAACACGGGTAACACTTTATAACATACCCATTATGAACTATTTAATAGATAATTAATAGTAATAATTATATACATTATTAGGGTGCATTATTAATATCAAACTAGACATTTTGGCACAATTAGTCCAATATTGCATATCATTATCAGTCAATTAAATTAAGATGAAAATAAATGAATTAAATATTCCGATAAAAATCATTAACAACTAAAATTTCATAACATAACATCATGATTTTTATGTTACACTCATTTATGGATAAAATGGATTTAACACAAGTATAGTTATGTTTTTTTTTCATTTTTTTTATTTGTGCACGGTGCCAAACATTGGCTCATTTCACATGAAAAATAGATAGAAATAGAAAACACATGCATAACATAAAAGTAATATACAACATTTGCACTTTAAATTTATCATTATTCGAAAAAAAATCACTAAATCCAGAGCTGCAAAACAACTAAATAATGCTATCATTTCCCACTAAATTTTCTGGAAGGCATGCATCGTAGTGTAAAGGTTTTAGCTGTGGAGTCACAGGGTTCATCTGGCAGGTCACGGCTTCACATCTGGATCAATTTGTCTTGGTTTTGACATCATGTTGGTGGAGTCGATTCAGAGAGAGAATCAAACAGGATACAACTCCATTATCTAAACAGTCTGAAAAGTTGTACTTGGCCTCGTTCTGGTGCAGTAAAAAAAACACGGCAGCGATATATTTAACCCAAATGCAAGCCTGGAACTTCACAAAAACAGTTAAAGCTTAAAGTGAAACAGGGACGTTTGCCCTGCAGAAATGTTCGTTTCTTTTACTTTGTCCTGCTGCCACCTGGAGGAACAACAGGGGAGGCTCTGAAAGCAAAGTGAAATAAAAAAGAAAAAGGGAAAAAGAGAATATTTTACAAATTGGTGACAGGGTTTCTCATTAAAAAAAAATCTCTCTTTATAATTTAAGTACGTTCAGAAATCATGACCTATATTTGTAATTGGGTACATTTAGATGATAGTATTTGTACTTTACTCAAGTAGTGTAAAATGGCAACCATTTATTATTTATTAAACAAATATTTTCTTTTTTTCCTCCCTATTATTTATAATGCAGTATTTGGTGATTGTAGTTTCTACAATTTTTGGGCATTTAATAATATATTCCAACTGTTTTTTCCTGTACTGCTTCTAAAAGTGAATTTATTACATATTCTTAAATGCCAGATAATGTAATTGTTCTCTTCTAATAAACTTAATGAACAAAGTTTGCTATCAAAGAAAAGCGATCACTAAAATAAATAAATAAACCTCTAGTTGTACTTTTATCAGAAATACTTTTATAAAATATGTTATTAGAATTACTTTAATCTCTTCTGAAAAAAATAATATAAATCAATAATCGAATTATATTATATCAATAAATAAGTAAATATATATGAAATTTTACTCTATATGAACAACTTTTAACCTTAACATGTCACATTAATCATAACTGTTTATCATCCTCTACTTAAAGGAAAATATTGTTTGTTGACTCGTGAATAAAACATGTATTTTATGTAAGTATGCAAATTCATTTTTAATTTTTTGCACATGTGTTTTTATTTTCTGAACAACAGATTAATTAGTAAGTGTTCTAAAGTATTTTAATTATATTGTTTTTCACAGACTTTGTCCTCCACTAAGAGGTCAAAGGTCAGGTTTAGCAGCATTATGAGCGATAAGTAATAGCTAATAAGTAATAAGTCAAACACTGTATGATGACTGAAGCTATATTTAAATAATAAAAGAACCTAAATGGGATCGGGTATAGGTTGTAAAAATAAAAAATAAAAAACTGCAGTTAGATGCCACATGTGCTTGTGTCCATAAATATATTAAAAGCAGTGGATTGAGTCCAGGTTGTTGGAATTCATGCATCACTGCTGCTGCTACATTCCTCACAGCATCTGGTGCGGAGATAAAGTCGTAAAAACGTAAAGTTTAATCAAACATTTCATGTCTGACTGACACAGAGCTGGAAGAGAAAACCTGTGTTGATGTGTTCATGAGGTTTTATTACAGCACCTGTCACTGCTTAAGGAGAAGTTTCACTTCACTGGCATCAAGTCAGTTTTCAAGGTCATGGCCCCTCTGTAGTTTATGGATATTTGTTTTAAAATATATGTATAAAACCAAAGGAAGCTTTTACAATATTACACATTTTACTCTTTGTGACAGGGTTTCAGTTGTGGAAACAAATGCAGGCAGGATGAGAAGTTATTAGTATTTTTTTATGTTTAATTTTATAAAAAGCATCAACTTCAGTCCAACTATACATGCCAGTGCAAACCCAAGCTCAATCGTATTATCTAGGTGTGTTAATTAGAGTATGAGAAGTCCTACTCAGTCCGATTTCAACCTGAATAAATCTGACCATACTCAGTTTAACACAATAACCCTGGAGAACAACAGTCGTTAGGGTCAGGTGTAAAACTAGAAAACGACGGTCGTTAGGGTCAGGTGTAAAACTAGAAAACGACGGTCGTTAGGGTCAGGTGTAAAACTGGAGAACGACGGTCGTTAGGGTCAGGTGTAAAACTAGAAAATGACGGTCGTTAGGGTCAGGTGTAAAACTAGAAAATGACGGTCGTTAGGGTCAGGTGTAAAACTGGAGATCGACAGTCGTTAGGGTCAGGTGTAAAACTGGAGAACAACGGTCATTAGGGTCAGGTGTAAAACTAGAAAACGATCGTCGTTAGGGTCAGGTGTAAAACTAGAAAACGACGGTCGTTAGGGTCAGGTGTAAAACTGGAGAACGACGGTCGTTAGGGTCAGGTGTAAAACTAGAAAACGACGGTCGTTAGGGTCAGGTGTAAAACTGGAGAACGACGGTCGTTAGGGTCAGGTGTAAAACTAGAAAACGACGGTCGTTAGGGTCAGGTGTAAAACTGGAGAACGACAGTCGTTAGGGTCAGGTGTAAAATTAGAAAATGATGGTCGTTAGCGTCAGCTGTAAAACTGGAGAACAACGGTCGTTAGGATCAGGTGTAAAACTAGAAAACGACGGTCGTTAGGGTCAGGTGTAAAACTAGAAAACGACAGTCATTAGGGTCAGGTATAAAACTGGAGAACGATAGTTGTTAGGGTCGGGTGTAAAACTAGAAAACAACAGTCATTAGGGTCAGGTGTAAAACAGAACGATGGTCGTTGGGGTCAGGTGTAAAACTGAAATACTGCTGAAAATATGCTACTAAATAAACGTGTGTCTCATATAGAGACTAAAACCAAACCACATTTATTTATAAAGATATAAGTGAACATTACAGACGTTACACATATTATGTTGTACATAATTAGTCTAAAAAAACAAAGATCTCTGCTAAAATTTGGTGTTTTGACTGTTGAAATTGGGCGATTTTTCTAATCTGTAAGAAGAAATTATACAGAAAATTAACTTACCATTGTTTTATGCTGTGTGGCGCTTTATAATGATAGATATCAAGTCATTCTTAATATGAGTTTTTTTATTCTGTCTTTTTAATGTTTTGTAATTATAATCCTACAAGCGTTACAGGGATGTTCAGTTTCAACTGAAAATCTCCAAACTTTCACCAGGTGGCATCATTCATCCATTTAGATGAATGTCCTGCAGATTTATTGCTGCACCGAGTATTCAGTGAGGAAATCAAAATGTCAATAAAATATGTTATAAACATCACATCGCATGAGAAATAGTAAACACACAGTATTAAAAAATTAAGTATTATTTTTTTATTATTTCCCTGTTAAAAACTTAGTCAGTTTACTACTACTACATGCTATCAACTAGTTCTATATTCTGGGTGGATTCAATATATAAGATTTA
Organism: Eupleurogrammus muticus; assembly: GCA_036785175.1. Taxonomy (NCBI): domain Eukaryota; kingdom Metazoa; phylum Chordata; class Actinopteri; order Scombriformes; family Trichiuridae; genus Eupleurogrammus; species Eupleurogrammus muticus. Next base: position 18,361,941 of record JAYKQN010000017.1, on the reverse strand, counting down.
TCATCCATCCATCCATCCATTTTCTATCCCGCTTATTCCTTTTCAGGGTCGCAGGGGTCTGCTGGAGCCTATCCCAGCGCATTTATGGCGAGAGGCAGGGATACACCCCAGATGGTCGCCAGCCAATCGTGGGGCACACACACCATTCACACACCATTCCCTCACACACTCACACCTATGGGCAATTTAGATTTGCCAATTAACCTGAGCATGTTTTGTATTGTGGGAGGAAGCCGGAGTACCCGGTGGAAACCCACGCAGACACGGGGAGAACATGCAAACTCCACACAGAAAGGTCCCAGACCCAGGCCCAAGGCGGTCTTGAACCTGCGACTTTCTTGCTGTGAGGCAACAGTGCTACCCACTGCCCCACCGTGTCGCCCTAGTAAGATTTATCAATTTATCTTTTTTTTTTTTTTTTTGCAAATGCACGTTTGATATTTTGTGTCACCAAGTTGTGAATTTTGTAAAATAAATCATACAAACAGACCTTTAAAATGTCAATAAACAAACCAACCTAATGTTTCTGTAGTGAAACAGTAGAAAGATAGAGTACAGATAGAGTACAGGTAGAGTACAGATAGAGTACAGGTAGAATACAGATAGAGTACAGATAGAGTACAGATAGAGTACAGATAGAGTACAGGTAGAATACAGGTAGAGTACAGATAGAGTACAGATAGAGTACAGATAGAGTACAGATAGAGTGCAGGTAGAGCACAGATAGAGTACAGATAGAGTACAGATAGAGTACAGATAGAGTACAGATAGAGTGCAGGTAGAGTACAGGTAGAGTACAGGTAGAGTACAGATAGAGCACAGATAGAGTACAGATAGAGTGCAGGTAGAGCACAGATAGAGTACAGATAGAGTACAGATAGAGTACAGATAGAGTACAGATAGAGTGCAGATAGAGTGCAGATAGAGTACAGATAGAGTACAGATAGAGTACAGATAGAATACAGGTAGAATACAGGTAGAGTACAGATAGAGTACAGGTAGAGCACAGATAGAGTACAGATAGAGTACAGATAGAGTACAGATAGAGCGCAGATAGAGCACAGATAGAGTACAGATAGAGTGCAGGTAGAGCACAGATAGAGTACAGATAGAGTACAAATAGAGTGCAGGTAGAGCACAGATAGAGTACAGATAGAGTACAGATAGAGTACAGATAGAGTACAGATAGAATACAGATAGAGTACAGGTAGAGTACAGATAGAGTACAGGTAGAGCACAGATAGAGTACAGATAGAGTACAGATAGAGTACAGATAGAGCGCAGATAGAGCACAGATAGAGTACAGATAGAGTGCAGGTAGAGCACAGATAGAGTACAAATAGAGTGCAGGTAGAGCACAGATAGAGTACAGATAGAGTACAGATAGAGTACAGATAGAGTACAGATAGAATACAGATAGAGTACAGATAGAGTACAGATAGAGTACAGATAGAGTGCAGGTAGAGCACAGGTAGAGCACAGATAGAGTACAGATAGAGTACAGATAGAGTACAGATAGAATACAGGTAGAGTACAGATAGAGTACAGATAGAGTACAGATAGAATACAGGTAGAGTACAGATAGAGTACAGATAGAGTACAGATAGAATACAGGTAGAGTACAGATAGAGTACAGATAGAGTACAGATAGAATACAGGTAGAGTACAGATAGAATACAGGTAGAGTACAGATAGAGTACAGATAGAGTACAGATAGAATACAGGTAGAGTACAGATAGAATACAGATAGAGTACAGATAGAGTACAGATAGAATACAGGTAGAGTACAGATAGAATACAGGTAGAGTACAGATAGAGTACAGTATGTTCTCACATGTTGAACAGAAACCGAAACTGAAACACAAATGTTCTGCAGTTCAGGTGTGCAAACAACAGCAGTGAACAAAGTGTTCAGGTACTTTACTGAAGTAAAAATGGAAATCTAAAAATGCTCAATTACAAGTAAAAGCAATGACTTCTCTGTAAATGTTAAAAATATATATATATTTATATACAAGATTGAAGGAAATAAAAAATATATAATATAGTTTACTGTATAATCAGATTCAGTTATAGAACAATATTGCATATACTCCACAATATATTGTATCGGAGTACTGCAAAACTATTTCAAAAGACCCTTTGTTAATAAAGACCAATCAAATTTATATGTGTAAATTTAGAAGCAGGAAATATAATGTTGTTGTTTTTTTTCATCTTTTAGGAATAAAAACATATATAATTACATTGTTTTTACCATCTTTAAGATGAATCCCGTTCACCAGTTAAATTAATATTTTGAAAAAAAGTCTTTTTTTTAATACAATTAAAGAAGTAAAATGTAAAAATATATTTAATTTTTTTCAATACTGAATCTTTTCATTATTTTCCAACGAGTGGTTGCTTAGTCGATTAGTTTGGTTCATAAAATGGTGTAAAATGTTGAAAAATTGATAATCTTTGTAAATATCGCATATGAAGGAATTGCAAATCTACTGTGGCTAAGTAGGTGTCAGTCTGTACCTAGTGTTTTATTTTGAAAATTTGCCAGGTGATTTGTGCCACTTCCTGTGGCACGTCCTACAAAAACATACTGCAGTTAATGAGATACTTTATTGTCCTTTTTAATGATAATAAATCCTCTACACACTTGTTAACACTTAGCTAAGTTCTTTGAATGAATATTACATGGGTCAAATCTTTAAATGTTGTTGAAAGCACTTTTTATAATACAATTTATTTTGTTTGAACTTATTTGGAGTATTCTTGTGCATTTAAAGTTACAAGATGTGTTTTTTCTGAATAAAATGTGGATTGAATTAAATATTGTTCAGAGTTATATTCTTTCATTATCCAAATTGTTTTCACTAATTTGGGATATTTATATAAATGTATCATTTAAATGTAAATTTAAGGTCATTTAAATTAACTAAGGGACTTTCTATGTAGTGTTGTGTTTGTCCACACTGATCTTGTTGTACCTATCCTCAGTATTGGCCTTTTTTGGCAAAATATCCAATTCCAAAATGAGTCGCGGATACACTATGGGATGAACACTGTTCCAAACACCCATAAGGTAGCTTTAAAATAATAAGTTACCCCTCCTTTCAACCCAAGTTTGCATTTGGACCACAGTCGATGTTATTTGGAGTAAAGTGGACTGAGACCACCTCTTTTTGGAGGTCTTGTTGAGCTAGTTTTAGTGCAACAGAGGGAAATTGATGCTTTCACACCAACGAAAACCAATCGAAATAAGCATTACTGGATGCAATGCAATTGGTGCTTAACTATTTCATCAGGTATAGGGTACATCATTGGGTATGTTGGATACAATTGGCTGTAAGCTATGTGTAGATGCCTTTGACAGGCATTAGTAGCACGCAATAAACTGTGATTTCGTAAACGACGCCTCCGATACGAACAAATGAACAGATGGTTCCCTTTAGACAAGCTAATGTAAGTATGCAGATATGCAGATGATACCCAACTATACATCTTTCTAGGATGATAGATGGAATTGCCTTTGACAGACATTAGTAGCACGCAATAAACTGTGATCTCATAAACGACGCCTCCAATATGAACAAATGAACGGATAGTTCCCTTAAGACAAGCTAATGTAAGTATGCAGATATGCAGATGATACCCAACTATACATCTTTCTAGGATGATAGATGGAATTGCCTTTGACACCACAGAAACTACCGGCTTTGCTAAAATACTTTGCTTTTTTGTTGTTGTTCTTTCACCATCTGATGTGTGATCTGAGGTAACAAAAAAAAAAAAGGGGGCGGGGGAGGAAGTGGGAAGGGAAACAGGTAGGGGGTCGAGGAGCCACGAGAACAGACGGGCCGTGATGTAGTTTAACGTCTGCTCGAATGCCGGGGATCCTGCTGGAACAGAGGGAAACAGAGAAAAAGGGAAAGAGGAGCAGAGATGAAGCTGTAGACGAGGAGAGAAGCTCCTGAAGCTCAAAGCAGAGCCGCTGCTAGCACAGACAGGTGAGTCTTTCCACCTTTCCTCTCTATTTTACTCAGACCATGGTCACGCTATCTAAGTTGCAAGCACATTTATTCTCGAAAACCTTTTATTTTGGGGTGTGATATTGAATCTCTAGTTGCGGTTAATGACGTGACGTCTTCGCTAATGTTTAACAAGGTCGTTGAATTTGACTTTTACCATGAACAGATGTTTTATTGCTCATCATAGACATTAAACGGTCCGAATTTTGGCTTGAAAAACACTGGCGTCATTTGAAGAATATGTGTTTGTGGGACTGTGTGTATGCCTGTGTGTGTGTGTGTGTGTGTGTGTGTGTGTGTGTGTGTGTGTGTGTGTGTGAAGGAATGTGAGTGCAGAAACAAGGACTCGGTTGGGAACCTGCAGGTGGAGACAGATCCACAGATGGTCTCTCGGTGGAGGGACTGAGATAGTCCAGCGTCCCCCTGCTGAGTCCAGCTGGCAGCTCTCACAGGCCAAAGCCTTTTACCTCATCACTCTTCTTCTTCCTTTTCTTTTTCCTTTTTCTTCTTCCTCTTCTTCTTCCTCTATTCCTCTTTTGGATGTTGGCCGTTTTATCTCAATATTCTTTCCCTCCTTCCTTTCTTATCTCATTCCATCTCTCGTCCCTTATTATATCTTTGTTATTCCATCCTTTCTCTTTTATTGTGACCTTCATTCCTCCCTCTTCTTTATTTCTACCCTCTATCCTTCTACAGTTGGTCTTTTTATAAAACAAATAAAATGCATTAACATGTTTAATACAAACAGCTTTAGTGTAAAACAGATGTTAATAGTCCTTAGAGCTTTTTTATTGTTGGGTGATGTCATGGTTGGCAGTTGTTTTTCTTCATATATTCTTTTCATTGGATGATCTCTCTATCACTTTACTAAAAGTTGTTTTTTCTTCATGTTAACTTTTCTCATAGGATGAGTTAAAATAGCAGGTTTGATTTTGTATTCTTGTGATGCGATTGACCTCAACATCATTGTCACCAGCCACGCCCCCTATTCTCCGATTGGACAGGTAAAGATCTGTCTGGAGGAAACAGGAAGAGGAATACACTAAAAAACAGATGGAGATAAAGGGAAATGAAAACCAGAAAAAATTATGGTTTTAGCTGAATGTGGAAACTGTTTGGTTTTTAACTATGCAACCAATAGATTTTATATGTGAAAAAAGATAAAATTGTGCTTTTATTTCTCTTTTGGTCAAACAGGTCTGAAGCACCGGCTGGAAACTGATCCGGATCCGGACTTGGAGACGTTGATGGTCATCCTCGCTGTGATCTCATAAACAGGATCTAAAGTGTCCATATAAGAACTTCCTGCGGTTATGGGAGGCAGAAAATAGAGACAGAACTGAGGATTCACGTCCCACAAGATGCAAGAAACGCATGGTTGACGTTTTCTTCCCGGGTGAGATCATGATCCTGTTTGCGAAGTGAGCAGAGCTCCGACCACGTCTTCACATTCCCGCTGAAGATCCGTGGCGGCCTTTTTTTCCCCAGGGAGCACCAACAAAGGCCTGGAAGCCGTCAAAGATCTTGCTGGTTTGGAACTATGCCTGAGCCACTTCGCTCCGTGGTTCTGGTCGGACTGATGCTCCTGGTCTGTCGGGGGTCGGAGGTCAGCGGCCAGAACGACACAGAGCCAATCGTGTTGGAGGGGAAGTGTCTGGTGGTGTGTGACTCCACCCCCTCCGCGGAGCCGTCGGGAAACGCCCTGGGCATGTCGGTGCGGTCGGGAACCGGCCGGGTGGCGTTTTCAGCCATTCGCAACACAAACCATGAACCTTCAGAGATGAGCAACCGCACCATGACCATCTACTTTGACCAGGCCAGTTTGTCTATGTGATTGTCTATCTCCACCTAGCGTAAACAGTACAGGAGACTTATTTACGGCAATACTACATTTCAGTCTTCCAGTTTCTATATTCGAATAACGCAACAATTATGGTCTCAATGTTTCAATCAACGCATGGGGTCAGGAGATGGTCAAAAGTTTGACCGCCTTTGGTTTGAAGGACAGCAGTGCGACCCAATGGAAATTTCCCAATACGAGGAGATCCAGATCTGATAGCTAATAGCCAGGGCTTTAGAGCGACATGTACTGATAAACTGGGCATAGAATCTAAGGAAATGTGACTGAAAAAGGGGCGCAACTTAAGAGGGTTAAGTAGCCGTTACCTGGAAGTAGTTATAAGTCCAGTTTTTGAAAGAGCCACGGCACCACCTAGCGTCACTGACCAGTATCCATTTTAAACAAGTCCATGTGACAGACCACCCAATGGGCTGCAGCATCAATGACTTAATGCTGACTGCCCAACACTCTGCATTATGTCATACTGGGTGGAGGGTAGGGAGGGCGGCAACGTGCCAAGTGCATGTCCTGAACACAAACACAAACACTTAGACCTGTTTGGCCTCTAGTGCTGCTGCTTCAGTGCATAGAAAAATAAATACTATAACTGTCAAAAACAGGAGATGTTAAGATAAACAATCCAAATATATTGTATAGAGTTAGTGCACAAGGTTTAGTTTTGGTGTTTGGTTCAGAGATATTCAACCTACCATTGGAAAAACCCTTCACTTGCACTTTAAATATTATCATAGCGAATCTTTTCTCGTTTTGAGTGCTCTTGCACTGCCTGTAATATGTACTCATTCTTAAGAACTACTCACCCGATCAACTTTACGCTCAATACTGCACTCCCATAGTCCTTTAGCAACGTGTCCTCCAAGTGTGAAGTGGATCAAACCAATGATTCTGGAGATATGCAAAGTACAGACAAACACACAGAGATTCTTTGTCCTTTTTTTCTTGATTTCATTTAAAACAAATTAGATAAAAACACAAAAAATATGATATAAGGGGTCGAAACAAGATACATACATCCATGTCATGTTAACATGCCTGAAAATATGGCAGCACATCAAAACATTCCTGCAGTGGAATGAAGGCAGTCGTGTTGTGTTAAACATCATAATCATAATAACCCAACCGAACAATGATGCTGCTGGAACACACTGTTCTTTATTCTTGACCCACTTCGTTATTTCGGTGCTGATTTATCAAACAGTTGATGAAGTTTATCTCCTTTTTCTCTGCAGATCTTAGTAAACGTCGGCAGCCATTTTGATCCGGCAAGGAGCATCTTTGTGGCTCCCAGAAAAGGCGTCTACAGTTTCAGCTTCCATGTGGTCAAAGTGTACAACAGGCAGACAATACAAGTAAGAAAATAAATACTTTTGATTAAAAGCAAATACACTTTTAGAGAAACCTAATTAGGGCCTGAAGCTGTGTTGTAGCTCTCTAAATGATGCATTTTTTGACCCTAAAACATGCCCCAAAAGTCACCAAATTTTGCACTTTTGCAATAATGGTCGTAACTAAATTTCTTTGTAGTCGCCTGGAAAAATAAAAGAAATATGTGGCCCTGCTCTGGATTGACATAGACAAAGGAAATTTACTGCACACGTCAAGATGCATTGGCAGCTTATTATTACAAATAATGTTCACAATTATAATAAAAAACACAGTAAAATCAAGTAAAAATTTTAGAACTAATAATAAATAAATAAATTGCATTATTGTATATGCAAATTTCACTACTGCTGTCACATGATTAGATGTTGAAAAAGCTGATTAAAGAGCTGAGTGCATAATTATATTGCAATTTGCCTGGTAAATATATTTATTTTAATTAGAGCCAGTTCAATGCATAATACAGGAATTAGCATTGCTGCCTTATAATAAATGATGATAGAATTAGTCATTACTTTATTATACTGAGATACTAGGCCAGGGTGTCAAACTCAGGTGCTGGAGGACTGATGTGGGTGCAGGTTTCTGTTCCAACCAGGCAGTAACACCTGATTCTACTAATGAAGGTCCTTGGGAAGTGGATTAGTAGAATCAGGTGTGTTACTGCCTGGTTGGAACTAAACCTGCAGCCACACTGGTCCTCCAGGACCTGAGTTTGACACATGTGTACTAGGCTGTACCTAAAAGTTCTGTCCACTATGGTTATGAATAGAATCAGTAAAAAAGAGCAGCCCTGAAGGAGTCCAAACCATGTGGACCAAGCTCTGGCACCAGGAACTATTGAGTTAGATTTCTGACATTCTATTCTGGTCTCAGGCATTGATCCTGTCATGGTCCTGTCCCGCGTTTTTTTCCCAGGTGAGTTTGGTTTTGAACGGCTGGCCGGTGATCTCGGCCTTTGCGGGCGACCAGGACGTGACCAGGGAGGCCGCCACCAACGCCGGGCTGGTGATGATGGAGCGGGGCGACAAGGCCTACCTGAAGCTGGAGAGGGGGAACCTGATGGGCGGGTGGAAGTACTCCACCTTCTCCGGGTTCCTGGTGTTCCCCCTGTAGGGCGAAGGGGAGGCATGGCGCGACAGAAGCTTCCTAAATGAAACGCGTTCCATTTCCATTCACTCCTGTGATTTTTTTCTGTGGTTGTTGCCTGCTTTTACCTGGAATCTGAGGGTTTTAGTTTTACTTTAATGCATGAAAAACACAAAAGAAAGGTGTGACAATAAAGTAAATGACTATTACCTGTTTCCTGTCTCTATCCAAACTGTCCAGCACATGTCCTTGGTTGATGCTGACACTGCCGTGGCCTCCAGACCACCTCCACTCCACTTTCTGTGCTGTCTATAAATCACTGGCTGCAGCAGACGGTGCTTCCGTTAATAGCATGAATCCCTGCTGCTGATCCCTCAGAGGTTCAGGACAGTGATGGATCCAAACACGCCGCAACACACACCATTACTGACACTCGCCCACATACAGGACCGTACCGGCATTATGTGGAAGAAGCTGTTAGGAAATGTATTAAATGTTGTCGGCCTATTTACATAAGTCATTTTTTGAAGAAAGTGCATTTCTGGCCTAAATTATCTCTTGATGATGCTGCCAGGACTGGTAAAATCACATTAAGCCTGAGGGGACCTGACATTAATTTAATTTAACGCCAGGTAATGTCAGATTAGAGTTTTCACCATGGAATGAAAGGACAGTTTAATCCAGGTTAAAGTTGACTAAAGTCACATTAGAATGTTCACAAATTTGTCAGTTTAATGTCACATTCGTTAATGTTACACAAGTGACATCACAACGTTCTATGCATGTTCAGTCATCCACCGTCAAGATGAATAATTAATATTTGTTCATGGATATTCTCTACGTTTGATAAGGTTTCTGTGTGTTTTGACAGGCCATTATTTTAATAGGGTGAGGATATGATGTATGTTAGTGTGAGTTTGCTGCCCCGGCGTTGCGCAGCATGTCTCTGAACAGGATCCGGTGGCAGATGGAGCCGTGGAAGTGAAGGACAGATCCCGTGCCAGGATCCTGCAGAGTCTACATGGAACTGTGGGAACGCCCGGAGCACAGCAGAGAGCCGTGTTAGCACTATGAAGATCTGTGTCTGGGGTAAAAAACAACGTGAAGACAAAGAGCCCCATCAGACAAAGACCTGAACACAACAAAAGCGTCACTTCAAGACCATAAACGTCATGTAGTGAAACACATTTTATAAATTCTTATCAATATCCAGATCCTTTAAAAATACGAATACAGCAACGTACATTAAATTTGATTTGACTTTATTGATACAGGGAAACAAGGTTTGTCGTTACCACAGGCAGAGGAAAAAACAGGTTAAACAGATTAAAGCACCGAATAAAAATACCTTAAATATATCAGAACATAAAATAACAATTTACTTGTAATATCTACAAGACTATAAGATGAGAGGACAGAGCTACTATATACACATTATTTATGGGTGGAATACATTATTATATGGGAAACATTATTGTGGATACGCAATAAATACTGTAAATACACATACATATGTATTGTACTAACATATAATATTAGTATGATCAGCTAAATGTAGTTATATATTGTTATAGTTGTATATATATATATATATATATATGCTATAGAGGGCGCCAAAAGTGCCAGTATCCACTTCCTGATTCAGCCTGAGAGCGGCTCTGATTGGTCAGGCGCGTCGTGACATCAGATTTGGCGGTGCTAGTAAACGAAGCGGCGGATTTTGTGTCGTTTTTGGGAGATAAATAGACAATAAGCGGCAAAAAATGTCGATATTTAGAGATTTATGGTAAAGAACTTGTGAAAAGAGACATCAATTTCAAGGCTGAGTCGTAAAACTTCTGGAAAGATAAAAAAGATGAAAGACCGCGTTGAAACAGCAGAAATCTGACGCACTGGCGGGAATCTACTGTAAGTCTAGATTTGTTTTTCCTTTATTAAAGTTAACTAATAAATAAGATAATAGCTAAATTAAACAAATGTGCGTTGATACGAAAATCGCAAATTCCGGTGTCCCGGTGTTTTGTTTTAAACGGGGACCGTGTTAACTAGTGACCGGTTGTCATGGAGACCGGCAGTGGTTGTCATGGAAACCGTCAGCCTTTTTAAATCACTTGAATTGGACTCCATATAAATAGAGGTGGAGCACCCTCTGGTGGACAGAGTGAACAGCACATTTATAATGTGAAATATGTATAAATAATATCATATCCCATACTATTTAGATCTTCAAATCTGTAGAATGAAAAAATATTAACTAAATGACAAACTTTTCTTGTTTCTTTATCTGGTTATATGGTTTTATTGGGTTTTCTTTCATTTGTATTTTTAACTTGTGTTCATTACTGATGTCTAATATTTGGTGTCTCTATAGTTAATTGTGTAGTCTTGTGTGGGAAATAAAGGTATATGATGACATGTTATGTGTAACAATCATTTTGTGCATAATTGTTTTTTTTAACTGATTTTATTGTTGTGTTTATTTTATCATCTCATCATAGATGTCACAGGATTCTGTTTAAAAGACCCAACTCATCACAGCCACCTGCTGGAAAACAAAGGTAAATACTTACTGTAAGCTCCAGGCCTATTTTATCCACAATAAATGTGAAAAATCTCCATAATCACAGGGGCTTTGTACACAAATCTGCTATCAAAAATACTACTACATGTGAGGTGACTACAGATGAGTCACAATCAATTAATATGTTACAGTGACAGAGTAAATAGTGCTAGAATATTTAAAAAGAAAATCTGAAATTCAATCTTTCCCTAAAAAAATGCAGTTTTTTTTACAGTGGAAATCATCTTGAAAAAATGTGGTGGTAGCCTTAATCATCCACATATCAGTAGTATGCATTATATGCATATAATTTGAACTAGTGCAGTTTTAGAGGTTTTTTTAGAACTGTGGTAACCAGGTAAATCTCTATTTTGTGCCATTTTAACATTTCATGTCCCAGACTGAACTGTACTTACTACAGATACAAAATATTTTAGACTTTTCTCATGCAATTTATATATTGGATGTAATGATTTGACACTTAACCCCTAAGTTCCTGTTCTCCCCAAACAGCTAAATATGCCACTAAAAGACCATGAGTGCATTTTAAAGACATCAACACGAATAAAGAAATATTTTATTAAAAATAGGTTCAATATGATGATTTAATGTAACTGTGCTTAAAATAAAACATACATAAATATAAACTTTAAAAATATAAATTCTATCCATGATCCATGATCTCAGGCATAAAGCTGCAGAAAAAAACATCTTAAAATACTCATAAATGTGAATGTACAGAAAAAGGCAGAAGGAGACAAATTCCACAGCTGCTGATGAAAATATACAAATCTGATCCTGTTCTGATCCTGGAAGCTAAATATAAAAATAAATTAGCTGTGTGAGGCTTCATGTATCTCAAATAATTACACTGACATGGCAAGTTTTAGTTTTTGTGTTATCAGTAAAATTTAATCCTCAATATTACAAAATATAAAGACTTGAAATTTTTAATTCTTTGCAATGAATCTATAAAATAAGAAATAATATTTTTAAAAAATACTGTCAGTTTTCAGGATATTCTATTTATTTGAGATGCACTTGTAACGCATATCCGGACAGAAATATTGCTTTTCTTATTCTATAAAGGAGTTATGATAAAAAAAGAAAAAAAAATGTTTAAATTATTTTCTCATATCTTATTGCTCTCAGGTTGACAAATTGCCTCTTTTTGTTTTTCTACAAAACTCCACAAGAGTGGGAGTCGCTGCGAGTGCTTTTCTAGTTTATAGATGGGATCTGCTGATGTCTTTGTCCACCCTTCACTAGATAACTTAGTCTTTTCAGTAAAATCAAAGCGCACATGAAGCAGGTGAAAGGAAGGAGAGTACTGATTAGAGTCAAGGTGAGACGGGCCTAATCATTCTGCTGCTCCAGAATGAGTCCGGACAGCACGTTGATGTCGGTCTCCGCCGGGTGACACTGCAGCACCAGCGTCACCGTGTTGTCCTGACCCAGGAACACCTGGCACAGCTGTTCCCGTAAACCAGCCGTCTCCTGCGGCGTCCTGTCCGGGGCCTCGGGTCCGGCCTTCCCCTGACGAAGAGGATGGTGACCCGCGTCCCATCCCTTCCCGTGGTGTCCTCTCCCTCGCCCCCGGCTCCCACCGCCCGCCGCATCCAGGGCGCCACCCAGCGTCCGGTCGCGGAAATTTAGAACCTCTGTTTGGGAGCGGGGAGGTTTGAATGGGGGGAAGTTGGTGGCTACGCCGGCAAACGAGTGGTTCCCTGGGTCAGGTTTGATCCTGGTTGTAGTATAGAGATAAAATACTGTTTACAAAGCTGTAGATTGAAGCTAAAATGTCTTTTTTTGTCCACAACCCAAAGATTATCAGTTTACTATAATAGAAGAAAAAAGAAACCAGAAAATAATCAGAAGAGAAGCTGAGATTTTCTACTTAAAAATGACTCGAATCGCTTATCAGATAACGTGATGCGTGTTGTACCTGTGATCCGAGCGGAGGAAGTCGTCCAGGTGAGGTCCTCCTCGGCCCAGCGGGTCGTCTGGCACCATGAAGTGATCCCCTACAAACGTGTACTGAAGAAGTCTGGGGAGGAAACACAAGCTGTAATTACTGGAATAGCCCTTTAAACTGATTTTATACAAGAAGAATATATATGCCATTTTCCAGGTTTTCGCTATTTTTCATTAGGAATTTTTGGATATTTTCTTCTTAAAATGATTCAAACACAAATAATTCTTTCGATGACCACTTTAAGGAACAGTGACCATACCTCTTCAGATTTTTTTTAATCACAGATTGTGTTTAGTTTGATCTTAAATCTCTATGATTGTTTATCCAATGGTATCTGAGCTCCACCTTTTTTTGATGATGTCCCTCCAGACGACGGACTCGTCCGACAGGTCTCTCAGGTTGTCGTTGGTGACTATGACGCCGTCCGTCTTCTGGGCTAGCTGCAGCATCAGTCTGTGCAAACAGGGACGAGAAAGGTGGTCTATCATCGTGTACTCATTCTGGAGAGGCTGCAAAAAAAAACGCCCATCAGGTGAACATATCTTGTATAGCAGCTTTATAGAGACAGATGTGTTCAGCAACTATATAGATGTGTTCAGCAACTATACAGATGTGTTCAGCAACTATACAGATGTGTTCAGCATCTATACAGATGTGTTCAGCAACTATACAGATGTGTTCAGCAGCTCTATAGGTGTGTTCAGCATATATACAGATGTGTTCAGCATCTATACAGATGTGTTCAGCAACTATACAGATGTGTTCAGCAGTCGTACAGATGTGTTCAGCAACTATACAGATGTGTTCAGCATCTATATAGATGTGTTCAGCAACTATATAGATGTGTTCAGCAACTATACAGATGTGTTCAGCAACTATACAGATGTGTTCAGCATCTATACAGATGTGTTCAGCAACTATACAGATGTGTTCAGCAGCTCTATAGGTGTGTTCAGCATATATACAGATGTGTTCAGCATCTATACAGATGTGTTCAGCAACTATACAGATGTGTTCAGCAGTCGTACAGATGTGTTCAGCAACTATACAGATGTGTTCAGCATCTATATAGATGTGTTCAGCAACTATACAGATGTGTTCAGCAACTATACAGATGTGTTCAACAACTATACAGATGTGTTCAGCAGTCATACAGATGTGTTCAGCAGCAGTACAGATGTGTTCAGCAGCTCTATAGATGTGTTCAGCAACTATACAGATGTGTTCAGCAGCAGTACGTACAGATGTGTTAGGCAGCTTTATAGATGTGTTCAGCAACTATACAGATGTGTTCTGCAGTGGTACAGATGTGTTCAGCAGCAGTACAGATGTGTTCAGCATCTATACAGATGTGTTCAGCAGCTTTATAGATGTATTCAGCAACAATATAGATGTGTTCAGCAGCAGTACGTACAGATGTGTTCAGCAGCAGTACAGATGTGTTCAGCATCTATACAGATGTGTTCAGCAGCTTTGTAGATGTATTCAGCAACAATATAGATGTGTTCAGCAGCAGTACGTACAGATGTGTTCAGCAGCTTTATAGATGTGTTCAGCATCTATACAGATGTGTTCAGCAGCTTTATAGATGTATTCAGCAACAATATAGATGTGTTCAGCAGCAGTACGTACAGACGTGTTTGGCATCTATACAGATGTGTAAAGCATCTATACAGATGTGTTCAGCGGCGGTACAGATGTGTTCAGCAGCAGTACAGATCTGTTCAGCAACTATACAGATGTGTTCAGCAGTGGTACAGATGTGTTCAGCATCTATACAGATGTGTTCAGCGGCGGTACAGATGTGTTTAGCAGCAGTACAGATGTGTTCAGCAACTATACAGATGTGTTCAGCAGTGGTACAGATGTGTTCAGCAGCAGTACAGATGTGTTTAGCATCTATACAGATGTGTTCAGCAGCTTTATAGATGTGTTCAGCAACTATACAGATGTGTTCAGCAGTGCTACAGATGTGTTCAGCAGCTGTATAAGGGGGGAGTTGCCTACCTGTCGTCATAGGAGCTGATCCTCTTGCCCTGCACCTCTCTGGACGGGGTGTAGGAGAGGAGGCCCAGCTTCTGCAGCTCAGTCAGATAATGCTGCTCTGTGGCACACAACAAACATGCTGAGTCTCACACACAAACACACACAACACACGGACTGAACCACACCACAAGCCGACATTCCCCCTTTACATGTGACTCAAGTTTCTCACACAAAACACCACACACTGCAGTGCAAAGGCCTAATTTTAAAACTGCAATATAATGTACATTCCACTAAATGATGATTCCAGAGACTGTGGCAAAAAGAACTATAAAGGAAACTGTTTTTCTTTTTATTTAGTATGTAAATGCAGTAAACATCTAATTATGTGATTTAGAGCTGCAACTAATGACTGTTCTGATGGTCGATTAATCTGACGATTATTCAACCGAAATTAATGTAATACGAAACCGTAAATTAATTAATACATCAACTGTGCAACATCAACAATCAAATCACTATTGACTCGTATTGGTCGTACTTATGTCCGGCGTTACCTTTGTTCCTGGAGTCACTCTTCTGCCTCCACTGTGGCAGCAGGGCGCTGATGTGGCGATGACCTCGGTCCCAGAAATGCTGCACAGCCAGGGCGATGCCGCGGCACGAGAAGAAGTGGCTCAAACCGTGGCTGCGGGACACACACGACAAGGATATGTGGGAGGTTCATGGATGGAAATTACTATTTTTCCCACAACAAGAATGTCAGAAGTCCCCACAACGAGCTTTACTTTGCGTAACTTTGTTTTAAAGCTGCCTGTGCTTTCACCTCATGGCCACGTTGCTCCCGTCAATGATGATCGTCCTCAGCTTTGGGTCTCCAGGCTTGTCTGTCAGCTTGAGTTCAAAGGGCGTCTGCAGACCCTCCAGGAAACGCTGCTCCCCCGTCACAACCACTGAGGAGGCCGGCATAAGACCGTGCCGCATGCTGGCTCTGGAAGAGTCAACACCTGCAAGGACAGGCGGCTGAATGGCCTGGAGTGCCTGTTTCAAGGAGTTGGAAGGCGACTGATTCTTTGGGCCTTGACGGTTCACCTTGGAGACGGGTGGATTGAGGTTGTGGGCGAATTGTTTGTTGGACTGGAAGCTGGTTAAAGGAGGATCTAGAGAGGAGGGATACGTCGGTGTCGGCGGGCCTTTGATTTCAGGAAGGACGGTTTGGTGCGAAATTTGTGCCTTGGATGGCTGCTGGAGATTTTGAATCCACGGAGACAAATCTGGTTCTGCGGGTCCATCCCGTTCTTTGGTATCTTTCCTCTCCGCCGGCTTGAACGGTCTCACCGGGAGGACCTCTCTTCTCCCGGCATCCTCCGCCGGTCCGGCCTTCCGACCTTCTTTCTCTAGTACCACGTCGTCCATCTCTCTCGGTTCCTCCTTGGCTGGGTCAGAGTCCCTGACCCCCTCCTTCTGCAGCTCCAGGAGGAGCTGGTGGGTGGATCGATCGGGCAACATGCTGTAGACTTTAGTCACGTTCTGCTCGGCGTACCCACAGCTGGCCGCAGCCTTCTTCAGTACCACCAGGACAAAGTCCTCCTCACTTGCTTCATCCTTTTCTTCCACAATAACATCTCCTTCAAAGTGTTTTAGGCCTCCTGCTGCTCCTTCAACCATCTCGTGCTCTTCAAGCATCTCCACGTCTCTACTCATCACTTCATCTCCTGCAGAGTCTTCATTCTCTTTATGCTCCGTCTCACAAGGCCGGTTCTTCTCACCCTGTTTTGGAGCGTCCTGGTTCTTCTCTTTTCGCTCCTTGTCGCTGCGATCCTGCTCCTGCTGAACCAGATCCAGTATCTGGGAGGCCTCCTTGAGGCCTGTGCAGGCAAGGACTCTTTTCACGACATCCTCCGTGTACCCCATGGCTGTGAAGAACCTCAAGAGAAGCAGAAACTCCTTGTTCCCCACCGACAGATGCTGGTCTTCCTCCTTGATTCCAGCTGCTCCCGCCGGCTGCTCCTCATCACCCACCTCCTGGGGAGAACATATTTGGCGCTCCTCTGCGCCCACCGCTTGCCCTCTGGCGCCAGCAGAAGGGGCCAAAGCCTGATAGAACAAGTCCCTGGCGGCATGGTCTTCCCCCGAGCCTGCACTTAACCCGTTTAACCACTTATCCGCAGTGCTGGAGTCCTCAGGAAGTGTAACAGCGGAGGGTTTGTCCCAGATGTCCCCGTGCGGTCTCGCCCCATCGAACCCGCCAACAGGCGCCTGGCCCGGGCTCGAACCGAGACCCGACTCCATCACCAAGTCCAGCAGGATTTCCTTCACTGACCCCGGCAGCACCAGGAGATCCAAGATGTGTCGGTCGTCCCATTTCTCCACGAGCGCCTTGAAGGCGCGGCGGGACTCCAGGGACTCAGCGGGTCCTCGCTCCCCGGCCTCGGGGCGTCTGGACTGCGTGCCCTCGTACCGCTCCACCAGGTCCATAACGAGGGAGTAGGCTCGCACCACCGGCTCCGCAATACCTGATATGAGCAGTAAGCCCGGAGAACCGACCTGGTGAGACGAAGAAACACAAGAACATAATATATTATTAATATAAAACTGCTAAATGAAAACAAGTGGTTATACTTCCCCTCAAAATAACCTCATTTTCAAATTAGAGAGAATTATAACTGATGATACCTCCAATATTTTTATAAAGATTTTCTAAAAGATATATAGAAAGTACATACCTGTGTAATAGAGCTGTAACAACTAGTTGATTGAACTATTACATTAATCAACAATTATTCTGATAATGAGTTCATCAATCTGAGTCATTTATAAGGAGAAAATGCCCAAATTCTCTGGTCCCAGCTTCTCAAACCTGATTTATTTCTTTAGTCTTTTTAAACTAAATTTGAAAAAAAAAACAATAAAATAGTAAAAATAAAAGAAAAATAAATAGGAAACGATACATACAATTTTAATTCTTAGGGTTAAGTGATATCGAGGTTTCTACCTCAATTCAGAAATAAATCAATTGAGACACAAAGGAAGTAAAAACAGAAACTAATATAATAAATTCATATAATATTAATTAAAACTTTATATATAGATAGGTTAATGCAAACTTAATGAATTGCATAGATAAAAAAACAAATGATAAAAATTATTGGAATAAAGTCCCATACATTTTATCTAGTTATTTAATCTCCTATTTGTGTGCATATTATTCTTAAATGTACCCTTACATTTATTTGTAAATTCAGCCCTTTAATTTCAGCATGTTTTTCTTTATTTATTATTCTACATCTACCTGAAGTAGCTTCAGGCCTCTTTGTTATTTTTAATCTCTTAATTTCACTCTTTATTTTCTACTTATTCATTGCTTTCATCACTTTTTTCCTTCTGTTCTGTTACTTTCTGAGCTACTGTAAGTTACAGCTTGGATTTTATATTCGTTGTATGATAATTCTTCATTATTCAACCTCATCTTAATTATACTCGCCTGGGACCAGCGGCTTTCATCACGATGAAAAGGAAAGTAATAAAAATCCCCTGTTTTTGTTGCTATTAATAGATTAAAAAAATCCCAGTAATTTCATAAACGATGTGACACATTTCAATCTGGTGGCGTGTTTCTGATTATTGACTAATCGTGTAATTTCTTAAATGTGACGTTATTACTCAGTTTTATTATTACATAATCCACACAGCGATGGCTTCCAGCGTTTAACTGGTTGTGGAATAATCAGAATAAACAGTCGGGGTTGTTTTGAGTGCGAGGAAACTCGTCTTTTTCCACATTGACAAAACCATGACAACTATGTTCTCTGTTATCGCTCGAAACTCAATCCAAGACCAAAACTACCACTAATGCTTCTATAGCAGTAGTCGTTTATTCATTTTTACCTACTTTATTCTATTAGCTATTTACTTTTTATTGTCATTTTTCTTTTCATGTGTCTTTTCTTTTGCCTTGAGCCCTTTCATCGTGCTTGCGTGTAAGGCTGCAACTTTTTTTAGATGAATAATCAATTACGATTGATGGATTAGTACAACTGAATAATGTATGTGGTCATAGGTCATTTAAAAAAAAAAAGACTCCACATAGATTTATTGTGAAAACGAAGACTCACCACTATATGTGCTGAGGTGCTTTTGATCAGGCAGTCCATGAACAGCCCTTTGGCCCCACAGAAGACGCAGTGAAGGACCCCCGGGTACGACACCTCCTTCTGCTCCTCCTGGTTCACGATTCCTCTCACGAACAACTGGAACACACAATTAAGTTGTAGCGGTGCTGAATTGTTATGTGATCAGCACAGGAAACAACGTCGAGGTGAATAAAAAGTAGAGACAAGTCAAGTTAGAACAAGGACTTGAAGCTATGATTGATAGATTTTATGTGGAGAATAAAGTATCTTAGATTAAGATTAAAGAAGAGGAAGTAGTAGTTTTAATACGTTCATATATCTGCTTTAAAATAACGTGATTACTGTGTGTATTGTTCAGTTCTGTAGTCCAGCTTTAAGTCTACGTGCTAGCTAACAGGATTTATGTTCATTTTGTGTTGTAAAATGTTAAAATTGCACGGGAAAGGTTATATTTGCTCACACCTGATGAGTTTTAGATTGCATTTGTAATATATATATAGGATATATTTTCAGAAATTGTCAAAAAAAAATCTATACAAAACTAAAAAGTCAGGCGTTATATTTGTACATTTACACATACATTTAAAAACCCTCAAATAAGATATTTAAATGGGAGCATCTATTAGAATAAATACTACACAGCAACTTGACTGATATTCTCCCATAATTAGAACTAAATGTACATCCAAAGAAAAAGCTTCTCTTCTCTGATTATTTCCTGGTTTCTTTATTCTTCTATAATAGTGAACTAATCGATCAATCGCGCTAGATAATTCATCTAAAAATAGTTGCAACCTTAACCTGTAACCCGACTGTTTATTCTCATTATTCCATATCCAGTAGAACACTAAACCCATCGCTGTGTGGATCATGTAATAATAAAACTGAGTAGTAAAGTGATATCTGCAGTCACATTTAGGAAATTACACGATTAGTCAAAAACCAGAAACACGTCACCAAACATCTAATAGATTAATCATTTCAATGAACAAACCATTCGTTGCAGCTCTAGTTTCTTTCTTATTTTCTACTAGAATGTCTTTGCCAACCTGATGTGTAACGTGACAGTAGGCGATCAGGCGGTGCTGACTAAATCCTGGATTTTAACTCATAGGGGGCATTTCCCTCAACTTCTGGGCCTTTGACGACGTTTTAACCGAAATAAAACCAAGCGAGCGTCACTGGAACCACTGTGGCTCTTACTTTGGCGGCTCTCACGTCACTGCTCGCCCCCCGCAGCTTCAGCCATATCTGGCCGTTGCCGCCGTGCGACGAGTCGTCGGCGCCGATGGCGAACGCCACGCGGAAGATGCGCTCCACGGTGTCGTGCAGCGAGGCCAGGGATCCCCGCAGCATCCCGGAGCACGCGAACTCGTCCTCCACCTCCGCTCCTCCTCCTCCTCCATCGCTCCTCTCGTCTTCCATCCCTGACGTTTAAACCGGCGCCAGAGACTCAAACATACTGGAAAAAAATGACATGAATCGCCTGTTTAGTTTCTTAAATTAAAGGTTATAAAGGTGAAATTACATCCTCATGACACATTTAGTCAAACCTGTTCATGAAGGAGAGGGAAAATTCTCAATTTCACAGTTAGAGCTGCAACAAATAATCGATAAAAGCTGCCAATTATTACATTGATCACCAATGATTTTGATGAGTGATTTTTTAAATAGGAAAATGTCCTAATTCTTTGGTTTCAGCTTCTCATATTTGATTATTTTCTGGTTTGAAGTCCTATTCGTTTCATTATTTGACATTCAATAATCAAATAGGGGCCAATTATTACACTAGTCTTCAACCATTGTGATAATTGATCAATTTGAGCCATTTTTAATAATAAAATGTCCAGATTCTCTGGTTCCAGCTTCTGTTCTCTGATTATTTCCTGGTTTCTTTATTCTTCTATAACAGTAAACTGATGATCTTCGGACAAAAAAAGACATTTTAGGTTAAATCTTCATCTTTGGGAAACACTGATTGACATTTTACACCATTTTATGAATCAAACAACCAATCAATTAATCGCAATAGTCAATGATCTATTGATTAATTGATAAAAACAGCTCAATCTAAGGTAATAGACACAACAGTTCACATTTTGATTGAATTATATTCTAACTATTAGGGTTATAATAATTGATAATAATATTAATTTTCTTATTTTTTGTTTTTTATGACTGAATATCTTTACATTAATGTTTTCTGGTATGTAATAATAAGTTTTTTTTTACTTAGTATTTCAGTATTCTAAGTATTCTAAGTAGATATATTTATTATATTTAGTCAGAATCATCATCCTCATAAACTGGCGTTGAGTTTGCCACATCCACTGTGCGTGTGCTGCACTGCTTTTCATCTCATTTGCATTCACACAATATCAAATATGACATTAGTATGCACGTGCATGGAAACTCAACATATAAACCACGCGTCATCTGTCCTGATTATATCGATATATTAACATGTGCAGCGAAAACACACCCACTGCTTCTGAAACCTCCTCACACACATAATGTGTGTGTATAATTCCTCATATAGAACAAGGCTTACACTGGACAACCGTCATCTGGAAATTATTGTATTGTTTCTTAACTATTTCAGTTGTATTTAGAGTATTAGGCGACCCACTGTATTATATTACAGTAACTCTTTGACTACTGTAATGAAAGTTTACAGTAATATTAATAAGTGTTACAGTTGAGTTTTTTTTTATAAAACTGGCCATTTGCCTATAATATATGTACATATACATATATATATGTCCATATATGTGCAATAGCCACAAATATGCAGCAATTACCTGGATAATAAATAATAAGTGAGTATTTATCACTGGGTATATAAGCTATATAGGAGATAACTGTACATGCTATGTACATACAGGGTTAATATGTAGATATAAAAAAGCAATATAGGAGACCTTCATGGCCTAATTATTTTACCTAAATGCATCATATTTGCACATGTATGCTATAAGCATCATACTATAAGTGCATGTAGGTTTCACATATATACATATAGGTTCTTTCCATGTGGGAGTATTTACTGAAGTAAAAGTACTCAAACAGCAGTATAAAAATAGTCTATTTCAAGTAGAGTTTTTAGGTACTTAACGTTGAGTATTTCCACTTTATACTTTCTGTTCTACTACATTTAAACACAGTTCTGAGGCAGCTTTGTCCTAATGGAAAATAGGCTTAAAATACAACAAATAAAGGTATTATACATATTTATTATGACCCTTGACCTGTAGTTTATAAACTATAGGAAGTTATTTGCTTTGTGTTTCACTTCACCACATTTCAGAGTGAATATTCTACTTTCTCAGCCCTTTCAGATGCGGATTTTACGCAATTACGAGATAAGAAGCTTTGAAATAAAAGATGAAACCAACTTTTTTTGTCTTTGAGATTGTTAACAGCTCCACCAGGATACTCTCTCCTCCTCACACACGTTATATATATATATATTTTACTATAATCTGTAATAAACACGGGTAGTTCCAGCCGCGTCCAAAATGGCCTGTTGACAGTAACCTGAGAAACGCGTAAAGAGCCGCAGACAGAGCAGGAAGCGGAGAAGGCGACATGCGAAGCTTTTAAAGCCAACGACGACAAATCGAACCGTGTTTCGGTGTTTTCTTACGTCTCGTGTCGCTCCCCGATCCCAGAGTTTCGTTTCCAGCGGCGTCAGTCCTCTTCCGCAATAGTGAGACAACGCACGGCGCAAAGTTCAGCCCCGCAGATCGCCGCCATCATCATCATCATCATCATCCTCATCGCTGCGTTGCTGCAGTACCGCACAAAAATAGAGGAAGGAAAAAGAGAACAACCAGCGAAGGTTAGAAGAATGGCCAGTCAGAAGTAGGCTCCGAGCAGCAGCCGAACTGCAGCCGAACAGCAGCCGAACAGCAGCCGAACTGCAGCCGAACTGCAGCCGAGCTGCAGCCGAACAGCAGCCGAACAGCAGCCGAACTGCAGCCGAACAGCAGCCGAACAGCAGCCGAACAGCCGAGCGGCCAAAGCGAAACTAAAGCGGCGGCTGGGCGGGTTCTGCGGGTTGTTTACAGCCGCTCACGTCGCTGTGAAAAGCGAGAAAGTTCTCAGAATGAGCCAAAAACACGTGTCCTGCTTTTATTTTTATTTATTTTGTATCTATTGAATCATCTTTTAATCGTTAAATTCCCTTTAGCGATGTTTTTTTTTTAAACTCTTTTTTCAAAGCTACTTTACACACACATATAACAGAAAATACACGTGTGTCGTAACTCAAGAAAAGTATATTTTATGTTTTTACAGGATATTTATATATATATAACTTTACATATATGAAATGTTTTTGTCAGTCAGGCGATGAGGGGAATTCCAGTGACGTCATTAGGGGGTTTTCTTCCTCTGCTTTTTTTTTTTTTTTTTTTTTTTAAATAAAGCTGCTGGTTGCAGCTTCAGAGAGAAACATTAACGTGATGTTAAGTTTAACTATCTTATACTTGGCTGCAAATGGGTTTTACATATATACAAATGTTCTATTTGCATATAATATTTATACATATATAAGATAAGATAAGATAAGATAAAACTTTATTGATCCCACAATGGGGAAATTTGTGTGTTACTGCAGCGTTACAGATAAAGAGAAGAAAATAAAGCTGAAGATAAAAAAAATATAAAGAAATAAAAATAAAAAACACACAACACAATGTACAAATTTGCAGAATTTGTTGATGATCCGCATACACAGTGTGCATTATGGACATAGAATGGAGAGAAAATGCTAATAAATAGTAAGAAAAAAAGTATGCATAAGCAAAGCATATATACATACATACATGCACGTACATACCTATATACATACACATACACACATATTTGCATACATATATATATATATGGACATACATATCCACGCACATACCCACATATACACATACATAGCCAATGCACACTTAAGGTGCAGGGTGTGTGTGAAGATAAAAAAAGTGACCAGTGAAAAAGTGACAGAGTGACTACAGTGAGGTTATTTGTATGTGTTGTTATAGAGTCTTATTGCTGTCAGGATGAATGATCTGCGAAAGCGCTCCTTCTTGCAGCGAGGGTGTTTGAGTCTCTGGCTGAAGGAGCTGCTCAGCGCACCCACCACCCCATGCAGAGGGTGATGGGGGTTTATATATGTATAAAGGTCCATATATGTGTAGCTATATATGTGCAATAACCACAAATATGCAGCTAAAACCTGGATAATAAATAATATGTGAGATATAAGTGGCAATAGTTGTGACCAGAACCCTCCACTGGGTAAATAAGCTAAATAGGAAATATACTGTATCTTGTATGTACATATAGGGTTTATATGTGGATATATAGAAACAATATAGGAGATCTTCATGGCCTGAATATTTTACATAAATGATCATACATGCACATATATGCTATAAGCAGCATACTATATGTGCAGATACAGTGCATATAGGTTTCACATATATACATGTATTGTATCTTCATATAGGTTCTTTCCATGGAGGAGTATTTACTGTCAGTCAGTGTCTGTCTCTGATCACCCTCTGTTGGAAATCTGGCATATTATTACATTTATTCTAGTGATAAATCGACTGTGTTTGTGCTTGTGGCGTGGCATCATATAACTTTCCAGCCATTTAGCCTCTGTTAATTTACACTCTCTTAAATGTTCTTAACAAATTATTATTAATATGTATTTTTACATTTTTTAAAATGCTTTACAGTGGGGAAAAATAAAAAAGGTGGAAAGAAGTAAAAACAATTTGGCCACAAGGGGGCGACACCACAACCACTCACTGTTTGGTCACAATTGAAAATGTTGATTATGACCAAACTCACACTCATAAAAATCCAGTTAATCATTAGAGGAAGGCTTAAATTAAAACAAGAAAACTCCTGTGCATGTACCCACACACACACACACACACACACACACACTTGCCTGTCGTGCGAAGCAGAAGTGAAGCGGTGTTTTATGGGATGGATCTTGAGATGCTTTCACTTCTGCTTCCGTTTGTTGCTGCTGGAGTAAAAAAGTCTCTGAATGAGCAGCAGGGTTTTTTACTCTCTTCTGTCTTTTGTCTTCACGGTTGAATGATGATGATGATGATGAGGACGAAGGTTATATCCCACAGGGTGAGTGGTTTCCCCCGTTTGAAAAATCACCTTAATATTTTTATTAGTGGTTTGAGTGTGTGTGTGTGTGTGAAGTGGTTTTGATTTGATCAGGAAGTGATCACTGTGGTTTGATGTGATTACTTGATTGTGCTGCAGGAGGTTTAGATGTTATTTTGTTGTTTGTTTGGGTTTTTTTTACAAATAATGTGAATAGTTTAGATTGTTTGTGTTATTTTGCCCCAGGGTTTCCCCTTGTCTGTTAGCCTGAAGCTGTGGTTCAGGTTTAGAGTCAGAACAGACAGGAGGAAGTGTGAATATCAAAGTCAAAATGATTTTAAATGTTGAGAAGAACGATTGGGATGATATTTGTGAAATACAGCTGCAAGTATCATTCCTTTTAATAGTCAATTAATCTATTGATTGTTAAAAACAATTATTCCATTAGTTGTTTGGTGAAGATTCGACGTAAAATGTCTTTTTTTATCCAGACCAACAGTCCACAACCCATAAATCATCAGTTTATTATTATATACGAGTAAAAAAACAGAGAATAATCAGAGAAGAGAAGCGGTTAAACTTCTTTTCCTTTGCTGGTGTCTGTGTTCTTGAGAATCTCTGATATACTTTATCTGGTTTTATTAGACGTTGTGATTCCATTAATAACTATTGTGATTTTAGGAACATAGAATTTACAGTAAACTTAGTGTTATTATACAGTAGAATTATTATACAGTATATTTATATTATAACATGCAGTAAAATAAATGTATTAGTACATTAGAATATAGACTAAATCAGTCTATCAGTACATTAAATGAATACAGTAAATCTATGTGTTATTACAGTAGGATTTACAGTAAAATGTGTGTTTTATTACAGTAGAACTACCAGTAAAATGAGTGTTATACAGTAGAATGTACAGTAAAGTCAGTGTTTTTATTACAGTAGACTGCACAGTGAAGTCCAGAGTCAGGACCACGATGCAGACGGCAGTGAACGCGGCTCTGTTCAGCTGCGTGGCCCCCCTCCTCATAGCGGACTCGGACTTGGAGAGGTGGGGGGTCATCGGCAGCGGGGGCTTCGGGCAGGTCTACAAGGCCCGGCACCGCGGGTGGTGCTTCAGCGTGGCCGTGAAGCTGCTGCACTACGACGACGGGTGAGTACAAGAAGAAACGGAGGGAAAAAAACGATAATTCATTCAAAAAAGGCTGGATAACTCACACACACACACACACACACACACACACACACACACACACACACACACACACAGGACCAGCTCGTCGCTGCTGCGGGAGCTGGACATGATGCGGCGGGGTAGCGGCCCCTACGTCATCCGGGTCCTCGGGGTCTTCAGGGGTCGAGTCCCGGACTCCGGGCCCTCAACGCACCTGGGACTGGTGATGGAGTTCATGGAGAGGGGGTCGCTGTCCTCCCTGCAGGTACCATCCAATCAGCCTGTCCATTGGTCGGACGACCAATCGCTTAGTACCTGATCTAAAAGAATCTGTAGGTAAAATGCACATTTAGCAATAAATGTCAATGCTGCTATATGTCAGTGTTCCCCAAAGCTGAGGATTAAATACAAATAAAATAGTCAAACTATAAACAGGTAATTTCCACCTTTTCTAGCTGATGTAAATGTAATTCTATTATATTATTCCTTTAGATTTGATCTTGATTTAAATGACAAATCACACATCCCATAATAAGAAGAAAGCTTGTTTTAATGAGATATGTTCATTTTTGTGAAATAACAAGGACATTTTGTGACGCAACAAGATAAAGAAATAGGCTGTTATCGCAGGAAAAGTTTCAAATGAGAAGCTGAAGCAAGAATTAATGATTATTAATCTATTAATAATAATTAATCCGTTTTTTTTTAACAATTAATCAATTAGTTTGGTTCATAAAATTGTGTAAAATGTAAATTAGTGTTTCCTAAATCTGAAGAGGATGATATGTGAAATAGAGCTGTAAGCAACATCTATTTAAATAGTCAATTCATCCTATTATGAAATAATAGAGATAAATAATTAGATTCATTTTTAATAATCTAATTGTTAAAACAATTATTTGATTATTTGTTTGGTGACTGAAATCAATGAATCGATTATTAGACATTTGTTTTCTAGAGTTCTGCAGTAGATCATTTACGTTTAATGTATAAATAACTTATTTATTATTGATTATTTTTTATTCAGTTTTATTTCACTTGTATTTACAGTATAGTATATTGTATGTATATTGTTAAGTATTTAAGTTGCACACCTGGAGTCTAGCGAAACGCAATTTCAAATCCTCTGTGTAATGTAAATTATATAGAAGGAATTGACAATAAAGAAACCTTGAACCTTGAAAAAAATCAATAAAATTACATGATTTCAGTTGCATTAACAGTAATGATAATTCACTGTATTATTATAAAACAGCATCTCTCTGACTACTGTGATCTATTCTGAAATATGCAGTGAATTTACAGCAAGGTTAGTGTGTTTAACAAAGATAAAAATTTTAAGTTTTCTAAAAAAAATGTAATGCAAATGATGAATTGATGAAAAAACTAGTGTGACTATTAATAGGGAGATTTTTTATAAATCAGAAAATCCAACTTTAATGCTTCTTTGGCTTTTCTCTGCCTTCTGTGCGCATGTGTGTGTGTGTGTGCAATGTGTCTGTAACCATGGCAACCCCCCACTTCCCCACAGGACACCCTGGGTGGGAGGCCCCCGTGGCCTCTGGTCTTCAGGCTGGCCCACCAGGTGGCCCTGGGGGTGAACTTCCTGCACGGCCTGACCCCCCCGCTGCTGCACCTGGACCTGAAGCCCAGCAACGTGCTGCTGGACTCCTTCCTCCACGCCAAGGTGGGTCCACCCCCCAGGCAGGACTAGAGGACAAAATGTCGATTCAACAGCATTTATGATGGCGGCTGCTTCAAAAATCAAGAAGATGCTCTAAACATAATTCTAGAATCAATTTCTACTGGTGGGTGATAAAGGCTTTAGGCGAGTTAAGGCACTTAAGTTATTCTTGAGTAATAATTTGATATAAAGAGCTGTGCATATCAATAAATTCAATAAATCTGCAGCCAAATATGCAGAAATACAGGAAGTTCCAGGATCCTCCTCCATTAAACATCAAAAAGTCATCAAAATTGGATGTTGGAGATAAGTTACATAAAATAAAAGCATAGTTTAATCCAGGTTTAAAGTTGACTAAAGTCGCACTAGAATGTTCACAAATTGGCCTAATTTAATGTTAGTGACATCACAAAGTTCTAAATTTGATAAAGTTCCCAAAAGCCAAAAAAAATCATGGCTTATTCCATTATCTAAATAAGGTGACCACATATACAATATATATAAAGGAAAACAGACAATAAAGCATAATACATTAAGAAAATATTTTTTTTAATTTACCTTGATAATTACTTTGAGTTTAAAGAAATAAACTTAATTACTGATCCTCACTTTTACAAGATCATGATTGGATTCATTTAGGTTACCATCTTTTAACCAAAAAAAATGACATTGCCTTTATTTTATATTAGTATATGTAGTATATAATAGTAATATTAGCAATAATAATGAAGATATAATAGTTAATATTTCAACAATAATGCCAATAACAAATAGAACATTTACAGAACACTCTATGAGACTCCTCCTCCCTGTATTTTGTGAATATAATGTGTTTTATAACTTTTTTTTTTAAGTAGAATTGTGCTTGTTCCAGATTTTTACCAGCGAGTGTCACAACTCAGGAAAAGCACAGATTGTCGTGTCGTCCTCAAATGGAAAATTGTGCTCTTCAATATAACATTTGTCAACGTGGACGGAGGCCCGCTACAAATATTATTGCTTAATCGCATATTTCTCCTTTTCATTTGCCCCTAAAGTCAGCAAAACATCTCAAATGTCATGGTCAGTGTTGTGTTCACTGTGGACAAATGTGAACATTTCCTCTAAATTCAGCTTTGAGCTTCAGTTTCAGTTCAACCTTTTGCTTTTTTTCCTCTTTTCTTTGTCAGAAGCGACTTGAGTTGACTGGAAACTGGAGTTTTTCCTGTCAATGAAAAATACACTGTAAAACCTTAAAGATTCATCATAACTAACAATTATCAGGAAAGTTATTGTAATTATCTTTTACAGTAGAAGTACTGTGGTATAAAAATCAATTAAATACAGTGATTTCATTTGTTTAAATTATTATTGATATTATAACAATATTCCACTGTAAATTTATTGTAAAATATGCATCATTTATAGTTATGTTACTGTGTTTAACACAGCAAATTACTGCAAATTTTACAACAAAATTTTATTTCAATGTAGTGCTTTGTACATTGTTTATTCATTATTTAGCAAAAATAGAATATGAATATGAGTCCTAATTAAAATAACTACTCAGACATTTCCTTTAAGATTCCAGACAGTGTAATAAACTAAAAAAAAAAAATAGAGACAGACAATAGAGAATAGAAAGACGACAGAGCATAAAGCACGAGTTTGCAGCATAAAATCAGGTTTTGTTTTAAAAAAATCATTAAAAAAAGGACTAAAAAGGAGTTTTAGTTGTATTTACAGTCCGAGATGATTAATTGTAGAATAAATATCAATAATTAATACTGTTACGGTACGTTGTCTTTACTGTATTTTCAGTATAAAGCAATAAACTGCTATAATACAGTAATTTTTATTGTAAAATATTCCTAGATTTACTGTAATAATGGTTTACAGTGACATGACTGTAAATAAATGCAGCAGTTTTACAGTTTTTGTCACTAATGAGTTCCAGCTCGCTCTGAACTGACATGAAATAGACGTGTAGCCACGCGTTTAATGCTCCACCAATTAATGCTCCACACGTTTAATGCTCCACACGTTTAACGCTCCACGCGTTTAATGCTCCACATGTTTAATGCTCCACACGTTTAATGCTCCAGCCGCCATGTTGTCGTAAAACACACGTTTTTTCTCCTGTTTCCTCGCTCTCCGGCTCCAGCTGTCCGACTTCGGCCTGGCCAGGTTTTACCACAGCGTGACGCACTCGTCCAGGAAGGACGGCGACGAGGAGGGTGGCACCATCAGCTACATGCCCCCCGAGGCGTTTGGGGTCTCCTACAGCCCCTCGCGGGCCTCCGATATCTACAGGTACGCCAGTCCCTGAACGCAGCATTTCACTCATCCTGGAGCTAGAAATCAAACCAGGTAGCTTTAAAACAGTCATTTCACCTCGTTTTAGGTTTTAAGTTTAACCTAGTCTTGTTTTTTATTATATTTTTGTCTTATTTCGTACTATCTCATATTTATGCCGTCTTTTTATCTAGTTTCTGTGACCTTTTTAATCCCATAGTTTTTACTTTTTATATCATATTATTTCATTTTATCTCATTTTTGTGAATTTTTAATGGAATTTTTTGTGTTTTTTTTTTATTTTTGTGACTTTTAGCTCATATTTTTGTCTTTGGACTTGGGTTGATTCATCTTATCCCATATTACATTTTTTTCTATTTATTGCATATTTTTGACTTTTGCATCTCATATTTGTGATGTTTATCATAATTTTAATAGCTTTTAATCTTATATTAGTACATTTTTATCTAGTATTTTTTGTTTTCTATTTCATACTTTTGTCTTTTTTATCCTTATCTTTATTTATCCTATTTCATTGGCAGATGAATTAGCATATTAGACATTTTTTCTTGATTTTCGAAACTCCTGGGGTCAGAAGTAAAATATATGATGAGAAGTCAAGTCCAAATTTTCAGATTAAAAAATACAAAATATATGAGCTAAAAAAGTCACATATATGAAATAAAACAACTAATTGTATCAAGACAATATAAATATTTTATCCTGAGTCCTGAAAGATTCTCACTAACTTTAAATTCCTGTGAAGTAACAGGAAATGGACATTTTCCACAACTAAATATGATTGTGCTACTCAGAAGTGGCGTAGTGAAAATAAATGGAGAACCGCTGCTCTCCACATGATTTATTTCTGCTGTTCTGACATTTAATGCGTATTATATCAGTATTGTGTGTGTGTGTGTGTGTGTTATATTGACCATGACAGTTTCATCATTGTGGATCAATGTGGAAGTGAGAGCAACAGCAGCTCAGTAGTTTAACAGGTGAGGAAACGCAGTTTCAGGAACATTCACGCGGCGCGTCGTAAAAAACAGTTGGTTCCAGGAACAAGCGGCTTCCTCCTCAGACTAAACCGCAGCCGAGGGGTTCCCCGCCTCCTCTGTCCGTAACGTTCTGTGTGTCTGTCTGTTGCAGCTACGGCATCCTGCTGTGGTCCATCGTCACAGGGAAACAACCATATCCACGTGAGTCTTCCTGGATCTGAAATTACAGGCCAAGTTACATATATACATACATACATATATATTCACATTTATTGTCTGTGGTCTGTGTCGTAGACGCCATGTCCAGCATCGTGCGGTTTCGTATCCCTCAGGGGGACCGGCCCTCGCTGGACGAGGTCAGGGGGGGTCAGGCCGAGGGTCTGACGGGACTCATCGAGCTCATGGAGAGGAGCTGGGACCAGAGGCCCAGCCAGAGGCCCTCCTCACACGGTAAAACCAGCACTGCGTGACCCGAAACAGAAGGAATTCACATGGCTTTTCACAGGAATATAAAGCGGAGCATAAAGCAGGCAGCTCACCTCCTCTATATCTATTTAAAAATTATAATAACTATCTATTTTATTCTATTCTACTGATTATTTGAGTATTTGTTAAAACAATGTTGGTCAAAAAGTACAAGAAAAAGATTGTATCTCTTTATTGGAGTTTAAAATGCATGTTTAATTATTTATAAAAATCTTAATATTATAATTATATTATAAATGAAATGGACATTTTATACAGTAAGTTATTAATGGAAAAAAATCTAATTTATTTTATTGTCGTCCATCTGCAGTTTAATTAAAGTTGTTAAACACGCAAAACGTTGAAAATACCAGTTGTGAAAGAAAATGCTTTTATTTTGAAATCTCCAGGAAATGTCCATGGAAAACGAAAATTCATAAAATGGTGATTGTGAGCTTCAATTTCCTAATGTTTTTGCTGTTATTTGCTTGTTTTATTTTTAGTTTATTCTTGTTTTTTCATATTTGTTTCTTTCCTTTATTTTTGTTTATTCTACTTTTAATCCTAGTTCCTTATAATTTATATTTCCCATGTTCTTTTTTTAAATAAATACCTGCAAAACATGATATCAATTGCTATTGTTATCAGTGTGTTTCCTGTGTCATTGGTTGCTCTAATAAAGATTTTTGTCACTATCTGAACCTCTGGACAAACCTCAGCTGTCTGTTCTCTCTTTTCTCTCCTCACGTTGTTCACAGAGTGCACGACGGTGACTGAGAATCTGTTTGAGATGCACAAACACGCCGTCTTCGACGCAGTCTTCCACGTTCTGAAAATAATGGTCAGTGAGCGAACAGCCAAATCGCAAACATTCCAGTCATGCTGAGATGCTGTAAAAAAAAAAATTAACGTGACGCAGCAAATATTATTTAATTTTTCCGTGCAGACTTGCCTCACTGACTCACACTTTCTCTTCCTCTTTTTAGGACAAAAGGGAAGAAGATGGAATAACAGAACAGGTACAGAGAGTTCACGTCTCCAAGCCTGCAGGTCAGTTTTTAAATGGAACACACACACACACACAAACACACACACACACACACACACATATATATATATATATATATATATATATACACTTAAGCCCAAAATGATTTATACCCCTATCAAATTAAAGGGATTTCTTGATTTTTTTTTCACTTGAAAATTAGTTATTTCACCTCAGTTTTTACTTAAATAGGACACAAAAGAAAGTCTTTCAACTATAAAGTGTATATATATAAAGACAGATTTCCTTAGTTGATCCTAAAATGCAGCATCATGAATGTCAAACTGTACGCTGATGACATCCTGTTATATTTGTACTTCAAACCTGATGAGAAGGACACTTGTTCTGTGTTGAACAACTGTTCAAATGTTATCAGGTACTGGATGGAAAATAATATCCTTCAGTTAAGTCAGTTTAGAGTTTTTACTATGGAATGAAAGGACAGTTTAATCCAGGTTTAAAGTTGAATAAAGTCACACTAGAATGTTCAGGAATTGGCCTAAAGTCACTTTCATTGATATTCGTATTCATTCACTTTCAGTCATATTCTCTAAATGTGATAAGATCATTTAGGCTATTATTTTAATAGGGTGATGATATAAAACAAATACCAACCATGATATTAATACCATATACAGATATGTAGTTTTTTAAGTCGATTCAAAAGCAATAATCACATTTATTTGGTCTTTTTCGTCTTTTTTCGCAGTGATGGTGGAGACTCGTGGTAAAACGTCGTTGACCCCTCCACCAGTTCAGGTGAGATTAACACAGCCAAGACACCAACATCAGCTCCTGACCTTTAAATGTCGTTTTTTCCTTTCACGTCAGGTAGAAGAGGCAGCGACTCGCCGTGTGGTCTGCGGGTTGTGACGGTTTTTTCTTTTTTATCTGTTGGCCAACGCCGTGGTGCTTCTGCAGCGTGCCGCTGTGGGGAAACGAGACGCCGCGTCTCACTTCCTGCTTTACCGGGGGGAATTTTCACAGGAAAGGGTGTAGAATGCAGCAGAAACGGCCTCGCACGATTCAGATTATTATTTCTGGTTTTTTTGTTGTTTTGCATAAGTCAGTTTTCCTGCTAAAGACTGTCCAGATATCTAAAATATAAAATATTTGACTTCACAGAATCACCTGATAATTTTATGTTGTGAAACTGACCCATAATAATTAGTGAGCCAAATTTAATTTACATATAACCAAACTTTATTCTTCACATTTTTATTTTGACCTGTTTTTTTATTTTTATGAATCCTGTTTTAAATGGAAGTTATTAGTTTTTTAATGAAAACCGTATAGATGTGTGGGCTGTTGTGCATTTTAACTTTGAGTATATTTGAGTATGTCAAGTGTAGTTTTCTTTCTTTCTTTCTTATCTAAGCCATATGATTCAGTTCATATCTGAGCATGTACTTGTTAGACTAATGACCAGTTACTGGCTCTTTGTTTGCAGGAAATTGCCTGTGGTGTGATGCTGAATAACAGAGACAAAGCACAATTCAAAGGTAACAAAAAAAAAACCTGAAACGTAAGGAAGTCGCTGCAGAAGCTGCATAGAAAACCACGGCTGTTGTTTTAGGTCACGGCGCAGACAGACAAACCACCCGTCACCGCCTTGTGTTTCTGCCTTTGTTTTCAGACCAGTTTTCGCATCAAGCCGAACGCTGCCGCGGCAACCAGGGCCGGGCGCCGTCGGGCTGCGACAAGACGGCTTCGTCCGTTCATCCCATCCAAGCTTCCAACAGGAATCTACCCTTCCAGGTGGGGTAAAGTCTGCATATCTGCTTAAAACATTTAAAATAATACCCCCCCCCCCACCTTAAAATGATTAGTTGAAGTACAATCTGTGTTAATTACAAAATCTACTTATTATTTAAAACTCCCCTTTGAGTCATTTATCTCTTCCACCAACCACATTAAAAACCACCCCGACCCTCCACTTATTAATCCACAGGCGTCACACAATCTAGAATACAAAAATTAGTCATCACTTTTTTTTCACTTTTACTATTGAGGTCGACGGGAAATCTGTCGGATTTGTTTTTGTTGCAGTACCACTAGTGGCCACGGGGGGAGCTCAGCACCGTATCAGGTCTGATAATAGATTCATGAAGGAGCTGCAGCTGAACTAAACGTTCTCGTTTGAGATCATGCCATGGATTTCTGACTGACCATGTCAAACCATATGATACTGAAAAATAACAACGTGATTGTGGTGTAATGTCTTTAATTTCTTTGTCTCCAACATTTCAGACTCAGTAACACACCGGTCTTTCACAGTGAACCAAGCGCTACAGACGCTTCGTCATATTTCCTCGTCTTAGCTTTGGGAGACTTTCGTTTGTCTCTTTATCTCCGTCTCTCTCCGCCTGTCTTCTCATCCCTGTTAAATATGTTTTCATGGTGTCACTTGGTGTCTACACTTCATACTCATACTCTGTGCTGTATGCTCCCTGTGAACACTCTGCTGCCCCCTAATGGAGTGGAGGTGCAATTGCACTTTATTCTAGGACAGTAAAAAAGAAACCTAAATGAAACACAAAGAGCATGTTCCCCGAGGTCAATCTCACCCCCCTGACAGAGCTTCGCGCCCCCCAGGGGGGGGAAGTGAAACTAAAAATGAGAATCTCAGGCATCAAGGCTGATGAAAGTGCAGTTCTTCCAAATCTTCGTATTTAACAATCCTCTCCGTCTTTCAGCGTCAGGTCTCGAGCCCCGGCACCATCACCATGGTGCTGAGCAACGTGGTCGGCCTCCAGTTCGGCCACAACAACCACATGTCCCTCCAGGAGGGGGTGGCGAACTCCCTGGACCGGAAACGCCACCCCACTGCGCCGTCCCGCATCACCCCGGCCGCCTCCACGCCGCTCAGGCCGTAGGAAGAAGCCCTCGCACGGCAGGAAGCTCATGTTCTGTAGATTGGAGAGAATGGAAAAAATCTCAGCAGTTGAAAAATATCTTAATCTTTGGACATAGACTTAGATCAGGATAAATCAAACAAAAATACAAAAAACAAAACACAGAAATATTATTTTAAAATAAAGAAAGACAAAAATATAAGATAGAAGTCAAATTTACATGAATAAAACATCACAAATATGCTATAAGAGAAGTTTAGAGTTCACATTCTCCAGTGTAAAGGCAAAGTTTTTAAAAGGAGTTTTGCTTTACAAATTTAGGCAGATTTCACTTATTTATTTTACAGACACTTATGAAATTGTGCTTTAAATTTTTTAAATTTATTTAGCTTCTTTTACTCAAAAATTAAAGTTCTCACACTGGTCATAGTGTTTTTTGTTTTTTTTACTGAGGCCAGAAATACACATAATACGGTTTTGATATAAAAGGAGTAACAGAAACTCAGGGAAATTGTTTAAAATCATAAATACTTTTACCTTTTTTCTTGTTTTTATTTCAATCATCAACATATACTGTGTATATTGATATATTGTGTTTTACAAGCTGAGGTCGTTGTGCCGAGAAATGTTCAGACCAAAACGAGTCATATTTTATCTACATTTAAAAAAATAATCTTTACTAATGTGTGTATTTTAACATAATTTTCCTTTTGAATCTTTGCAGAAAAATGTGCATGAAAAGATGAGCGAGACTTTGAATATTTGGCTTCTTTGCATTTGAATACTTCACTCAGTCGAAGCCTGATGTAGCTTCAATGAAGTGTTGGAACAAAAGAGTTTGACATATTTATGTGATTTTTTTTTTTTGCAGTATGTAAAAAATGCTTTTTTTAAGAATGAGCCTGATATTAGTTTTTATCCTAATTATTGCCAACAAATCCTATGAAAAGACCAAAAAAATGAAAATGTGTTACTCCCTCTGGCTCAATGCTTTAAGTTACCTGTAATTATTTGGTACTAGTTACTACTAGAATTAATACTAAACAGTCTTTTCATCGTATTTGTCGGCAATAACAAAATACAGATTAAATCACCAGGCTGGTCCTTTAATTCTGAAGGTGCTTGAATAGAAATACGCAGTGAGGGAAACTTTAAAGACCTGGTGATCGTATTGGATGTCACTTAATAAATCCAATGTTCTTACTCAATGACTGTGGGTGTTCTTTATTCTTTATTGAATGGCAAAAGGGTCAATTATACATCAAATATGACATGACGTGAATAGCTGACATTATTTATAGGACAGAAATGATCCAGAAATCCTTTAAAAGGTCAAAGTACAAAGCAAGTTTTCTGTGTTTCTATCTACTCAATCAAATCATCCCTCATATGTAACATGTCAGATCCTTTAATTAATGCTTCAAAATCAAAAGCTCAATATTTTTTGTCATAGATAGAAATATTTCAAGACTGTATTTATTGTTATTTTGGTGATTGTGGTTGACAGATAGTGAAAACCCCAAAATGTTCATGATATTCTATTTATCTGAGATGCAAGTTCACATCATGCACTTTCATCTTTATTCCAGCAGATGGAGCCAAACACCCTCATTATGACTAATGGCTGATTTCAACATATCTGATTTTTATTTTTTTTAGGAAATATAGTCAAGACATTGACATGGTTAGAATTAATGGTTATTACTTAAGATAATAGAAGTAAACCGGAGAAATTGTCCTTTATATAACTATGGAGATATTACATTAAAACATACCTTTTGTTGTGGGAATATGTTCATATTCAACTGGTTGGGTGAGTCTTTGACAAGAGTGAAAATAGAAAGCACACCTTATTCAGGAAAAATGTGGCTCACGCTTGATGAATGTCAGTGAGGACAAAAGCTACTTATTTATCTTGGCCAACAGTATATAATCTGTAGGGCGTCTGTAAAACCAGATTTAAATTAAAAGGTAGTCGCAGGAACACTGAAACAGGTTTTAAAACATTCCTGATGTTCACACTGACCATGTGTGTGTGTGTGTGTGTGTGTGTGTGTGTTTGCTGAAGCTGTAAAACGGCTTGTCGGGCAATATAGGAAAATATTACCACAGCAATAAAGATGTTTGATTTGGAAAAAATAAATAAGACACAGGGCGGAGAAACAAACACAGACAGATTCATTTAATTACTTATACAAGGTACAAGCATATATATTATTATATTATAGATACATATATTATTTAACAAGCAGTAATAAGGGTTTTATAATAGGTTTCATTTGAACATTGCAGGGAAGATTGTGTGGAGGTTCTGGAGGGATATTAAAAACTTTATTTCCTCCATTGTGGTGAATATTTATGCACTAATTAGTGCATTTTCTGCATCAACCAGCACACCGCACCTTATGCCTCATGCACTTTCTTTAATCATATTTCATTCTATCTACCTCATATTTATTAGGACAGTCTGTGCAATCTGTGAAACCACACCACTAGCCACAGAGCTCTGCTAAAAGTCACTTTTGTTTACAACTGTGTTTTTAACTCATATATAATATGATTGAGTGTGTGGGTGAGGATGTATGTATAATGTATGTATAATGTATGTGTGAGTGAGTGAGTGTGTGTGTGTGTGTGCGTGTATGTAAGATAAAGTGTGTATGCAGGTATGTTTGTATATAGACACGTGTGTGTTTGAATCTGTACAGTGTATTTAGGCACTTTTTTTTCTTTCTTTTTTTATCACCAATTGTTCCCGGTGGAACGCTGTCTCGTCTCACTATATACTGTGTATATGGCTGTAACGACAATAAAAACCTTGAACCTTGAACCTTGATCAATCTGTGGTGAAAATGTCATTTCAAATTAATATTTAATGTAATATAAAGCAGTTTCTTTCAAGTATCAACTGAGTTAAAGCATAAACATGATTAACAAATTTTTGATTTTTCAAAATAAAAGCCCTCTACTTTTTTTTTTGACAAATGTTCTGAATATTGAGGCTTCCATTGAATAAGCAAAGTATCTTTTGATTAATATTCTAAATAAAATAATCTAAATCTTGAGTGAAGAGGTAAAGACAACGCACGTGTGACCTTTGACCCGTTCTAATTTCTCTCTCTCTCGCTTTGTCTCTCGCCTCCGTGTTACGTCATCTTCCCTCATTTGCATATCTGGGCGCGCGCGCTCATCTCCGCTGTGCGCGCGCGTGCGCACACACGCCCCCAGCCTGCCGCCTCGCGCTCCCCGCGGAACCCGCTCGGCGCTTTTAACGGTTGATTTAAAACAATTTTTAAAAAAGAACGTCCGGAGCAGATTTAACCGGCGTCGGTTCGGTTCGGTTCGTGTTTTTACCGACAGAGAACATCAACCAATAAACCGGTGAGTTCACGTTAACGCAACTTTACCTTTTAAACTAGGAACTGCTTACTTTGTACTCAAGTAAAACTTAGAAGTACTTTTCCTCCGATACTTTCTCTACTACATTCATCTGACAACTTTAGCTACTTCCAGATGTTTATTTACTTTACATAAAATACATAAACTTCAATATTTTATCTATTATTTGTTTTTTAATTGCATAAATATTACAAAATATCTGACAGTTTTTCAGTTTTTATTTAATTGTTTTATGTACTACATTCATTTGACAGCTTCAGTGACTTTTAAGGTACTTTACTGAGGTAAAAGTCCTCATACAGCATGGTAAAACTAAAGTAATAAAAAGTACATTTACTCAAGTATTGAGTACTTCAGTACAGCTCTGAGGTATTTACATACATTTACCTGCAGCTTTAGCTCCTTCAGATTCAATGATGAAAATAAGAAAAATAAATAAAATAAGAAGCTTTAAATTCCAACACACAGTTAAAGAGGAAACCAATGTACTGCAACTCATACGTATAATATGTCATGTATGGATTTTATGATTTTATTTATTTAGTTTTGATTATATATTTACAGGAAACGCTGATTAATTATACATCATGACTTCAACTTCAGTGTAATGTCAATTACTTTTTCCATGAAAATAATTCATATCCTGTAAGGTTTTCACGTTAAATCCACTATAATAATATAGTTGTGTGTATATATATATACATATAAATATTTCTTTACAGAACAAATCACATGAAGTGGACAAATAAATATGGCTTAATGGAATAAAGATTAAAAAACGATATTTTAACCACGTTAAGCTTCATGGGGTTTGATCCGGAAGCAGAAACATAAAGTTTAAGTCCCGCTGTCATCATCCATTACACACGGGGAGATTTTATCGATAAAGTTTTGTCAACACGGCAGGTTTATTACTTCTCCATCGGTGATAAAAATCTTTCTTTCAAGTTCGCTGAGCTGAGTATTAGACGTCTGCAGGCCACCACACAGCACAGAGCTGTGAAAACAGCCCACAAAATAAAAGAAAATGCTGTCACCGCATGGAAAACACACACACACACAAACCAGGTTAATGTAAACCAGCTCCTGGATGAATTCACGTTTAATCCAATCACTGGGCTCTTAAATCACATGAATAGCAGACGAGACAGATTAGGAGATGTTTTTAAACTCAGAAATAATGGTGTGATATTATACCAGTGGTGGTGTCCTTAGTGGGTACTTACTTAAGTATTTCTTTACATTTCAGAGGAAAATAATGTACTTTAACTCCACAAAATTTATCTAAAGCTTCAGTTATGTCTCCCAGGAAAGTGAGACATAACTGAAGCTTCTGTATAA
Source organism: Eupleurogrammus muticus (assembly GCA_036785175.1). Lineage (NCBI taxonomy): Eukaryota > Metazoa > Chordata > Actinopteri > Scombriformes > Trichiuridae > Eupleurogrammus > Eupleurogrammus muticus. The sequence goes on along the minus strand of JAYKQN010000017.1, from coordinate 18,321,553 downwards.
AGATTTTTTATGTAAAATCTACTGGATATGATGTATAATCTATTATCTGTTACCTTTAATCCATCGAGTGTATCTAAAGCCAAGTAAAAGTATTGAACATTTACTCCACTACTTTTATTTGACACCTTTAATTATCTTGTATAACATTATATATTAATACTATAATCTAATTTTTATGTATTTAGAGTCAAAGTTATAAATACAGTGCACATTTATTTAGTGATTCAAAAAATGGCATATATACTATAATAAATTACCTGTATAATTTTCTATAGTAACATTTTCAGTTCAAGACTTTGACGTGTAGTTGTGTGTTTTTTGACTATATTTCTACTTTAACTGCAGGGACAGAGCAAAGCTACAGAGGACGAATCAGAACAAACCACTGAGTGTAGGTAAAAATGTGTTTTTAATGAGCACTGGGTGTGTCACTGACGTGTCGTTCCAGCACACACCTGTGTGTGTGTGTGTGTGTGTGTGTTTCTCAGGAAGAGCCCGCAGCGAGTTTAACAAGTTTTTTTTTTTCATAATGGTGACATGAATAGAAGTAGATCATCATTAAAGTCCCATATAGAGTTAGGAAACAGTTTTATCAAACAGATGTAGTGGATGTAATATGCATACGCATGTCCATGCATCTGGACAAAAAAAAGACAAATTTTTAGGTTGAATCTTCAGCTTTGAAGATTGACATTTTTACACCATTCTATGAACCAGACAGGTAATCGATTATTAATTTTAATGATCAATAGAGTAATCCATCCATCCATCCATTTTCTATACCTGCTTATTCCTCATTAGGGTCGCAGGGGTCTGCTGGAGCCTATCCCAGCGCGTTACGGCGAGAGGCAGGGATACACCCCAGATGGTCGCCAGCCAATCGTGGGGCACACACACCATTCACTCACACACTCACACCTACGGGCAATTTTAGAGTTGCCAATTAACCTGAGCATGTTTTTTGGACTGTGGGAGGAAGCCGGAGTACCCGGTGAAAACCCACGCAGACACGGGGAGAACATGCAAACTCCACACAGAAAGGTCCCAGACCCAGGCCCAAGGAGGTCTTGAACCTGCGACCTTCTTGCTGTGAGGCATCAGCGCTACCCACTTCACCACCATGCCGCCCTCAATAGAGTAATCAACTACCAAAATAGTCATTAGTTGCAGCCCTGAGGCATAGTATTTAGATTTGTCATGAATAATGAAACATGCACCCGTATTTTAAATTCTGTTTAAGATGTTTTTTGGTTGTAGGTTATTAAGGTTATTTAGAACTTATTAGTATTATTGATATTAAGATTTGACACTTATAATGTCCTGTGTAACTTCTCTGAGCTGAAAAAATACCAGTAAGCAGTGAATAATTAATCATTTTTTTTATATATACTTTTTTTTTTTGACAGGGTCATCTGTTACTCAGCATGGATCATCGATCATCTAAAAAGCTTTTCCTCTGGATTAGGATACCTCATCAGTGACTTTTTTGCTTTGTGACCTCAGAGAAGAAGATTTGTTTAGCCGTGGGAAGTTCCCGCTGCACAGACGTAAATAACATCTGACAGGTGTGTATTAATCATGTAGACAAAGTTAAAAGAAAACACAGAGAAGAGCAGCGAGTGCGTGTAGAGGTTGTGAGGTCACAATGCCGGACGAGCACCGGCGTTCCCAGGACAAGGAGCAGGGGCCTGGATACGCTGGTGAATCCGCTGCTGGAAACGTCCTGGAACTGGACATGTTGAGCGACTCCGCAGGACAGAAGGACGGGATAGACTCGACCAATCAGAGCATGACCACAATGCGTGCCAGCCAATCGGGGCTCAGCGAATCACGGATTGCCGTAGAAGTGGGTCTGGTGAAGACGTGTCAGACCCCTGAACCCCTGCTGGTCAGTTCTTCGCTGAGAGGAACAGGCGTGACCCCCGAAGGGTTGGACGACGTGGACGGAAGCCGCCGTGAAAATGAGACGCAACTCTGTCCCGTCAACGTCTCCACGCCCCCCCAGACAAGGGACGGCGTGGACGTTGAGTGGGACGAGGAGGACGAAGGCGAGGAAGAGGACGGGTGCGAGGACGAAGGAGAGGACGAGGACCGGCACAGCTGGCGATCCCGGAGCAGCGCGGTGGAGGACGTGTGCTGCTGCGTCCGGGCCGTGCACAGGGCCTTCCTGCAGTGTGTGGAGGAGACGCCGGCCATGCTGTCTGGACTCCTGCTGTCTCTGGCCTTCTGCGTGGCCGTCATCGTCCTCATCACCACCACGGGGAGGGTGAGACACACGCCGAGAGACAGGGAGTGTGTGTGTGTGTGTGTGTGTGTGTGTGTAATCAATCCTCTTGCCTCGCCCGTTTCCTCCCAGGACATCCACGTCCACATCGCGGCTCTGTCGGTCACGTGCGTGGTGCTCTGCCTGAGCACCGCCCTGCTCGTTTGCCTGCCCTGGCTCGCCACCGTGAGGCGCTGCAGGGGGGCGCTGGCGCTCTTTGTCTGGGGGACGCTGTACGTCACGGCCGTGGTCTTCATCTTCACGGGGGGTCCCGTCACCACCTGGGAGCAGGTGAGAGGAGGCAGAGGGGACACAGACCGTCACCAGTGTTTCTTTAGTCATTCTTCTTTTCTTTTCCACATAAGTTCAGTTCTGATCGTCGAGCCGCATGTTTGACCCCGATAGGTCACAGTCTCATTCCAACACGTTTCTGCCCTCCTCTCAGGTGGCGTTTTTCCTCTTCCTGTCCCTGAGCGTGTACACGGTGCTGCCGCTGTCCCCGGCCTGGGCCCTGATGGTCGGCATCGGAACCAGCGTCTCGCACGTCGTCATCGTCAGTGTCTACGTCTCCGTCACGAGCCCAGAGACGCCGGACCTGGTGGTGCAGGTGCAGACCTTCAGTTTAATTACAGCATTAACACAACAGTCCACAACCCAAAGATCATCACTTTACTATTATAGAAGAAAATAAGAAACCAGAATCTATTTAGAGACGAGAAGCTACTACTACTTTTTCTTGAAAATGACTCAAATTGATTAAATGATTATCAGAATAGCTATTGATTAATGTGCAACTAATGAGATAACCTGTTGATTTTCATTTCATCTCCATGTTAACAAATCAGGATCAAAATAGACTTTATTGCAACTTTATTGCTTACACAAATGAGGACACAGAGATATTAAAAAATATACAAAAAATATACAAAAAATATACAAAAAATATACAAAAATACAATATACAAAAAAATGAATACTAATATTTAATAATTTTCTAATTAATGTACATAATTATGTTTTTCCCATAATTTATAATCACACTGAGTTAGTTATCTCAGTTTGATCTTGATGAATCACAAATGCTGCACATCACTGAGGTGAAATGAAAATGAAGGCAAAGCTTTGCAAATGAGCTGCTCGTGTAGAGAGAAGTGGACTAAGTCTACGAGCTAAACGATAACCTCCATATTCAAATGTTGGGTGCGAGGCGTTGGTTGTTCTTCATGTTTGGTGGTTTGTGGACAGCAGGGTTTTACATTTACCACCCGCTACGATACTGTGCCTCATTGTGCTGGGAGTTAAACACTGTGATGAGTGTGTTATTGTCCCCTCCTCAGCTGGTGGCCAACGCCGTGCTGTTTGTGTGTGTGAACTGCGTCGGGATTTTCCACCTGTGGACAACCGAGCACGACCTCAGGCTGTCCAACCAGAAGAGAGAGGAGTTCAGCGCCATCCGCTCCCAGAAGGAAATCAGGAAATATCAGCAGGTTGGAGCACTGACCTCAGCCATTCAGCAAATCAGTGGATCAGAAAAACATCGAAACTAGGCCTCACGTTTACCAGCTTGACTCCTATCTGTCTGTCTGTCTATCTATCCATCGATGGGGGAAAATATGATTTGTACAACATTTTTAAATCTATGTAAATTAGATGCAAATAGTCTATTATTGAAAGATACAACAGAATTTTGAGTGTGAGACGCAGGGTTCAGTGTTCGGTTTCACCACCGTACACCATGGAAAATTTTACTCAGTAGGTTAAAACGATGCTCTGAATCGAAAGGGTTCAGTGTGATCGCCCTCGTTAAAAGGCACCGACTGGTTGGTAACTGTATGCTTTTCTGGCCATTGGGTCAATAGATTAATCATTCACTTGCCTGAAGCCTGGCAGCGACAGAATAGCCCGACACAAACGGACACGATTCACAGCAGGTAAACAGATGAAATGTGAACCACTGAGTAAACACGCCATCGTTTCAAGCAGCCTTGTGATATCCGCCTCTCTTTTCTCAGCCTCAGGAATAATTTGTAACCTGTCAGACAGAAATGCACTGACCTCCATGTAGATGGTGTCCAAACTTATCGCCTACTTTTTACACACACACACACAAACTGCCCTGTCCTGTCTTGTTTCCTTGGCAACAGGAGCAGCTGCTGCTGTCGGTGTTGCCACGGTGCATCGCCATGAAGCTGAAAACCGAGGTGATAAAGAGGTTGTCCAAGCCCAAGAGCGATAAGGGCAACGAGAACAACTTCCACAACTTCCACAGCCTGTACATACAGCAGCACAAAGACGTCAGGTGACGATAAAGAGGAATTCACGAGATTCTCCAGCTAAAATGTCTTGTTGTCCAGTCCACAACCCAAAGGATCATCAGTTTAGTATGATAGGAAATTAAAAAAAATCAAATAATCAGAATTGAGAAGCTGGAACCAGAGTTTAGTTTTAGAAAGGAAATGTTAATGTGTAAACGTTTAACGTTTTAACGTAGGTGTCTGTGTGTTCCTACAGCATCTTATATGCAGACATCGTCGGCTTCACCAAGCTGGCGAGCACCTGTTCACCGGAAGAGCTGGTCGCCGTCCTCAACAAGCTTTTTGGCAGGTTTGACAGCATCGCCAAGGTAAAAAAAAACAGTTCAAAATATAAATTATAAGCTCTCACAAGAGTCATTTCAGTCCTGACTTCCCTTTGTGTGTTTCTGTAGAAGAACGGATGTCTCCGCATTAAGATCCTGGGTGACTGCTACTACTGCGTGTCCGGCCTGCCCGACCCCACCCCGAGTCACGCCAGGAACTGTGTCCAGATGGGACTGGACATGTGCACGGCCATCAGGTCTGCTCATCTGAATCCATTACATATCCTCGATTGGAGATATATATATATATATAGTGTAGTTGTTTAACCTGATATCTGATAGTGGCAAAATGGCTTTAAAAAAAAATTGGAGCGATACCAAGTCCAACATTTTGTTTTGATTCTATCGTCTCATGTGTTTCTATTTTAATAAACTGCTCCTGGAGTTTCGCTCCAGTTTGCGTTTTACTGTCTTTTTTCTTGACAGCAGTGAGGTTCCTGACGACTGATTTACTGTTAGAAAAGCTGCTCGGTGCAGATAAATTTGCATCTGATTTAACTCTTTTGCAACTTCCTGGTGAACTTTCCTTGCAGGTGGAAGTTGACGTGTTTTCGCCACGTCAACGCCGCACAATCCCTTTGTCTTTGCTGTGCAAACATCCCTTATCGACCGTTACTCATGTGGAGATTGAACTGAGCGACCGAACAATGAGTTTCTTAAAATCTCAAGTGGGTTCATGATTTTTCCTCTTTCCCTTGTAAGCAAACTGCGGGAGGCGACGGGGGTGGAGATCAGCATGCGGGTGGGCGTCCACACCGGCAACGTGCTCTGCGGCGTGATCGGCCTGCAGAAGTGGCAGTACGACGTGTGGTCACATGACGTCACGTTGGCCAACCACATGGAGTCTGGAGGCCTTCCTGGGTGAGGAAAAATGCTTTTTTACATGAGCTTAATCCATTTCTATGTTTCAATCATAAAAGAGGAATTGCTTTACCTGTAATACGTGATAATAGACGAGTCCACATCACGGAGGAGACGCTGCAGCACCTGAACGGATCGTACCAAGTGGAGGACGGGGACGGGGGCAGTCGGGACGCTCTTCTCAAAGGGAGAAAGACTTACCTGGTGATTGACCCTCACAGCAGTTTCTCCAGGAGCCATAAAGTGGTAACTACTGCATCTATGTTTTTTTACTAGAGTATATCTATACGTGTCAGGATCTTCTTTATATTAATCAAGAAGCAATAAGTGTAGAATGTAGTAATTGTCAACTAATTGATTAATCTACTGATCATTGCCATCAAAAGGAGGCTTGAAAAATGTCCAATAATAAAAGCAATTAAAACCAGAGAAATTGCTTTCAGGTAGACAGACTTTCAGTGAAATAACGTAAACTCTCTCCGTGGTTCCAGTCGAACAATCTGGCGTCCAGTGAGAACCGGCAGCGAGCGTCGATTCGCATGTCTCAGTACCTGCAGTCCTGGCAAACCATCCACCCCTTCGCCGACCTCAGCAACCCCGAGGCCAAGAAGAGGCAGTCGAAGAGGAGAAGCCCCACCGCCACCGTGAACCCGTCACAGCCTCCTGCTGTACGTATTATAAAACATGTTCCACCTAAAAACATATGCTACCAACTAATTTCACATTCTAGATGATGATTCTACGTGTCAAGCAATCACACAAAATAGTGATTTTGTTAAAAAAAGAAAGAAATGGCCTTTTAAATGACAAGAAACCAGCATGAAGAAAAATACATTTTAAGAGTCCTGATGGATGATTGTTAAAACTTCTACAAATATAAATGAAATATCCTGTCGTTTTTCTTAGGAAAGACAGAATCCTCAGAACAATCCCGGGTAAGTTTCAAGAAATATTAAAAAATCGGATGCGTTCGTACCAAGCATCAACGTTGCATGTGTACATGTGATCCAGCAGAAAAACACTAGACTGAGTTTTTGTCTTTTGTTTTTCGTTCATTGATGAGAATCTTTAAGATTTAAACATCCAGAGGCTTCACATACACTTTAAAGCTTTGTCGGTGTCTAGTAACATCAGTGATTTCAGCAAATATAGAGAAGCTGTTTTACAGACTCATCTTATTTTTGGTGAAATATTGCTTCTGTTTCATCCTGAAGGTAAAGTCACTATGTTTGGATGAAGCTGCGTCTAATGTGTTGTGTGTGATTGTGTGTGTCAGGTTTGTGGTGGATAATCGTGTGAGAGGATCACTCGACACGCTGGACACAGCAGGGTAAGACGTCACAGGAAATAATATTATATATATATATATATATATGTGTGTGTGTATTTTATATTTTATTTTATTTATATTTTATTTACCCTATTTTCCACAGACCTTTTATTATACTTGTGTAACTGAATTTACTTTTCGTCATTTGTCTTCAGAAAAAGAGCGAAGAAGCTGAACTGTTTGACTCTGCTGTTCAACGACCTGAGCCTGGAGAAAAAGGTGAATAATGCGCACACATACACACGCACACACACACACACACACACACACAAACACACACACACACACACACACACACACATGAATCAAAGCATGTTTCTCTGCCCCCTGTTCCAGTTTCGTTTTTCGGAGGTGAAGGGTTTATACCAGTCGATGAGCTGCATATCTCTCATCTTCGTCACTATTTTTGTGGTTCAGATGCTTGTTTCTGAAAAGTGAGTAACACACACACACACACACACACACACACACACATACTGCATTCTCACCTTTTCACGTACATCATGTTCTGAATAAATGGGCCTGAATCACTTGATGCCTCCCAGGAACTTTGAAATGGCCGTTTCCTACGGTGCAACGTTTCCTGTTCTGGTGCTGCTTCTGTCCGTCGCTTTTACCGGATACTTGGAGGTAACAAGACAATATTACACCAATAAACCCAGACAAGTCCTTTTAGGTTCCTCATATTCTTTTATACATCATCATATAGAGTTAAATTTGTGTGTGTGTGTGTGTGTGTGTGTGTCCCAGCGATGGCGAACCAAGATGCCTCTGAGCGTCCAGTGGATCTCGGAGCTGTCCAACGGCGTCTCCAGCCGGGCGCCACTGCGGCTGTTGGTGGTCACGCTGTGTGTCCTCATCACTCTGCTCATGGCCATCCTCAACCTGGTTGGTTCCTTTTTTTGTGAAAACGTGCCTCAAAGTTTTGGAATTTCATTGTTAAAACATGTATGAACCCTGGTTTATGTTTATTTTTCTTCTACATGTTACTTCCTGTGTCTTTAACGTATGTTCCTGTTGCTTCCAGTCTTTCCTCCCAGGAAGAAACTGCACCTCGGTCACCAACAGGACGGAGTTGGAGGGTCTGCGACTCTACACGGTGCCTGTGAGTAGAGCAACAGTTCACCACGTCGGTTTATTTGGCCTCATTTTAAATGCTTTTTGTTTGCAGCGTGCTCATTTTAAAATAACAACAGGTGCAAACATGTTAAATACAACATGATTTGTCACTGATCCCAGAGAGAGAGAATGATTTGCGCTGTTTTTGCCTCCTGACTTGTGTGATTGTTTTGATAAGGCGGGGTTCCTGCAAACTAAAAGCGGATTAATAAAGTCATCTGAACTGAACTGCAGTGCTCCTTGTTTCCCTTCAGTACTACCTGTACTGCTGCCTGCTGGCCATGCTGGGGGTGGTGGTGTTCATCAACACGTGTTTATGGGCGAAGACACTGCTGCTCACCCTGGCCGTGGTGGTGTACCTGGCCCTGTTCCTCTACATTTACGCCCCTGAGTCCGACTGTCTGGTCCAGCTGCTCTACAACAGCACCAGGTGAGTGGTCCCCGCCTGAAGCCTGAAGATTATCTACGAAACTAAAATGTTTTTTGATTAATATTATTGTATTTATAGTCATAAATTTCACCTGGAACGGCCTCTGAAGTCATATTTCCGACTCTGAAAGCGCTAAACCAGCCGTATGCTGAGGTTAATGTAAATATGAAAATGCTGATATGGCGTGTTTGACATTGTTCATGTGATATTATACGTGTGAACCACAACACGAGCCGACAATGGCCGACCACAGCCTGGCACATCCATCACGTTTCCTTCTCCTTTGTAACCGGAACATTTGGCCGTGACGTCATTCCCAGCTCCGACTTACAACCAGGTTAATGGAACGAAGCGTTTCAGACGGGTGAGGCAACAGGGCTCAGGTGAAACACAAGTCAACGATAATCACAAGTAGAAAACATTAGAAAATTAAAGCTTCTGATTTTCCTCTGTAGTCAATGGACATAATGTGAGGAATCAGATGCATGGAAGTGTGCAGCCTTGACTTTATTCAGCGCTGAAGCTGCCTTTAATCCCACTGAACGACACTTTCCACTCGTCCACATTCATCCGCTCGGTCCCTCGTCCTCAGCCCCAGGTTTTAAATTTCCTGCCTATTGTCCCACACTCAGGCTCCAGATTGTGAATCCTTGTGTGGAGTCTCAGTTCACCATCATTTATTCAGCAGCTCTGTGTAGAGCGAGGCCGTGCTGGTGGGGGGGCAGGAAGACGGGACTCTGTGAGGGTTCGAATAATGGAAGGAGAGAAAAAGACAAATAAAAGAAAGTATGATTCTAAAAAAATGTGTTCTTGTGTTTTTTCTACAGGCCCGGTGTTCTCAAAGACCCGAAAATCATGTCTGGAGTTTGGCTCGTCATCTTTTACATCGTGTGTCTCATCCTGGCCAGACAGGTGTGTGTGTGTGTGTGTGTGTGTGTGTTTTCATACATATAATTATATCAGTTGAGTCACTAACAATTATGTTGTGATTTTTTTTTTTTCCATTTCGTTGTTCGATATGAAGAAAATAGCATTTTCATGACTGGCAACTATAGTTGTTGCTTGAAAAAATATTTTTTGGGATTATTCTAGAGACTTAAAATAATAAATTGCCAATTAATATGTTTCAATCACTTAACAGATCAGACATTTATTGTATTTCACTTTGGGACATTCACTTAATTCCTTCCTGATAAATCTCTTACTCACCAAAAAAAATGTTTTAAATTTACTCATATTCTTTTGTTAAGTATATATATAGCTACTTAAATCCCAAATCTGGGCCTGTCAGGACGAGCTGGGCTGCCGCGTGGACTTCCTGTTGGAGCATTGTTTCCAGACGGAGCGCGAGGAGATGGAAACCATGGAGAACGTCAACGAGCTGCTCCTGAAGAACGTGCTGCCGGGACACGTCACCTCCTTCTTCATGGGAAAAACTGTTCGCAACCAGGTGAAGGGAACGATTCAACATTGAGATTACATTTTTTTAAAATGGGAACAGCGTATTAAATATGTGGGATTGTTGCCAAATGCATAATTTCCATTCAAAGTTCCATGCTGAGGTATTGTATTAATGAATCTGTCTCAATAGCGTTTAAAATTAAGAATTTATTAATGTGAAATGTTTCAATTCAATTAAAAAAAAAAGTTTTCTTTTTCTAAAATTGTGAACATTGAAAAATAATGTGATTGAATTGAGGATGGGGTTGAGTTTTATTGGGAGGCTACAAATGAAGTGCTATGAATTCATTGATGTTCCAACTCTCTCCTTTCAGGACCTGTACAGCCAGTCGTACGACTGCGTGTGTGTGATGTTCGCCTCCGTGCCGCAGTTTAAAGACTTTTACACCGAGAGCAGCGCCAACAGCAACGGTTTGGAGTGTTTGCGATTCCTCAACGAGATCATATCGGACTTCGACGAGGTACGGAGGAGGAAACCATTAAGTTCAGTCAGTTTTATGAGTTTTCCTCTTCTCATTCTCCTCACTTTCTCATCCTGTTGTTTCACAGCTTCTGTCCAAACCCAAGTTCTCCTCGGTGGAGAAGATCAAGACGATCGGCAGCACCTACATGGCTGTTGCTGGGCTGATCAACTCGGGGGATAATGGAAAGGTTCATCTTATATGTGCTGATTCTACAAAGTTCACAGACAGCCTGCGGATTCACCAGTGTCTATTTAAAGATGAACAACAAGCTTTTCATTAATCTCTGGCTCCCCCTGCAGAAGTACGACATGTCCTACAGTCACGTTCGGGCCATGGTGGAGTTTGCCTTCTCTCTAATGGCCAAACTGGAGCTAATCAACACACACTCCTTCAACAGCTTCAAACTCAGGATCGGTGAGTCTGTTAGAGATGAAAAGCAGTGACTTGCAAATAAAAAAATGAATTTTAGTGGAAATCTGCCTGAATTCTCTGGTTTCCAGCTTCTCAAATCAAGCTTATTACCTAAAAATGCCCCCAAAACACAACCTTCCCATGTTCTGTCATTAAACGTTTGGCTCCTGCAGGAATAAACCACGGTCCGGTGATCGCAGGAGTCATCGGAGCTCACAAACCTCAGTATGACATCTGGGGGAACTCTGTGAACGTGGCCAGCAGGATGGACAGCACCGGCGTCCTGGACAAGATACAGGTCAGACGAAAGAGGTTCATACGCTCAGAAACATGACACCTTTCAATGTCTAGGACAATCATTAAACCCCTTTAATCCGGATGCTGCCTAGTGCAACTTTGTAGATTTGCTGTTATTTTCACAACTCATGCACCATCTAATTCACCATCATTGGTTTACATACAGAAGAGGTGTGTGTCATTGAATTTTAAAATCGCTTACATCCCATTCATAGACATTGCACTTGTAAATTTTTGGATTTATTTCTATAAAACTTTTTTGCAAATCCTCAATGCACCTAAGAAAACAAAGTTCGTCGGAGCCTTGATTTGTGTTCTCCCTGCCCCTCAGGTGACAGAGGAGACGGCCCAGGTGATCCAGAGCCTGGGGGGGTACAGCACCACCCTGAGAGGAGTCGTCAACGTCAAGGGCAAAGGAGAACTCACCACGTACTTCGTCAGCACCGACCAGTCGTCTCCTCAGTTCTGAGTTTACACCAGAGCTGCAGAAAAGTGGTTGAGCCGTTCTGAACTGTCTCAACTAACCTGACTCGACGTGACTCATGCTGGTTTCTCCACAGAGGGAAGCAGCGACTTAAAAAAAAAAAGCTGCAATCACAATGAAGATCTGCACTGACTCAGGTCAGAAGTTCGAGCTGTTGATGACGCACATGCACTGAAGAGCTTTTAATGTCTGTGGGATGAGACGCTGAACAGAGTTTTAGCGGCTTCCTGCAGCATTGAGGGTTGATTTTTGATTTATTTTACTAGTTGTTGAAGCTGCTTGTTCAGCTCATTATACTGTAAATAAAGTACTAAAAGTCTGTTTTTATGCACCAACAGCTCGTGCATGTAGGAAATTTTAAGCAGAAGCTAATTTTTGCTCTTGCTTGTGATTGATTTAGTCTTTTATCTCTATTTTATTTATTTATTTATTTTACTTAATTGATTTGTACTTTTGTTGAATTCTCTCATTTACTTACTGTAAAGCACTTTGAACTGCATCTTATTTATGAAAGGTGCTTTACAAATAAATATTAATAATAATATAAATACAATCCTCACTGGTTGAATAATGACATGAGATTAACATCTACTTAGATTTATTCTGCCTCATAGAAGCACATTAACATATTTTGCTGTCTACATGAAGTTAAATTTAGTTATTTGATTTTTTAGCATCCATCAAAATCACTCTTCGATTAACCTTTTATGAGCCAGAGATTAACCGTATTTGAATATCTAACACAACCAATACATATTTTAATGGTTTCTTTATCCACTTCTGCTCAAAAACTTGGTGTTGTGTTCTAGAATAATACATTGAAGTTGTGCCATTAAAAGTTAGTTAATGCACATTTGACATTTGCACTTTGTTGTGTTTTACGATTAAATATGCATGATTGTGCACAGAATATTTATTTCTTCATGTACTATGAAGCGTACTTTTTGAAAGACAAGTGTGAATGTAAAAAAACTGACGTACAGTACATTTAAAATATTTTTCTATTCTATTTATTAACAATAAAGAAAATTATGCACAAATGCTTGTGTGCGTGTATAGATAATTTTAAGAACTTTATTGAAAGGTGTGCAGTTCGACATTAATTGCACAAAACTAACTTAAACACAAAATATAATGAAAAATAAAATTATAATCAATTATCTTTATTTGTCAAATGTTATCACAGCTTAATTTGTTACTGTCTTACTTATATTTTGTAATAAAAATAAAAAATATATAGAATATTTTTATATATTTATAAAATATTCTTTAACCATGCTGTATTATAGTATTATAGAATTGTGAATAATATTATATTATAATTTTGTATATGATAGAACATTATAAAACTATTCATTCTATAAATTATAGAATGTCATAAAATGCTATAACTGTATAATTAAAATTGGATATCAATAATGTATTATACTTAATATAAAACATTTAAAATAAAATTCTTATAAATATAAAATAAAGTGAAATTATAAATTAAATAAATAATCCTAGGGTTTATACTGGGTTTTTCTTGCATACCAACAACTGTGGAATTTCCCCCCGTCGTCCCGGCAACGCCCACCTCTGCGCTCCGATTGGCCAGAACGACGCCAACCGCCGAACTTTTCCTCGCTCGCCATTGGCTGCCGCCGGGTGTCCGTCAGGCCGTTTCCTGCTTCGGTTTGTTGTCGGAGCGCAGCGCCTTTCAATGTGAGGGGGGGGGGGCGTTTCGGAGGCGCTCGGAGTTTGATGGAAGTTGGTTCGAGTTGTTCGGTAAAACGCCTGCGAACGTCCCGTAGAGAAGTGAAACCGGCGCCGGTTCTCGAGTTTGGGTTCATGGCGGCGACTTGGACGTTTCTTTTTTTTTTCCTGAGAGCGAACTTAACTTTAAATATGAATGAAGAGAAGTGAACGTAACCGTCGTCAATGTTACCTGGCGTAACGTTACCGACCCCGTCGCTGTCACTTTTATTAACATTACCGGAAAAATAACCGTTTAACCGCTGTTAACGTTATATAATATATAAATAAAATATATTTAAAAATAACTTTAAACAGAAGACGCGTTTGAAAGATGTCAGGGGCCCACGAGCAGAGCCGGAAGCGACGCCCCCCCAGGACGTTTTTGATCTCGTCCGACCTGAAGGTGCAGGACCAGCTGGACGGAACCATTCGGCTGCAGCGGGGGAACATCTGCCAGGAGCAGGACGCGAAGAGCCGCGGGGACCAGCCCTGGGTCAAGGTGAGGCCCACCTGTCAGCACGGGGACTTGTACTTTACCTGTGTGTTTCCACGTGATGCTACTTTATCTGAAGTTTTAGTTCCTTTCAGATTAGAGAACCAGAACCAGAACCTTTTTGTTTGTTCTTCTTTCGTCCCCCATGAGTGGATTCAGGACCGCCCACGTTGACCTGCTGCCCCTTTGAAGGGCCCAGACCCCTAGGTTGGGAACCACTGGACTAAAATATAAAAGCAGCTACAACAGGAACATGCTGCAAATTAATGATCTAGTGATGTCACAGAGGAACAGACATCAATCACTGACCAAACCAGCTCTTTAATGCAATACTTTACTCCAGATACTTATAATACTGCAATACTTTACTTCGGATCATAAGAATACTGCAATACTTTACTTCGGATCCTAAGAATACTGTGATTCTTTACTTCAGATACTCAGAATACTGCAATACCATACTGCATCTACTCATAATACTGCAATACTTTGCTACATCTACTCAGAATGCTGCAATACTTTACTACATCTACTCATAATACTGCAATACTTTACTACATCTACTCAGAATGCTGCAATACTTTACTACATCTACTCATAATACTGCAATACTTTACTACATCTACTCATAATACTGCAATACTTTACTAGAAATACTCAAAACACTGCAATGCTTTACTGCATCCACTCAGAATACTCTAATAATTGAACTATGCATATGCATAAAACTGCATAAAAATACCTTACTACAATACTACAGTACTTTAATACATTTACTCAATTGCAATTCACTACATCTACTTATAATTATGCAGTACTTTTAACTAATTTCGACCCATAATACTATATTACTTTAACTGTGTTGACTCATACTTGTGTACTTTTTATGCAGTATTTTTACTTGTGATAAAGTTTTTTTTTATTGCTGTATAAGTAGTTAAGATGGATCAGAATGTATTCGCTATGGAATCTGATAGGAACTTTTGATATTTGTATATACACTTAGAGAGTGTGGGAGCAGCTCTATAATTATGTTCCCCCACCCCGAAGCCTGCCTCTTATAATCCAGTAATGACAGCGTCCCACCACACACACAGTCACTGAACGTTAACCCGTCTTACTCCCGTTTTACAGTTAATTCTTCTCCATTTCCTGTCCCCCTCGCTCACATTCTGCCTCTCCGGCCGTTTTCCTGCAGGTGCTGGACAATGGCATCATGGTGAGAATAGAGAGGAAGTTCCTGATGGACGTCCCCGCGGAGCTCGCCGGGCTGCTGGAGCCCGTCTACGACCCCGAGACCCGTTTCAAGCTGCTAAGTAATAATTCAGAGTTTTTCCTCTTTTCCGATAGTCAATTAATAGTTTATAGACTCGTCAAAGAATCAATAACAGATATGATAGATATGTAGCCACGCCCACTAATGCAAACCAGTAAATATGTGATATGTGTGTGAAAAATTCCTCTAGATTCCCTTATTTCCTCTCATGTTTCAGTGTGTTTTCATTGTTGGACGGTTGCGTATTTCCCAGGTATCCCCGGGAAGCTGCAGACGTTGGCGTCCTCCCCCGTCGGCGCTCCGCTCTGGGTGCAGGTTGGACAGACGGACGAGCTGGCGGAGGCGGAGCTTAAATACGTGGGGCCCCTGACCAGAGGAACCAGCGCTGTGTTCTTCGGAGTCCAACTCAAGGTTGGAAATAGACAGGAAACGTGTTTATCTGTAAATACTGGTTCACGCAGCCTGTATTCAGAAGTTGAGCCTCATAACCAGCTGCAAGACTGATATGAAGTTGTGATGTCACACCTATACCATTCAAACCAGTCAGAGGCTTATTAATGTCAGTGAGATGAACGCAATCATATTTATCATATCATTAAATCAAATTATATCACATGTTTTTGTTAGCTGTTATATAATAAAATAAACAACTGGGTTACATTCCTCCACATCACATGATCAGGGAGAAGATTTTACAACAGGGGCGTGTCCTAGGTGGGCGTGGCTTTCATCAGGAGACACACTCCTTTGCTGTAGATTATTGATTGGCACTTTAACGAGATGTAATCCATTTTCTAGAAGCGGGTGTGTCTTCAGAAGGTGTTGTCTTTAATCTAAAAGTGTGTCTTTAAAAGTGGGAGTGTTTTTAATATAGAAGTGGGTGTGTCCGTAGTAGTGGGTGTGTCTTTAATCTAGAAGTGGGTGTGTCTATAGTGGGGGGTGTCTTTAATATAGAAGTGGGTGTGTCTATAGTGGGGGGTGTCTTTAATTTAGAATTGTGTGTGTCTGTAGTAGTGGGTGTGTCTTTATTATAGAAGTGGGTGTGTCTGTAGTAGTGGGTGTGTCTTTAATCTAGAAGTGGGTGTGTCTATAGTGGGGGGTGTCTTTAATTTAGAAGTGGGTGTGTCTGTAGTAGCGGGTGTGTCTTTAATCTAGAAGTGGGTGTGTCTGTAGTAGTGGGTGTGTCTTTAATCTAGAAGTGGGTGTGTCTGTAGTAGTGGGTGTGCCTTTAATCTAGAAGTGGGTGTGTCTGTAGTAGGGGGCGTGATTTAATCTAGAAGCTGGCGTCAGTAACTGTGATGTGTGTTATATTTCAGGGCTCGGCGGCGGGTAAAGGAACCGGCAACGGCTCCTTTAAAGGAAACCGCCTCTTCGCGTGCCCCGACGCCTGCGCCCTCTTTGTCCCCGTCAGCCACGTCCGGCTTCGGCACTGGTCTCGCGGCAACGGGTCCGACGCACACGAGCGAGCCCGCGACCACCACCACCACCGCAGCCATCAGCCCGGCAACAGGCAGCACGGCGGCGGCGAGCGTCTGATTCCTCAGCAGCAGCCCAGCCGCCACATCAGCTTCTCCCAGCATCACCTCTCTCATCCCGCCAGCTCGCCCCAGGCCCTCGGCGTCCTCTCCCGGACCGCCGAGTCGGCGCCCGCCGCCACCACCGCTCAGACCCAGGTCCAGTACCGAGGCCCTGCATCCCCCGTGCTGTTCCAAGTCGGCCAGCGGGTGTGTTTCCCCCTGGGAGACGGCGTGGAGAGAGGCGAGGTTCGCTTCTGCGGCCTCCTGCCAGGCCGCGCCTCCTCGGGGACGTACGTCGGTGTCGTGCTGGTCAGTCAAAGTCCTTCCTGTCCCGAGTTTATATTTAATGTTGTAGCTGAGGTTTTCACATGAATAAAACTCAATGCTGCATCAGGTTTGGCATTTTAAGGGTTGAATGAACTCGTTTCTTGGCTTTTGTGGTCATTTTTGACGCCACAGGACGCTCCTGCCGGGAACTGGGACGGCTTTTGTAACGGAGAGAGGCTGTGCCACGTCCCCTCCCCCCTGTACGGCCTCCTCCTGCCCATCAGCAGGGTGTCCTCAGGTACAGCGGCCGGTTCCACAGCAATCCACACACACACACACACACACACACACACGATGAAAGCAGCTGAGAGTTTCTGCTGTCCTCAGCTCTTCTATTAATCATTTATTTTATCAATAACAGCTCGTTTAGCAAACTGCATTTTAGATTTCATTCACTTTTAAAAACTAAACTAAAACTAAAATTTAAGCTGTTAAAGCTTATTGCACAATGTCGTTTTACTGATGTTTAAACACATTTAATACAGCTGTGAAAGCTGGTCGACCAAAGGGGTCATGAGATGATTGGATGATTTATTTTACACAAACCTTGAGTGAAACTATCGATATTTTCTTATTATTGATGATGTTGATATTGATGATGTATATTGAACCATGTGATCACCTGTTTTGTTAAATCTTTTTATCCTCAGAGCCAAAACTCCACCGTAACAACCCTCCCTCCCCAGCTCCTAAATCCATCCTCAAACCGCTGTCGCCGCCCAACGTCGCCAAACCGGGCCCGGCGTCCCTGCCTGGCTCCGCCCCCAAGGTCGCCCTGATGCCTCCCCTCAAACAACCCGTCAAATCTCCGCCACCACTGCCTCCGCCAAAGCCCGCCCACAAGCTCCTGCCGCCGCTGCCGCCCCCCAAACCTGTAGGCCCACCCTCACCGTCCGCCGACCCGCCGCTGCATGTCAACGGAGCGCACGGCCCGCCCTCCCCGCTGGTGTCGCCGCTGAGGTCACCGCTGAGGTCACCGCTGAGGTCGCCGGACTACGGCGGCGACGCCCTGGCAGAGGACGGGGAGGCGGGGCCTGACAGCGAGCTGGAGGTGGGGTCGATGGTGGAGGTGAACGACCCGCCGCTGTTCGGCGTGATTCGCTGGATCGGACGAATCGGAGGAATCCCAGAGACGGTGGCAGGAATCGAGCTGGTGAGGGCGAGCGATTTATTATTCACAGCTGCAGATTAAATGATCACAATATCATCAACTCAGCCTGTAATTACAGAATTATCAATGCGTTGTGTGTGTGTGTGTGTGTGTGTGTGTGTGTGTGTGTGTGTGTCAGGACCAGGAGCTCTCAGCAGGAACAGACGGTAGTTACCTTGGTGAGCGTCACTTCCGTTGCCCGGCCAACAAAGGCCTGTTCGTCAAGCTGCGTAACTGTCGCCGTGACTCCAGGTTCCCGCCCCCGGAGCCGCCCGTCAATCAAGTGGAGCGCTGCAACTCCATCGGTAAAACTCGACTTCGCCGACGCTCGCACGCGTGCCGCCGCAGCTCAGAGTCTCACGTGTGCGCGTTCGTTGATTTTACGCAGCGTTCGCCGAGTGGGGCAGCGAGCGCGTGGAGGAGCACACGCCCCCCCTGGACCAGGACCGGGCCAGAGACCTGTACCAGGGCTGGAAGAGAGGGATCCAGGGCCACCTCAACTCCTGCTACCTGGACGCCACGCTGTTCAGGTGAGGTTGTGATTGATCAGCCTGCTGTTGGATTTAGTGTTTGTTTTATATGTGAAAGTAAATATTGCCCCCCCCCAGCCTGTTCTCGTGCTGTACCTCAGTGGACTGGCTGCTGTTCTTTCCCTGTCCACCGGGGGTCAGCAGCTCCTCTGAGGCTCAGGATCTGCTTCGCTGCGAGATCGTGAATCCTCTTCGCAGGTCTGGTGGTCCCCTTGTTATTCACCCGTACGCTGATCGCGATGAATGAAGTAAAACACAGCAGCAGGAACAAAACCAGCTCTCAACTCACCGCTGTGGTTTGCTGCTGGTTCTCAGGTTTGGTTACGTGTGTGCCAGTAAAACCATGGCGTTGAGACGTCTGCTGGACGCCAGCACCAGCGACAGCGGCTTCACCAACCAGGAGAAAGGTGTGTGTGTGTGTGTGCGCGCGCATGCATGTGTCTGTGTGTGTGTGTGTGTCTGTGTGTGTGTGGAGGAATGCTGTCATCACGCTGCTCTTGTTCCGTCTCACAGATCCTGAAGAATTCCTCAACAAGCTTTTCCAGCTCCTCCAAGTCGAGCCGCTCCTCAAGATCAGGTGATTCTCTTTGTCTTTTTGTGTACGTGCACAAAGTAAAACAGCGAGTGGGGTCATGGGGGACGAGAACACACACACACACACACACACACACACACACTATGTTAGTGAAATGACTGAACCTGAATAAAATTCTAAGTTTTATTCTTTTCGGTTCATCATGTGACTTCCTGCAGGTCGATGACCCAGCAGCCTCAGCAGTGTCACCTGTACCAGCTGTTCCCCCCCTCCCTGTCCCCGGTGGACTCCCCCGCCCCCCCGTCCCCCCCGGCCTGCAGCAGGATGCGGGTGGCCAGCGTCCAGGCTCTGCTGGAGTCCTCCTTCCTCCACGCCGGCCTCAAGTTCGTGGAGGTGACGCCGCTTCTCTCTTTGCCTCATGCTGGTTGTTGTTGTTGTTATTTTTGTTTACAGCTTGTTGACCCCCCCCCCTCCCAACAGGCTCCATCCTCCCTCCTGCTGCTGATGCCTCGGTTTGGGAAAGACTTTAAAATGTTTGACGCCATCTTGCCGACGCTGAGCCTGGACATCACTGACCTGCTGGACGACAGTAACCACCACATATTATTATCATTATAATTCTAATTTATCACATTATAACACTCAGCTTCCAGACCTTTCAAAATAAAAGCACAGGTGAATGAAAAGTGGGGGGGGGGTGAAACATGACACAGTGCAGAGGTAAATCAGTGAAATTATGTCTCTATAATTCAAATGCATGACAAGAAAGAGGGAAATGAAGCTAAATGTCCAAAACACTGAACTACTCCTTTCAGTTTTAGTTTTGACCCTGTTTGTATCGTCCGTTTCTTGCAGCTCTGAGGCAGTGCAGCATCTGTCAGGCTGTGGCAGAGTGGGAGTGTCTGCACTGCTACGACGACCTGGACATCACACCTGGTCGCCTCAAACAGTTCTGTCACACCTGCAACACTCAGGTAAACGCTCACGCCTTTTACTCCGACGTATCTCCACCTTATTTCAGTCAGAAAAACCTGCTAAATGCATTAAAATCTTAGGTTCCCCAGTGTTGAATATACAAATGTCATGTGGTGTATCTTAAAACCTGGTACCAGATAGTTAAACTCTCTTAGAATGATTTGAAGAATTAAAGCTCAGGCTATCCTCTAGTTTTATATTCTAGGTGGACGTAAATTAAGCATAAGACAAATGTTCAGCTACAAATGGACAGGTTTTACTGCACAACCATAACCCACGTCCACATTGACCGATCGATCGATCCCAGGTCCACAGCCACAGGAAGCGAGCCGCTCACAGCCCGGTGAAGGTGGCGGTCCCCGGGGGTCCGTGGACCGGCCCCCTGCACTGCCCCCGCCAGACCATGTCCCTGTTCGCCGTCACCTGCATCGAGACCAGCCACTACGTCAGCTTCGTGAAACACGGGCCGCTCGCCACGGATTGGCTGTTCTTCGACAGCATGGCCGACCGAGAAGGTTTTTATTCCTTTTATTTCAATTGATCTCTGTACTTTCTGTCTCTCCCTCTATTCTTCTATTTATTTTTCCTTTTAACCTTTTCCTTTTTCTTCAATTTCTCTCTTTTAGTTAATTTTCTATAGTCGTTTAAAGTAACAGAATCTATTTTCAGTATAGTGAACTACATAAAATCCAATTACCAGGTAAAAGTCAAATTCCTAAATTTGCTTTTTTACATTTAAAAAAAAAAAAAAATTTCGTCCCGTCTCCAGGTGGCGAGAACGGCTTCAACGTCCCTCAGGTGAGGGCGTGTCCTGAGGTGGGCCGCTACCTCGGCCTATCAGAGGAGGAGCTGTCCAGGGTTGACCCCGCCTCCCTGCGCGAGTCGTCCCGCCGCCTGCTGTGTGACGCCTACATGTGTCTGTACCACAGCCCCGAGCTCAGCCTGTACAAGTGACCCGTCGATCCACGTGTTGATTAGTGGAGGAAGGATTAGAGGAAAGATTCAGCTGTGAACTGACACGTCTGCCTCCAATCTACACTATTTTTTACTCTAAATGGATTCATTGTTACACTGAGGCTGAAATTGTGTTTTATTGGTTTTTGGTTTTTGCTGCCGTGGAACCAGAAGCAGCAGCTCAGACGACGTTAAAGCCATTTTAGCATTTAAGGGCTAAATATGACAATCAGGAATTAACATTGTCGATATATATATAAAACGTCTTTTATGACTTGTTATAATTACATTTTAGTAAAGTTACAGATGCCTGTAATCGAAATTTAGCTCAAAATATCTCTAACTTGACAATGGATATCACAATAAAATTTTGACTAGTCATAACTCATAAATATATATATATGGAATATAAATATCTAAAACATCATTTCAGCTATAGGGACAACTTAATTCCAGATATCTGAAAAAGGGACATGCAGATGTCTGAATCTCAAACTAGTCAGAATTACATTGTAGATATCTCAACCTGCAATTATTACCATTGATGATTCAGCTATTTGCATATCTGTAAATGAGTTGTACATATGTGTAATGACAAACCACACCACACGAGTGGTGGGGTATGTGATGTGATTTGATGACACACAGAAACAGTCACTACGTCACCTGAGATGCTGACAAGTCTGTTTTCAACTGTAAAAACCTATTTATGAAAAAATATTAAACCAGGTTTGTAGAGACTGTTGTTATATAGATGAACGTCAGCCATTTTATTAATATTGGGTCGTTATTTTTTTTTTTCTAATCAACTTTTGAAATACGGATATCTGATCATGCTGATATTCCTGATCAATGCACAGGTAAAAATCCCATATGTTACACTTCTGTTTTATTTGAAGTTGTGATGTCACTAAGTAGATATATTCTTGGTTTTAGGGAACTGCTGGTTTCAAGGCTCAGTTTGTGAAATATGAGAGTTTTGAAACCGTGTTTATAGACCAGCTTCTTCTAATCAAACATATTAAAGTCTAACTTTGTACCTGATGGGACCTTTAACCTGAGTGAATCTGATTGTTTGTTTTAAAAACTTTAAAATCTGAAACGCAATCGATTGTGATGTAAGTTTCTGCTAGGAAGATCCTGTGAATCCTTCAGGTGAAATGATGAGCGTATACGAGGATGTGATTAACGAACAAACGTTGCCTTAATGAAGTTACACACTGGAACACGCCTGTAACGTGGAACACGTCTTCGCGTTGCTGTTGTATTTGCACTGCTGTGTTTGCAGCTCTGTGTGTGTGTGTTTTAATAGCATTGCACTAAACTGACTGTAAAGGTTGCACTATTTTGCGTGTGTCACTTTTTCTAGAGCTGACGGGTTGTTTAACAAAAAAAAAAAAAAGTGGGACAAAGTCCTGGCTAATAAATGCTTAAATAATCTTCTACTTTGACTCTTTGTTTTACTTTGACAAAGTTTGACGAAATACTAGTAGCTTAGCAACCAAAGTACCTATTTTATTTTAATTAGACATAGCTTTATTTATGTCATTTATTATAATTTCTTATTTAAATGTATCCACACACATGCTGATATTATTTCACTTAATATAAGTTGCATTACTATGCATCCAAACATCACTTTTAATTACAGAGAATACATTTTAAAAAAAGGAAATAAAAATACAATTAAATGAATAGTTACAAATGACGGTATTTAAAGCTTTATATATATATTGTGTATGAAAAACGTGTCGTTTAAAAAAAAAGAACTAAGATGCTTGAGGAATTAATTCCTATATGAGACAGTGTTTTACATATAACAGCTGTAGTACCAGTTATCACCACTAGAGGGCGACGTGGCGCAATAAAATCTTCCATCGATGTACGTCATCACTACGCGACGCGGAACAAGTCGCCTGTTCGCCCCCAGCTGCTGATTCTTTATTTTCATCGTCAACGCGAACAGGAGTCGTTCAGCGGAGCTGCGGAAGCTTCCAGAAGGTGAGAAAACCCTAAAATGTCGTTTAAAGACTCGTTTAAGACGTAACGACGCAGTTTCCGCGTCGCGTTTAACGTTTCAACGTGGATCAATCACCAATAGTCAATAGCCAATAATCAGCAGCCTTTATTTATCACAGCCCCCGTTTGTCTTTTTATGTTGTTTAACTGTCACACGGTTATTTTCTATTAATCTGTTCTTGTACTGTATCGTAACGTGATAATTATATCTAAAAAAAGCTGATTCTCGCATAAATTTTTCTTAACTTTTGTTTTAAAACAATCGTCATCGTCATGATTCTCTTCAATGAAAATAAGAAGATAAATCCACATTCTGGTTTGACAGTTTGTCTTAATGGGAAACTCAGTTTACCAGGTGTAAATCTGCCCTTTTAAAACAAAATAAACGGGAGTATAAACACAATAGTTGTTAAAATAAAATGAAAAATCACACACAACTCACCAGGTGAAACTGTAACTATAAAACCTGAACTAAAAGACCTTTATTTCTCTTAAAAAATGCTGGTTAGTTGTGAATGAAAGTAGATAAATCCTGCTGTCAAGGACACGGTTTCCAAATCTGTTAATTAAATTATTAAAATCATTTAAATGTTTCATAAAGGCTCAAATTCCATCTCAGCTTATTCTATGTTTTTATTTTTTCTTCTGTGTGTTTTCTGTGTCGCTGTCTCCAAGGTCCAGCATCACAGTCGGTTGCCATGGCGTCTCCAGGGGGACAAGGAGGAGGAGGAGGAGCCGTGTCCACGAGGGGCGGAGCCAGGAGGATGAAGTGGGCGCTGGAGCTGAGTTTAGGAGGCGGCAGGTCGGCAAAGAGTTTACGTCTGCTTTATAAATATATAATATATGTAAAAATGGTCCACACACACACACACACACACACACTTCAGTGTTTCAGGATCTTTCCTCATCTTGGTCTCATACTGTAAACTAATCAAGCAGATATATGTTTTTTGTTTTTATCCAGCTCAAAGGGAATAAATAAATAAATAAATAATAAAGTGTTTGTGTGCTGCAGAGGCCGGGAGCGTCAGAGCGGACAAGGAGACGTGGTTTATCCCATCGGCTACTCGGAGAAACCGGTTCCTGACACCAGCATCCAGGAGACCGACAAGAACCTGGTGGAGAAGGTGAGGAGGAGAACACCAAATACTTTATACTATTAGTGTATTTAATAATGATTTTAATCTGTGGATGACAGAGGACATGCATAGAATGTTGTGATGTCTCTAACATTAAAGAATAAAGTGACTTTAGGACAATTTGTGAACATTTGAGTGTGACTTCGGTCAACTTTAAACCTGGATTATATTGTCCTTTTATTACCTGGAATTAAATTAAACTAATGTGATGTATTAATATAAGTATATGTACAATAAGGTCAACACACACAAATATAAAGAAAAAAAATATACAGAATATATATTATAGAAATGTTATTATTATTATAGAAAATATATAAATAGAAAGTGAATGCATCTTTTATTTAGTTTAAATGAAACAAGCAAACAGTCATCATGAAACATCAGTTTATCAGTGTGGGAACTAGAGAGGAGCTGGTTCAGACGTGATCTTCATCCTCCTCCTCCTCCTCAGAGGTGCTGGGACGTGGCTCTGGGTCCCCTGAAGCAGATCCCCATGAACCTGTTCATCATGTACATGTCTGGTAACACCATCTCCATCTTCCCCATCATGATGGTGTGTATGATGGCCTGGAGGCCCATCCAGGCCCTCATGTCCATGTCGGCCAGTGAGTGTTTTTGGGTTTTCTATTTTTTTTTAATCCTCCCAGGTTGATTTTCTCCCGTTTTTTTAACCGTCTTTTTGTTCGCCGCCGCCAGCCTTCAAGCTACTGGAGAGCTCCAGCCAGCAGTGGCTGCAGGGCCTGGTCTACCTGGTGGGGAACCTGCTGGGCTCGGCTCTGGCCATCTACAAGTGTCAGTCCATGGGGCTGCTGCCCACGCACTCCTCCGATTGGCTGGCGTTCATCGGGCCGCCGCAGGTGAGCTACGAAAAAAACCCACAGTGAAACTGCAGAAGTTCTGCTGGAATCAGGCTCAGAATCACAGGAGGTTCATAAATGATTTAAAATAATTCTGCAGTGATACTCACACACACACACACACACACACACACACATTGTTTTATTTGCAGGATGATGAAGCTTTACCTGTTTTCTTGTTTCCTCAGAGGATGGAGATCATGGGAGGAGGAATGGTGCTGTGAGCCACGCCGAGTCAAACGTTCCCACAAATTCCACGTTTTCTGCCTAGCAACAGCCGACGCATCGAGACCAAACGATGACGACGTTAACGTGTTTGTTTCTGCAGCAGAACACAAGCTTCACAAATATGAATACACAACACCTTCACTGTTTGAGTTGTACGTCAGCCTCACAGAAAAAGTTTAACGTTATTTTACAAAATGCTTATTTTTTACACTTTAGCTAAGATCATTAAATCCTGAATTTATCTTCAGTTCAGTAGTTGACTTTTCTTCTTCATTAACACGTGACATTAATTTATAGATGTTTAATTTATGCCGATCCGCTTTGTCAAAATGTTTATGAAATCAATAAATTCTGATCGGTTGAACTGAACGATTTTCAGCCGTTAATAAAATGTGTTGGAAAAAAAATGGATCTGAGTGTGTACTTTTACTGCAATACTTTACTTAATGTATTCATAATACTGTAATAGCTTAACTTACAATACTGCTACTGAAAATACTTGTGACACACGTCTAATGGATGAAGATCCTGC
The DNA here is from genome assembly GCA_036785175.1 of Eupleurogrammus muticus. Lineage (NCBI taxonomy): Eukaryota > Metazoa > Chordata > Actinopteri > Scombriformes > Trichiuridae > Eupleurogrammus > Eupleurogrammus muticus. Next base: position 18,295,523 of record JAYKQN010000017.1, on the reverse strand, counting down.
AATTTCATTTATTTCTTTATATTTGGCTGCAGATTTATTGATATGCACAACACTATATTAAATTATTATGAAGTATAACTTGTGGAATTCAAACTAAATTACTATAAATACACACACATATATATATATATACATTAAAGTCTAAAGCATTTATTAGAACTTGCTCTTGATTCTTGAAGCAGTTGTGTCATGAAAGCTGTTAAATTGTCATTTTATTTGGATTTAGGCAAAAAAAACTTAGACCAAAACTAAAATTCCTTAAAGTACAGTTTACATTATCCTTTAGGACATAAAGAGTCTGATACTTTAAATTCAGATTAAAGTGATTTTACCAGATGTTGCAGCAGCATCAAGAAGTGTTTTAGGATAAAAACTCACTTTTGTCGAATAATAACTTAATAAAGGTCATCATTTTAATAGGGCGACAATAGAGAATTACTACTACTGATTTTATCCATATCATAATAATATGTGGTTCTGTGCACTAATATAACATGAATATTAGGATAATTACTTTGGAGAAAAGAAGTTAGAAGAACCCAGTCATGTAATAGTGGAATTGTTTGTGCGTGTGTGTGTGTGTGTGTGTGTGTGTGTGTGTGTGTGCGTGTGTGTGTGCGTGTTTGTGTGTGTGTGTGTGTGTGTGTGTGTGTGTGCGCTGGTTTCAGCAGCAACACCCTGATCCAGAACAAAAGCAGCAGGCGGAGCAGAATCAAACTCACAAACTGGAGAGACGAGAAACCAGAGAGAACACACGAGTGCAGCCTCTGTTATGCAACACTTACAAACAAAAATCCAGTCACTTTATTCACATTTACACTATTTTTATTAATTCTAACTGAGTGTTTCATCCACAAACTCATATACAGGCTTTTAATTTTCTATTGTTTATATAAAGTGGTGGAAAGAAACTAAATACATAAGTATTGTACTTAAGTAAACTTTTGAGGTAAATCTGCAGTTATTTACAATGTTAAACGCAGTAATATTACTGATTATTACAGTAGATTGTTGTATATTTTACTAAAAATCACAGTAGTCGAATAGTTACTGTATTATAATGTGATTCACCACCCAATACTGTAAATACAACTGAAATGTCTTCTTCTTCTTTTTCTTTATCTGTAACGCTGCAGTAACACACAAATTTCCCCGTTGTGGGATCAATAAAGTTTTATCTATCTATCTATCTATCTATCTAATATTGAATTTTACTGTACAATTATTCACTCTATACTGTACTTACAGAATTTAATTGTAAATTGCTGTATATATTATATATATAAGTGGATCATGTTTTGTACTAATTATAATACATTTTATTTAGGTAGCCTTTTTAACACGTATAAAAAAGTATATTATGTATACTGTATATATGTGATAATATATATATATATATATACTTATAATATTAATTTGTTATTGAAAGAAAAAGTGCCTTTGAATGATGTGAAACAGACTTTACATCAGATGCAGGAGGTTTTGCAGCAGGTTCTTTTTGACCGGTTTGACCTGTCCGACCATGGGGGCGGGGCCTCTTTGACAGAGGGCGTGGTTATATGGGCGTGTGGGCGTGGTCGGTTGGTCAGGGGGGCGGGGCAGGTGAGGAGGAGAAGTACAAGAAAAGAGAAGGATGAAGCAGCAGCGTGATTCTTCGTGTAGTCCGCTTTTAAAACTAGTTTTTTTATGCCCAAAAACTTCATTTAACTTTTAAATAAAGTGGAAACAGCTGGAAGAACCGGGTCAAACTTCACTAACTCGCCGCTTTCCTCCAACAGGAGCGTGTTTTATTTATTTTTTCTCCACTTTTATTATTTTTAATTTTATTTCCTTCATAAAGTTTTTTTTTCCTCGTTGCCATGGAGAAGAACGAGTATCCACATCCGTTTATTCACACCGTGAAGCTGACCACGGCTCAGAGGATCCGGGTAACGTCCACGTTCACGTTAAATCTCCATGTTCTATTGGTTCTGATTAGAAGTGACCGTCACATATCGATCAGGCTGTATCAGTAATTACCCAATTAAGCCCGAGATTCTGCCACCTGAAACTAATCACGTCTTAATTAACTCTTCACGAAGAAAAATCGTTTGATTTCGCCCCCATATTTCCCTCCAGGTATCAATCAAGAATTTTCAATTCTTACTTTAAATTTATAGTTATTTTCTATTATGACGGGGTGTTTGTTTTCTTCAATATTTCGTATTTTTTAATAAAAATGTGTTTTATCTTCTTATTTCTCTGCTTGGAAAGTGTAGTTCCGGGTTTCACCTGCTGCGCAGTGAACGGGAGGTGGGGGCGCTGTTGAGCATATGAAACCCGAAATTATCCATAAAACAGCCATGGAATAAAATAACAAAAAAATTGATACCCCCGTCAGGACTGACAGCAATCGTGACTTTAAGGTTCATATCGACTTTTTGTCATTAATAAATGATGGAAGAAGTAGAAGCGAACTAAATGGGAGTCTGTATCGTATTCTAGGCGATGGCTGTGAGACTCGGTGAGTCAAACAGTCTTACAAGTTTGACTCCTAAAGTGCTAGGATGACGACAGAAAAATGATTTATAAAGACAATATTTCTTTTTATATCCCCATCTAAACCCTTTTTAGTTACACTTTATAAAATATTATTTAATCTGCAGCCAAGCTTTTACTTAGTAGGAGAGTATGAGTCACATCTAGTATGTTTGGCTCTTAAATATTTCAGGAAATGCCAACAATAACATAACATACCACAGAATTACATAACTATGACTTTCCTCCACAGACATGTGTAAAATGTAATATAGAAACTTCCAATGCAAGTTATTGTTTCACTACAAATGTAGAGCAAACATTGGAATAAGAAATATTTGGACACAACTTGTTTTAAGTCTCCTGAGAAATGGCTGACGACGTATCACAAATATATACCCTTTAGTTAATTGTTTTAAAGAGTAATTACTGGAGTATTTTAATGAGATGTTTCACATGATTTGAATCAGGTGTGGGGTCAACAAAAGCTGCTCAAGCGCTGCGAAAACACTTTTATTTCACAGCAGCTTTATTGATGCAGGTAAACGCATGTCTCCAATACTAATAAAGTTTAATTTACTGCAGCAGTTTTTTATTTTTTCCTGTGTGACCTGCAAAAGCAAAGTGAATGCTGTTAAGTTATGTTTTGATGCTTCTGTCAAACGTGATCACTTTTTCAGCTTTGGAAAATTACAGAAGTCTATATATATATATACACACACACATTCCCCTGAGGGAACCACCCACAGGATCAATAGACTAATCTAATCCACCTGTATTGTTACAATAGAAAGTTAAAGGTGTGTGTGTGTGAGAAAAGCTGGTTTCAGGAGTGTGTATGTGTTTGCATTCTTTTAAAGGCAGTTTAAGAGCGTGTGTGTGTGTGTGTGTGTGTGTGTGTGTTCGTGTTCACACTAATAAAAAAAATCACTCTTTGATAATGAGTTTTTTCCATTGAGCCTGGTCTGATGACGGTGACCTTTGACCCCCAGGGCCTCCTCCTGGGCAGCGTCCTCTTCCCCCTCCGCGTGGCGCTCGGCGCCCTCCTCTTCCTCATCATGTGGCCCGTGGCGCGGCTCCGCATGGCCGGGCTGTCGGAGGCGGAGCGTGTGCGGCCCGTGTCGGGCTGGCGCCTCTGGCTGCTGCACCCCGTCGTGTGGCTGCTGAGCCGCGCCGTCTTCTTCTGCCTGGGCTTCCTGTGGGTGGAGGTCAAAGGTCGCCGGGCCGACCTGAAGGAGGCGCCGGTGCTGGTGGTGGCGCCGCACAGCGGCTTCCTGGACATGGTGGTGCTGTTCCCCACGCAGCTCGCCACCGTGGTGTCCAGGTCGGAGAACGTCAGCCTGCCTGTTATCGGAGGTGAGACACACACACACACACACACACACACACACACACACACAGCACGCTTTAATTTCAGTTAAACATGACAATGTGAACGCTCCACATCCCCTCACACTGGATCAACATTGGGGTCACAGCACTTTTTCCTTTTTCCTACATATCATAATATAAGAAGATGCCAAAAATGTCTTTTTTTTAGGGTGTTAATGTCAAAATGTTCTGGTTCTTTGGTTTGTGGACTGTTGGTCTGGACAAAAGACATTTTAGGTTAAATCTTCAACCTTTGGGAAACACAGATTGATGTTTTTCTCCATTTAATGAGCCAAGCAATTAATAATTTCAATAATAAGTAGGTGAATCCTGATTATTATTGATACTTAATAAATTGATTAGATGAATTATTAGAATAGTCCTTAGTTGCAGCCCTAGGGGGGAAAAGTACAACATTACCAATTATGGAAATTAATTAAGTAAATTTACCCAAATATTGTACTTGTACTATTTTGAGGTACTTGTACTTCGTTTGAGTATTTATATTTTTTTTGTTTCTTTTAACACTATTTGACATTTGGTCAAAAATTTCACTAAAGTGTTGTTTTTTTTTTGTAAAACATGGTAAAACAACCATCCATTCATAAAACAGTAGTGTTGTAATTTCCTGAGGGTCAGTGAACGCGTCTTTGTGTTTTTACCTTGTAGTTTATGTTTTTTATTTTTTATATTAAAGATGCTGCAGCTTGTTTGTGGAGTTGTTCTCATCTGAAACAAAAGACATGAACTTTTCATGAATCATATTTATTGTTGTAGCAGAGGTTTTCTCACGTGGTTCGTGCTGTATCAGGGAGTTAAGATTTTTACAGGTGAACGGTAGTAAAAAGAAAAAAGTGACTGACACGTTCTTTGACACATGAAACATCTCAGGAATGAAGCGTTAAAGCTTTAAAGTGTGAATCTGTTCTGTGGAGAATAAAGTTTGAACCTGTCAGGAACGATCAGCTCTTCATGTTTGTTCTTGTTCTGTTCCTGCTGGAGACGTGTCACTGGTTTGGAATCTGCACGTTCTGCCAGGGAAGAACTGAAATAATATCTGGAACTAACCAAAGGGACAAAAATCATGTCTTACATTAACGGCTTTTGTCTATTATGATAATCGATTAATTGATTAGTCATTTTTCTTAAAGAGAAGGTTGAATCTTCAGCTTTGGGAAACAGTCATTGACATTTTGCACCATCTATAGGTTAATTACATTAATCTATCAAAGGATAAATAAATATAATAAAAACTATGAATAATTTTTAGGGGCTGAATTCATGGAACAATTTGAGGATGAATTAAAAATGCGTTCTACTCTTGTTTATTCGGTGCAATAATGGTTCAAATTCTGCAACTTTTCAATGATTTGCTTAGTTTCTGCCACGTGGATCAACAACTAATCGGACTATTGATCAACCGTCTGTTGCAGCTCTCCTGGAGTTCAACCAGTCGGTGCTGGTGAGTCGCAAAGACCCCGAGTCGAGGAGGAGAGCCGTGGCCGAGCTGTCGGAGCGACTCACGTCCAACGGCGTCTGGCCTCAGGTGACGAGACCAGGAGAAATGCATTGTGGGAAGTGTAGGACCCAGTGTTTGTTTGCTTCTTTCAAACTTGATACACGCTATAAAAATGAAATGTTAATATTTTTTGGTAAAGTCATATTGAGTAGAATTCTCTTATTGCACTGGGATTAATATTATATATATATTTTCTGATTTGGGTCAATTAGATCTATATTATAACAATAACAAGGGTAATAATCATCATATTGTTGCTGCATTCAGTTTCATTTTTCCTCTTTAGACTCAACACACAAACGGTTGATCAGGAAATATTTAAAGATGGCTTATTATGCCGATCAATAGCTTTTATAATTTCCTGTTCCTGCAGGTTATATTTGCACATTGTGACTCTTTAGACTCCATTTTTTTGTTTTGCTGGTCAGATGCTGATGTTCCCTGAAGGCACCACGACGAACGGCAGCGCCCTCATCAAGTTCAAACCTGGTGAGTCCTGGAAATATTTAATATTGATAATTATTTGTATATCTCATGTAAAAAAAAAAAAAAAAAAATGTTCCATGTGTTTTGGTTTAAAAAAAAAAATGGTTCAAATGAACATGAACACACAATTTACGTTTTGGGAGACCTGATCAATGCTTCTCAAAACTGTTAAGTTTTTTTGTCTTTGGGTCAATGACAAATCAATGTTGGATGGGAAAAAAAAAAGTCAAAAACTACCTAAAGTCCAATTTAGGCATTAATCAGTTCTGTCAAAATTGCACATTCTGTGTTCGTGTTGGTTTTCTTGTCTATTTGCATCTTATTTTTTCACGATTTTTCTCACAAATGTCAAATGATGTAACTGAAAAATAATAAATTATAAAATCTTCTATGTATAAAACCAGTTATTCGCATGTTTTCATGTGTTTACAACACAGGACTTTTTCCAAACTTATTTGTCAGTCAGGATTCCTATTAAGAGTGTGAATACTTATAATTTTATATTTCTACATTAAAGAGGAGTAGAAACTGAAGTTTATTTCGACAGCTCCGACCCACTTTAGCTTAAATGGTTTTCAACCTTCATCAGGAACCAAACCTCAGACTTTTCTATCCATCATGAGGTTGTGATTAATTTTTTTCCTCTCGATGAGTTCACTAACGTGGTCGGAATGAACGCCACGCCACAGGAAGTGGGCGTGGCCGGCGGCCTGATTAACCTCTCATTCCGGTCTCTGTCTCCAGGTGCCTTCCTCTCCGGCGTCCCGGTCCAACCGGTTCTGCTGCGTTACCCCAACACACTGGTGAGTCGCAACCAGACGAACACACACACACACACACACACACACACACAATGACACATCTCACAGGTTTGTTAGATGAGACATTCTGATCATTAAGATGATTAATCAATTAGTTGATTGGCTCATAAAATGTCAACTTTTCTAGTATATAAATGTGGAGAATAAAGTTTCAACGTGTCAGAAATGATCAGATTTTCCTGTTTCTTCATGTCGGTCCGTTCAGGGTCTGGATTCCTGCTGAAACATGTCGCTGGTTCAGAATCTGCAGTTTTCCCCCCAGGAAAGAACTAAAATGAACCTAAAAACAAGTCTGTGAAAGGGATTAAAATCATATCATGGAGCACAGAGATGGAGTTGATTGGTCAATTAATCAATTATTTGCCAACTGTTACGTTAATCACTATTCTGATAATCAATTTAAGTTTTTATAAGTAGGAACATTTTCAAATTCTTTTTTAATTCTTCAATAATCAATTGACAGATTCACTAAATAGATGCAGCCCTCCTCAAATCCAAGCCTTAAAAGTACCTGAAAACTGTACCTGGGTAAATGCAGTGTGTGGTTTTCCTCTGGTTCGGGTGCAGCATGACGCAACAGAACAGCAGCTGCTCTGTTCGCTGACTCAGCGTTTTCTGGCCCCGGTAGCTCGGCCTACATCTCCCGTTTGTAAAACGTTCCTCATTCCTCCGTCTGTTCCTGACGTTGCAGCAGGATGAGTCATGTTCCTGCTGCGATGTTTGTCCTGGCTGCTGTTTGCATACTGGTTTTATCAGGGTGTGATAAATGTGTGTATTTATATTCATCTAAAAATAAAAGGAAAAATCGTGTTTTTTGTCTCTCAGGACACAGTGCGCTGGACGTATAAAGGAACAACCTGGTGAGTTCTCATCTTCTGATTTTGGGGGTTTATGCTTCGTTGACATTTGAGCTGCAAAGTAGCTGCAGCAAGAAGCAGATTTCCTCATAAACAGGAAGCTGAGTCAGCTGGTAACAGCTTGTTCGGGTCACAGCTTCCAGGACTTTAACCTCGTCAGACTGGAGCAGGGAGCCTTTTGCGTGTTGGAACATAAACAGGAAGTGATTTTCAATGTTTATCAGAGTTCAGCCTCTTGACTAATGCTGGTGAACGTGTAGCATCAGTTTTATTCAGAATAAATCATTTAAAATCGTTCAGTTTCATCATCGATGATCATTGGATGGCGTCCACCCAATCTCCTTTGATCCTTGACTCCTTTCCTTTGATCCTTGACTCCTTTCCTTTGATCCTTGACTCCTTTCCTTTGATCCTTGACTCCTTTCCTTTGATCCTTGACTCCTTTCCTTTGATCCTTGACTCCTTTCCTTTGATCCTTGACTCCTTTCCTTTGATCCTCGCCTCCTCTCCTTTGATCCTCGCCTCCTCTCCTTTGATCCTTGCCTCCTCTCCTTTGATCCTTGCCTCCTCTCCTTTGATCCTTGACTCCTTTCCTCTGATCCTCGCCTCCTCTCCTTTGAATCTCGCCTCCTCGCCTCCTCTCCTTTGATCCTCGCCTCCTCTCCTTTGATCCTCGCCTCCTCTCCTTTGATCCTCGCCTCCTCTCCTTTGATCCTCGCCTCCTCCAACATTTTAAAAGATCAAGCGAAACGTATGCATACAATTAGTGGTGTAATATCATAATTTATTGTTTTTTTAATTTGAGTTTTTTTGTCACTTGCCACACATTAAAAACTAGCTTTAGTAGAAAGAGACAATGAATGAAGTGATGCACTAACACTGATAATTAACCTTTTTATAGTGTAAAATCTGACTTTTTTTTTTTTTTTTTTTTATAAAAAAAAATACACTTGGCTTACTCTTAATATCTCAGTGCATTTAATCAGATTCTTTGAAAATGTTACTCTAATAGTCTAAGACTTAACAAATGATTCTGCTGCCTCCACCAGGATTTTGCAGATTATGATATTCTTTAAATGTCTTTCAAACTCTGACATTATTTAATCTTCCTTCCTGAAACTCTAACATTGATTCTGTCCTTCAGGCTCGAGGCTTTGTGGCACACGACGTCACAATTATACACAAACATCACTGTGGAGGTGAGTTATTCTGAGGATCGACTGGACCCCAAATTCTCTGGTTCCAGCTTCTGTTCTCTGATTATTTCCTGGTTTCTTTATTCTTCTATAATAGTAAACTGCTGATCTTTGGGTTGTGTCTATCAGAAAGTAATAATAATCAAATATTGTACTTTGAGGTACTTTATACTTCATTCTGCATCATTTCAAAGAGAAATATTCTACTTTCTACACTTATGGAACGGCTTTAATTACTTTTCAGATGTAGATTTTTAATATTCTAACTTAATGTTATATAATTTTTCCAACCTTTCTTTCAATTTATTAAATCAACCGTCAAAATAGATGATGTTGTAGCCCTGATATGAATAATCAAGGGTTTGTCAAAGAATTCTTTAGAATTTTTGGGAAGAATGATCAACATTTTTACACCACTTTATAAACCGCCTAATCGATTTAATTGCTTCAATAGTTGATTAACACTATATATATATATTTTTCATTAAAAGGTTACATTATCACCACTATTAACTATTACAACTATTGTTGAAGATTAAACTGAAAATAATCAGATTTGAGAAGTTGGAACCAGAGAATTTGAGAAATTTCGATAATCAATGAATTATTAGTTGCATCTCTATCACAAACTGGACCCTCAAACACGGGTTAAACCTGTTTTTTATCTTTTAGTTCCTTCCGGTGTACACCCCGTCCGAGGCAGAGAAGGCTGACCCCGGCCTGTACGCCGACAACGTCCAGACCCTCATGGCTCAGTGAGTCTGGACTCATCACCGACCTCATGCTGTTATAATGAAGGGTTTTATCATGTCGTTGCTGTTCCCTTAACTTTCATTAGCGGCATCGCGTGTCTGGTTCATTTTATTTATCTGACGTGGTGTTCCAGGGCCCTGGGGGTCCCGGCTACAGACTACGTGATGGAGGGCCGGGTCCCGGTCTGTAAACTGGGGGGTCTGTCGCTGCCCCTGGACTCGCCTGCCAGGAGAACCCTGACCCTGCTGCACGCAAACGGGTACGAGAGGACCTGCAGTAAATGACAGTACGCTGCAAAAAATGAATCTTATCTGGTAAAAAAAAAAATAACCAGTTAGTCTAATAATGAGCAGAATTATTGCTGATATTTTGATGATTTCATTTTTTCTGCTTGAGTTTAATCCACTGTTAAAACGGGACAAACTTGATCCAAATCGGGAAGAAATAAACTAAAATATCTTTTCAGGGGAATGAGATAATCATGAGCTGATTGGATTTTCACCAGTTTTTGCAGTGTATGACAATTTTAAAAATAATAAATAAATGAATAAAAAAAGAACATAAGACACTGAATCAATTTATGTTGCTGGTAGAATAGTTAGTTTTGCTGATAAGATATAAAAAATACTTGTTTTTAAACTTGAAGCCAGACTGACCCTAATCAGGAATAAAATATTCTGTAAGATGATTATAAAGGAGCCATTTAAGAAGATTTCACTTTTTACTGAAAATTCCTGTGTTCGCTAGGATTGAAGATGCTGTGTTATAATGAAAGTTAAAATAAATAACACACAATAGTTTGGGAAGAACTTGGTTAATTTGCACATCTGTTGATGATTATCCAGTTGTGGCCGTTTTTATGATGCATTTCCTTTTTATTACGAGGGACATTTCCATTCATAAATGTGACGTAACAAAGGTGAAGAGAACAAATGTAAAACCTGTTACTTACGAATGGAATGAAGTAAAATTCTGCTGAATATTTTAGTGTTGGAGCTCAGGTTTAACATGTGATGTCTCATAATTTTGAGAAAGTTGGAATCTCATTTTCCAACTTTATCTCATTGTCTCTGGGTTTTTGCATCTTAACTAACTGCTGTTTCTCGTCTCTCAGTCTAAACTCCTCTGACGTGGAGGCGGCGTTGGGCAGGATGATTGACAGGTGTCAGTCCGTCTCCGGGGGGTCAAAGGCCAGCGTGGAGGACCTGGCGTCTGTCCTGGGCCTGAGCGACAGCCGGGCAGCGGCCGGCCTCTGCAGCCTGTATTTTAAGGTAGGACGTGCTGCTTCCCAGGCTTCTGGCTCTGGTGGAGCAGTAATGAGAGCAGCCTGTTGGACACGAGGCAAATATTTGTTTATCGCCAGCGGCTCAGCTTTATGACCCAAAACTGGGGCGTGAACGTGTTCAAATCCCCCCAGCTGGACGAGTCCAGAACAGCCAGCGAACGAACGCAGGAGCGGGTTTAATAACGTTTTTTTGTGCAGAAAAACACATGAAAACTGATCCACTAACAGTCTGTAAACTATTGACTCATCCAGCGAGGATTTTTACCTCTGAACAGACACTTTTACACGTTGCTGCTCCTTGAGGGCACTTTTCCACACGTTTTTAAGCACCTTAACAATAAAAAGTAGATCCCTGATTTACAGTAGTTTGTGTGTTGAAGACCGTTCACATGAAAACATCAAATTCAGACACAGTCGCATGTAAATAATGTTTAGATCAGGAAAGTCGGTGGTTGATCTGTAAATGAAAGTGTGTGATTCTGCTGCTTCACGTCGTATAAAAACGCTTCTTCTGCAGCGTGTAAAAAAAAAAAAAAAAAAAAAAAAACAACCTCGTGCAACACCTTTTGATAAGCGATGTTTGTCTGTCTGTTTTCAGGAGGACTGCGTCGACCTCCGGCAGGTTTACCTGAGCGTCGCCGCCGTCTCTGGGTTCATGAGCTTCAAGTCTCTGCTCCACACGGCGTTCACCGTGAGTCCACGCGTTGGTTCACGTTAACCATCTTTATTGGTGCTAAATGACGGATCAATACATACAAATACAACATATGACATCAGCCCAATCCCACCTGCACCAGGTCAAATGAGTAAAAGCTTTAAAAGAAACTTCAGTATGTTGTAAAAATTAGACTGTTGAGGCTGGAAAGAGGTGAAAAAGTAACGTGAGAGACATCATTGGTTGTTAAAGTATAATCATCATTCATATGACACTGAAGATTCAACCTATACAGGTCAAATACTGTGAATTAAATCCTGTTTAACACCTCTTCACATGGATTGATAAAACTGTTTTGAGCCTCCAGGCCAGTAGATGGATTAAATATTAAAAATGCATCATTTGTTATTTCACATTTCATGTGTTTATAACAAAAATGCATGAAATCATTTCTTTTTTTTTTTTATTGCAATGGACTTTAAAATGACAATCATGAGCATAAAATGCGTATTTTAGGAGACCATGCTGGAAAAGTTTCAGTTTCTCTTCCTGATTTATCACTGAATCATTTACAGTTTTAAACAGCTTTTATTAGTAAATGGTTGCAGAGCAGGAGATAAACTCACCTGCTGCCTAGAATACTATGTGAGTTAAAAAGCAACAGCAAATTGATTAAATATGGAAAAAACAAGACCTCATATTGTTCAAATTTATTTTTTAAATGGAAGTTTAATTAATGAATAGTGTAAATATTAAATGTATTTTTTTACATAAAAAAGGAGAAATGTGTAGTTATTTTTAACCCATAATTGTTCTGACTTTTGACATGAAAACCTCCATGAAATGCGTTAATATTTTTAAAGCAATTTTCCTTGTGATTAATGAATCATAATTAACACGTTAATGTCCCTTTTCTCTGATCCACTGTAAGTTCCTGTACTGGAGCAGATGTTGACTGTGCAGATGTGTTGCAGATGTTCGACAGCGACGGCTGCGGCCTGACGGTGGAGCAGCTGTGCGGCCTGATGGGGGCGCTGCTGGGCTTCCCCCAGCACCACAACACGGACCAGCTGCACCACGCCGCCACCTCCGGTCGAGCCCGGGTCACCGAAGGTCAGGATTCTAAGATTTACCCCCCACACGGGGATTTAAGGCGAAATGACAGAAATCTGCTGTTTTTTAAATTCTATCCTGAAAAAATAAATTAAAAGCAGGAACTGAGGTATATAATATTAAAGGTGTGTATGTACATTACCTGGTTTCAGACGAGCTGCTCCAGGTGCTGACGACCCACCCGACCTATCAGAGGCTGACCAACGAGCACCTGCAGCCCGAGGGGGCGGGGCCTCCGCTGACCAATGGGAAGCCGGCGAACAACAACGGGAACGTCCCGAACGGCTCCATCCACCGCGACAAGAAGTTTGAATGAGTCAGATCCCAAAAAAAACACGTTCTTTATTCACTCAGTGAAATAGAAGATTCATCGACACATGATTGTATTTTATATCTGTACTTTAGAAAAAAAAAAAAAAAAAAAGAACTGGTACTGTAATGTTTTATAATGATAAAGGAGACAGAGAAAAGCTGAAGAATGACACCATGCTACTGTGGATTTCTGAATGTGTGTGTGTGTGCGTGTGTGTGTGTGTGCGCGCGCATGTGTGCGTGTGTGTGTGGGGGGGTGTTTGAATGTGTGTCTTGTCTTTTTTTAAATTACTCAAGAAATCTTGTTTACTTGTTGTTCCACAGGCTGTAAAACGTGTTACTTTAAATGTTTTATTTATAGATGACTTGTATGTTGGATTTTTTTCTTTTTTAAAGGGATGATGGTTTGTGCAAAAGAAAAAGAACAAAACATTTTGTTAATCAGTTTATTTTTAAAACGCTTCATGCATTTATATTCTCTAAAAATTTAATAAACTGTGAATTCTTCTTAGAAGTCTGTTTTTCATCTTTCTTTGCATTTTTCTCCTACGTTTCTTCTACTGCTGGACATTCAGTTTCCTACTGATTGAAGAACAGTCATACTTTTACTTCAGTAATGGTTTTACCTCAATAATAGTACTGTTACAGCAATATTAGCATAGTACAGGAAAAGCAGCTAAAGCTGCCAGATAAATGTAGTTAAGGAGGAAGTAGTGTCACATTGAAAATACTCACGTCTCTGACAAAAGACTCCTCTACCTCCTCCTATCACCTTTATTCATTTATTGTTAATTTATTGTACAATTAAATGGGTAGATGCCATATTCAGAAGAATTCACTTTATAAAAACTAAGTGATCTACAACAATTAAAGAAACTGAAAAATATAATCAAGCATAAATAACACAATAAAAAGCACAAGTGAACAATAATTAATGTACAAATGTAAATGTTTTTTTTCTTCAATAAACATTTTATTAATGAATCGTCTCCATGGCAACTGAGCAAATTCTGGGATTTGACCTAAAGCCCCGTTAGAAAAATCACTACCTTAAAAAAATGTAAAACCTAATCTGTTTGTACTTTTTTTAATTCTCGTTCGTACGCAACATTCGGTTAATTTTAATTTTATTTAGAAAAAAATCTATTTCCCAGAATGCCAAGCGCCGCGGACGCCAAGCCGGATATCCGGTCTGCTACAGACCGGAAGGAGGGAAAACGTCGCCACATGCGGAAAGCGAGGTGTAAACAGTCGTGTAACTTTTCGACTAAAAACGACGAATTCGGTTCGATTTGAGCCTCAGAAGCTGAAAAACTAAAGATCGTCGAGATGTTTCTGCAGTTTTACACGAACGAGAGCGGAGACAGAGTCTACACCCTCAAGGTAAAACGTCCTATTTATACATGATTATGGCAGGTTTACATTCATTGTTATAAAATAGGATAACAGGATACAACTCAAAACTCAAAGAAAACTTTAAAATGCGAAACAGGGGAAATGTTTTATTTTTAGTTTAGTTAGCGGTCAAACTGTTTCCATTTTAATCTCGTTCGCCTGATTAAAAAACAAAGGAACAAAGACGTTTTGCTTTAATCTAAAAAAAATCAAATAAATGCACCACTTGTGAAATATAGGAACAGGATTAAACTCTTAGATCAGGTCTAAAAATACTTCATACCCTTTATTTGGTCATTCTTTTAATGGAAGTGAGTTTTTTGGCCTAAATCTTCTCTCGATAATGCTGGGCAATTTATCAAGCTTTTTTATGTAAGCAGCTTCAAGAAGCTTCTATTGTAGAAAAAGCTCTGAAAATGATTGTTGAATGAATAACTACTGGTAAGTGATAAAGGCTTTAAACTACAATGTTTTATAGTAATAAAGTTACATTTTTATATTTAATACAAAGTGATGTGCATATTGGTAAATTATATAAATATGCAGCTAAATATAAGAAATAAATTTTCAGTCCACTAAACATGTTGATTTGTCATTGCTCTTTTTAAATAATTGATTCATATACAGATTATTGAAATGAGTAATTGATTATTGTTTGGTTTATAAATTAGTGTGAAGTGTGAATCACTGTTTCCCAAAGCTGGAGAATCAACCTGAAACACTGATCAACATTTTCAGTGATCAGTTTTAACATCACATTTGTACACTGGGCGTATTTTGGTGATGTCCTGGACATTTTCAGTGTGATTTAAGGCAGTCTCTCTTCTCCAACAGAAGGTGGATCCTGATGGACAGCCCACTAGCTCTGCCCACCCGGCCCGGTTCTCCCCAGATGACAAGTTCTCCCGACACAGGGTGATGGTGAAGAAACGCTTCAATCTGCTGCTCACGCAGCAGCCCAAACCTGTTCTGTGATGGATAGATGATGGAGAGGTGAAGACTTTGAGAAGGACTGTAACAACGTCCTCTTTCTGGATCCCAACGGGTCAAAACCACGTCTCAGTTTCACCCACATCTAAAGGACTCGTCATGTGTTTCCTCTTCAGGGGGATGTTAGGGATTTTTAGTTTCATGTATCACAATTTATTCACATTTATTTGAGGTCATTGTTCAGATTTTTTTTGTGTGCGCGTTAATGCTGAATAAAAATTAGGTGGATGATTGTTTTTTGTTTTTTTTCCATTACTGATGCATCCCACAGTTTTTACTCGATGCACCTGTCTGAAATAATCTGCAAACATAAAACACTTCTACATTTGCTGCAGTTTTGATTGTCACCTCTCTATATATATATAAAATTCTCATTCTTTTTCAGTTGTCACCGTTTGACATTGTGTCTAAAAAATCGCACCAAATCATTTTTGTGGGGAAAAAATATACAAATGGACAAGAAACCAACATGAACACAAATGTACTTGGTGAATGCTTCTTTAAACTGTATTTTAAACAAGTTCTAATAATTTTCATCTTGCCATACATTCACTGTTACAATAACAATAAACTGTTAATTAGTGTTTCAATTTCTACCGCTGACAGAAACGAATTTTGACTTTTGGACTACTTTTCCCTTGTCGCGTTTAAGCGTATGTTCGACACCGCGCATGCGCGAAGCCGCTGCAACGACGGCGAGCGAGACAGGTCGCGCGAGTCGCTCGCGCATGTTTCCTGTTGGGTCGGTTGGACACACACAAAAAGAAAAGTACCGAGAAAACCCGGGAGCGGAGCCGAATTCGTTTCCCCCCCCGAATGAAACGGATCACAAGCGGCCGGCCGGGAACGTCGTTCCCGCGGGGAACCTGAAGCCAGGTAGGCGCCGCGCGAGCCTCCCGTTTAGTGCGGGATGTTGTGGCGGCATTTGTGTCTGTCAGTGCGGAGCCGGAGTTGACAGTTTATCCAGCGGGCATGGCTAGCTTTAGCTTCGGCTTCCGACACAAACACCACCCCCCCGCCTGCCTCCTCCTCCCCGGTACTTCTGCCTACACGTTAGCTACAGAAGTGACGGCTGGAGATGCGGCTCCGCTTCTTCTTTTTTTTTTTTTTTTTTTTTTTTACCGATAAAACGACGTTACTAAATTAACGAGAATCCAGCCGCGTGCCGCTTTGATTTCAGCCGGTTTCGGAGCAGCTTCGAACGGACGTTTCTTTTGTGCAGGAAAACGCGTCTAAAAGGTTTAAAAACGACACCTGCTCTTTATCTTTTTATTTTTATTTTTTATTTTTTTATAACGCCCCGCTGTGTTATAATACCCGCTCACTGACCGGTTCAAGCCAGAATTATTATGGGCGGCTTAATTGGCTTAGAATGGGGAAAGCATCTGGGCTTCCCCCGGGTTACTGGTGGCGACTAATTAAAGGATATTTATCTTAATTGGCTAATGTTTGTTTAGTTAAATCCTTGGGATTATATTGATTATAGCCGCAGTCATATGTGGAGAATGCTGCAGAGAACACCAGGATCTGATCTCCTATTTCTCTGTCGATATCTTCTTATCGATTATGAAAGTAAAGCTATTTTAGGGCTGAGTGATTCTCTTCTTACATCTGCTGAATAATCAGTGACATGGCAGCTACACAGGTAATAACACAGCTATTAACTTGTGTTTGGACTATATTACAATATAATATTATAATGACAAGAGGTATCTATTAGATTTTGGGTATAAATGTAAACTTTCTAGACTGTTCTGTTATTTTTCTTCACCTACTTAGTAAAAAAATCGACATTATTACAGATAATTAAGCCATTATCTCATTGTACTGATAGTTTTGTGTGAAAGCAACATCAGCCCTATAATAATATTGCATTATCAATTATCGCTGCTTTGATTAATCCATAATTTTTAAGATCTGTACCCTAAAAATTCCACTATAGTGTCTCATATATATATATATATATATATATATATATATATATATATATATATATATATATATATATATATATATATATATATATATATATATAATAAACTCAGTAGAGGAATAATAATAAGTTGATTAATTGATTAGTTGACAAGTATTACTTTAATCGCCAGTCCTTTTGATAATCGATTAACTAATCAATGATATATATATTGTCAATATCCATCCATCCATCCATCCATTGTCTATCCCGCTTATTCCCTTTCGGGGTCGCAGGGGTCTGCTGGAGCCTATCCCAGCGCGTTAAGGCGAGAGGCAGGGATACACCCCAGATGGTCGCCAGCCAATCGTGGGGCACACACACCATTCACACACCATTCACTCTCACACTCACACCTATGGGCAATTTAGAGTTTTACCAATTAACCTGAGCATGTTTTTTGTATTGTGGGAGGAAACCGGAGTACCCGGGGAAAACCCACGCAGACACGGGGAGAACATGCAAACTCCACACAGAAAGGCCCCAGACCCAGGCCCAAGGCGGGTCTTGAACCTGCGACCTTCTTGCTGTGAGGCAACAGTGCTACCCACCGCACCACCGTGTCGCCCTATATTGTCAATATCCACATCATCAATACAATAAGAAAGAATTTCAATATAATACTGATTAGAGCTTCTAAAATTAGTCGCTTTATCACTTAGTTGACACTATTACATTAATTGCCAACAATTTTGACCATTGTTTAATCGGTTTGAGTCCATTTTTACGAATAAAATGACCAAATTCTCTGGTTCCAGCGTCTTAAATCTGAATATTTCCTGTTTTCTTTATTCTTCTATAATAGTAAACTGATGATTTTGGGTTGTGGACTGTTCGTCGGGACAAAAAAAGACATTTTAAGTACAATATTACTTATTGTGAAATCGATTAATTGAATATTAAAATGGACATTGTTATAGCCCTGATATCAATAATCAAATTTTTGGTCAAATAATATTGTAATTTCAAAATATTGTGGATCCTGCTTGAAAAAGACATGATGACATTTTTGCCTCATTGCTAACAAATGAATTAACTATTCATTTCATTCCAAATATTACGTATAATTTTATATATATAAAATAATTCTAGTTAAATCAGTTATGCAGCATTTAGGATCTGTAAAGAAATAAACACACAGGTCTTAAATTAGATTGTGTCTGTGTAACTGAGGATGAAATCAATTCCATAATGCGCATGAATAACGGCTTAAAAAAGCAGAAATTGAGGCTGATTTACCAGAAAACTAGAACGAAATGTTCCACTCTGTGTCCTGATGTGATGTATCCTGAAAATAGTGGACAGAAAATGTGAAAATAGATGTTTTATTGTGTCCAAAACAGCTGCGAGAATATCTGCAGTAGAAGAAGAAAAGCCACAGCTGTAGTGACGGAGTAGTAAACCACAGTATAAAACATCTGTATTTGTCCTGCATTGGTAATATAAAAAAAGCAGCGATGGTTATTTAATTTAAATGTGATTTGTGTGTTTTATCGTGTGATATTTCCTCTTTTCTGCAGACTCATGATGTAATTGCCTGAGAGATTTTGGGCTGATAAATCTCTGTTTTCAGCCTTTTTTTTTGCACAATACCTACAGCCAGGGAAGCCTCGGCTTCCCCCTTTTTTTTAAGTCGGGCAGCTGGAAGTTTGTGAAATAACATCCAGGGGGGAGAATGAAGGACAAGTGTCACAGGCTCCATTTTTAGCTCTGTGGCCCCCCGTCAACCCCGTCCTGTCCCCTCCATCCATCTCCTCAGCTTCTTACAAAACCCAAAAAGCCGCGGGTGGGAGGCAGAGTTAGTTATCTCGCTGGGGCTGGAGCTGGTTTTATGACCCCCCTGCGAGCGGCTGAATTAGTTGACTTTGCTCTTCTGCGTCACGGAGGCGACGTGAGGTTAACGCGGGTTATTGTTTGACTTCTGCTTCACGCGCAGGAAGCGACAGCAGGTTTTAGTTCTGCTTGGTCAGAGATTAGTGCTCAATATTTAAAAAAGAATAGTGTTTATATTGGAAATATGTGTGGATAATTATTGATGATTGGCTCAGAAATATTTACTAACAGGCAACAAAATAAAACCAAAATACCGTAAATGACCAAATAAGAGCAGAGTTTCAATTCATTGCTGGATCGGCCTGAATGATCCGTTTTAAGCTATTTCAGCCTTTTCTTCCCCATTTCTCGCTAATTCACGATATTAAGTCAATATAATATATGATAATTCACACCATTTTTTGGTGAATTTTTTTTTTAGCATTACCAGTACATAAGTGGTACAGTTCATGGTTTATAATGACTATACAACAAATACAATATATATCACAATATACAATTAGTATATACAAATAAAATGTGGACCCTTCTTTCCCATAAGATAAGGATCAAACCTAAAATGTCTTTTTTTGTCCAGACCAACAGTCCACAACCCGAAGGTCATCAGTTTACTATTATAGAAGAAAATAATCAGATTTAAGAAGCTGGAACCAGAGAATTTGGACATTTTATTATTAAAATGGACACAAACTGATTAATAAATGGTCAAAGTAGTTGGCAATCAATGTAATAGTTGGCATCTAAGTGATTATCTATTTTCTTATTGTATTGAGGAGGATTAATTGTTTAGTTGACACATACATATATATCAATGATTTAATTAATCAATTATCAAAAGGGCTGGTGATTAAAGTAATTAGTTGTCAACTAATCAATTGATTGAACTAATCATTACAGCTTTACTGGGGCTATTATAGAAGAGAAGCTGGAATTAGAGAATTTGGGGGGTTTTCTTATTAAATTAGGAAAGTAGGTGGAAATGATTATAAACGGCTAACGATTATTTTCATTGTCGGCTAATCTCAAAAGCCTAAATGATCATCAAATATAGTGTTTTGTTCCAACTACAGCTGCAACAATTAGTCAATTAATTAATTACTCTCCATCTATTACATTATTTTGATATCGATAAATGGATTTAAGTCATTTTTTAAGAAGAAAATGTCCAAATTCTCTGGTTCCAGCTTCTCTTCTCTGATTATTTTCTGGTTTCTTTAT
Source organism: Eupleurogrammus muticus (assembly GCA_036785175.1). Classification (NCBI taxonomy): domain Eukaryota; kingdom Metazoa; phylum Chordata; class Actinopteri; order Scombriformes; family Trichiuridae; genus Eupleurogrammus; species Eupleurogrammus muticus. The sequence continues at coordinate 18,275,230 of JAYKQN010000017.1, read as the reverse complement.
TCTACTATGATGGTAAAACTGATGATCTTTGGGTTGTGGACCGAGCGTTTCTCCGACAGAGGAACCTTTGTAACGCCGTTGAACCGATTTTCTTCACAAGGAAAACGCGTGACACGACCTCTGCTCAGTTCGTCTTCATCAAACCACCAAACACGAGCTGGGAATTTGCCAATTTTGCCATATAATGACATTTATTTGATGAAAAAAAGCTAATTTGTGCTTTATTTCTCCTCCTTTTCCTCCCCATCCTCATCTCATCCTGCAGTTTATTTTTTAGTTGTGTTTACCTGAAAAAGAGGCAGCGAGAAAGAGTTTCACATGATGCCATGAGGCTGCTTAAGGAGATTTATCAGACATTTACAGATTTAGAATCTACATTTGCAGTAATATAAGTAAAAATAAAAAAAGAATGCTACATGCTTTATAAATATTTATAAAAAGACGGTTCGCTTCAATGGAGAATTACAGCTGTAAAAAGACAAATTGTAGAGGTCGCCGTTACCTCAGCGTCACCTGGGAGATAGCCTAGCCTAGCCTAGCCTAGCCTAGCCTAGCTCAGGTCAGCTTGGACCTAGCCTGTGACCCCGCCCCCTTCGTCTCCCGCCCCTCCCCCACCTCCTCCTCCTCCCCGTTTCCAGCGTTCCCATGGCGTCCGTCCGGTTCACGGTGACACCCACCAAGGCGGAGGACCTCCCGGGGCTGTCCGACACGTCGCCCGACCTCAGCTCGCGCTCCACCGCCCGCGTGCGCTTCGGCTCGCGGGAGAGCGTGAACCGGAGCGACCCGCTCAGCGAGGCCTCGGGGGGGCTGACCACCACCGGAGGGGGAGGGGCCGACACCTCGGACCTCAGCAACGATCAAGGTGGGCGGGGAAATAAGAAAAGCTTCACCTGGGAAATTATTGTTTAAAGCTGCAACGATTAATCGATTAGTTGCCAACCATTACATCACAACTAGTTAATCGATTCATTGATCCGAGTCATTTTTAAATCTAATTATTTTCTCCTTTCTTTTTTCTTCTATAATAGTAAACTGACTGGAATCAGTGGTCAACACTTTACACTACTTTATGAACCAAACAACTAATCGATTAATCGTTTCAATAATCATTTGTGTATGTGTTTATCAATTATCAGCTATTGGTAAATCAGGGCGTCACAGTGATTGTCATTCTTCAGTAGAGATGCAACCATTAGTTGATGAGAAGAGAAGCTGGAACCAGAGAATTTTCTAATTAAAAATTACACAAATTGATTAATTTAAATTGATTAATACATTTTTTGACTAATTGTCACAGCTCTAATGATCAATATATTTATCATAATAACAATACATGGGTATAAGAAATGAGCTGTTTTTAGAAACATGTGATAATGACTTTATTATTTAGTTTTTTGTCTATGAGAAGGTCAAGGAAATATTAATATAATTAATTAATTATAAATATTTTCAATTTTCAAGCTCGAGTGAAATAATAAAAATTGTATTTTTAATCCTGAGATCACATCTCCAGTTTAAGTGTTTACTTCTTTAACAATATTTTAAAGCAATTATATCGTCAATATCCACATCATCAGTTTCATCATCATTATTCAATAATTCCACATGATATTAATAGTTATATGTATTTATATTTATTTATTATGTCCATGTGTCGTGTCTGCATCAGTTTATATAATGTCCATATACGTCCTGAAGAGATCAGGGTGGAATAAAGTGTTTTCTTGAGGCTTTATGATGCTATAAAAGGCCCTGTGTGTGTGTGTGTGTGTGTGTGTGTGTGTGTGTGTGTGTGCTGATATGGTTTCAGACGTCTCTACAACGTGGGTTTTTATGGGCAGCAGAGAGAGGGTCTATTTTTAGGTTTATGCCCATGCGAGGCTCAACTTAACAATGTGCTTTTTAAACGTGTTCCTTGACTTTCCGGCTCCTTATCTCCTCCTGAGTCGATTTTTCTTTTTACCTAACAGGAGTTTGAGTTTCAGGGCAACGAGAGCCTGTTGTGTGTTTCACTTTCACTCAACTCAACACAAACCTTTTCCTTAGACAAAAACGATGCGAATCCTCCTTGTTTTTTCCTTTTATATTTTTACTTCCCCTCCCGTCCGCCTCCTGTGTCGGTGCAGTTGTCGAGTGGAGTCTGATTCACTTTATTGAAAGTGTTTAAGAATAGCTGTGAGGAGATGGAGCTGTATTAGCAGCTCTGATCCACTTAAGCAGCCGCATAGTAGTAACCCCGCGTTTTTTGCCTAATAAGTTTCCTCAAATAGAAATCCAGCCGCCTCGGTTAATCCGATGGAGTTTCGATCGCCGCCGCCCGCCTGGCTGTCGCCCCCCTCAGAAAATAAGTAATTAAATGGAGGAACAGGGATAGCAGCAGCTGAGAAAACAAGAGATGAAAGTTGCTGCTGTTAAAGTTAATGAATGAAGAGCTGCAGTAAAGCTGCTGTTTGATTTGATGTGACACACACACACACACACACTATCACACTCTATCTCACACACACTCTATCTCACACACACACACTCTATCTCACACACACAAACACACAAAAGCACACTATCACACACACATACACACACACACACACAGGAATCTGGAAATCTAAGATAGAAAGTATAACGTGTTCTAGCTGCAACGATTAATTGATTATGTGATTAGTTGCCTATGATCAAATTAATCTATTTGAGTCATTTTTAAAGAAGAAAATGCCCAAATTCTCTGGTTCCAGCTTCTTAAATCTGGTTATTTTCACTTTAGGTTGATTCTTGAGGATTGTGAAACCCCGAGCGATATTTTATCTATATACAATAACTGTATATTATGAGATTTGGGTTGGACGACATTGGAGGAAGGCTCTGTGCTTTTATTCTGAAAAGCCGGCCGTGTGGTGAGCGTCCTCCTGATGAAAAGCTCAGGAAGCTGCAGAGCCGGTGATTACGGTGCATGTGGCTCCAGCTGCTGTTGTTACCGAGACCTCAGCACGAATCTCAGCTCAGCGGTTCAACCACATCTGGATCAGGGAAGAGGAAACGCAGCGTAATCCTTAATCTCTGCTTATATTTAACATCTGCATTAAACAACAAATTCTGATTCAGTGGTGCATCCTCATTAATTTCTTACACATTATTTAAACTTAATTCACCTTCCATTGTTCAAAACTCAGAATATGAGAGATTATACTGCAGTGATCCAGGTGATCATCAGTATTGTACAGACAGATTAAAAAAGTGGTAATAATCCATTTAATCTGTACAAATTAACTGTTTCACAATTCTAGAGGTAAAGAAGCAAGGTTCTTAATAATGAAAATTAAAGCAAAAGCTAGAAAGTTAGCTGAAAAAAAATATTACGGTAACTAACTAAAACAATGAAAATAACTCAAATTATAGGGGAAGTGTCTAGTTTTGTTGATTTATTTTATAAATTAATCTGGTACGATACTTTATTTTTTTCATCCAGTTTTACTGCAGTTCATTAGTACAGTTCTCACCTTTTTAACTCATCAAACCAACATTAAATCTAATAGTAAACTGTAAATATGAGACCAAAAGTCATATAAATACTCTATTACTTATCCCTGTATGATACACATATAATTAACATGTATTGGACCAGGAGAAAAAAAGGCTACCACTTTATATCAAACTTTATTTATATATATGATGTTTATGAGCACAAACCTAATCGATATTATACTGAAGTATTGATGATGTGGGTGTTGGTGATATATATATATTTTTTTAGGCGTCACATAGAATCAGACAAACTAGGGCGTGTTCCTGCTGCCGAATGAGTCAGAAATGAGAAATGTGGACCCGTCTCGCCGACTCTCGACTGTCTTGATCAACAGGTTGTTGAGCAGACAAAAATCTGAACTCCCACGGCCGTGGACAAACACACACACACACACACACACACACACACACACACCACTGATGTGTATCTTTATTTATCCAAAACACGGCTGTTGTTCAGTGTGCTGTAAAAGCATCCAGATCATACGTCGGCTAATGTTTCTCCCACCGGGCTACAGCCACTTTAGCATCAGTCACGTCCTGTCAGGATGGGGGGTCAGAGGTCAGGCCAGAGTTTCATTTTTCACCGCTTGTTGACTTGTTTCCTGGGAGCGTGCGAACCCGCTGCTGTTCTCCGCTGTTCTGTCGTGTCCCGAGAAGCCGATGATGAGATGATAAAAAGCCGCACAGACAAACATGTATGTTCTTGTTCCAGATCATGAGGTTTTCATTCATGCTTCATACTGACAGAGTAAAGCTCAACATGATTCTTAATTTGAATACATTCATTTTCATTTCTATCAGTCAGTGATCAGTCTTGTAATTCTACTTTATAGTTCAGTATACTGTCTACACTTTAAATAATAATATAATTTATTATAATAATTAGGGCAGCAACTATCCTGACTGTCAAATAAATCATCAATCATTGAAATGACTCTTTTCTCATTAGTTTTTTGCCGCTCTACATGAAACTGAATGTTTTTTCTTTCCTTTTTTTGGGGAGGTCTCAGCTCACGTTAGAGTTTGAGTTTCCTTGTGTAACGTGTGTGTGTGTGTGTGTGTGTGTGTGTGTGAGTGCTTGCAGCAGCAGCAGGGAAGTGATGTTGCTGACTCAGACGCTGCTGATGCAGTGGTCTGTGCTGACTTAGGCGGAACGGAGCAGGCGACATGGTGGCCATCACATCACCCTGTGTGTGTGTGTGTGTGTGTAACTCAACCCCACCGTGCTACCAGTAACAGTGATGAGAAACGCCTGGCGTCACCTTTAAAGATGCGTCACTCTTTCCTTTTGTTCCCTTCTCTCCTTATTTTAGTCTCTCTCTGTTTTTTTTTTTTCTTACTCCAGGTGATGGAAACTCCAAAATTTCCAGCGTGTACATCAACAACACCCACTGCGTGGACGATGACGACTTCTACGACAGAAACTTGGCCTTATTCGAGGTTCGGGGCATGGAATGTGTTTAAGATAGAGTGACCAGACAGTCCCAGAATCCAGAATCATCCCTCAATCCCAATCCTGAGTCGATCATATCTGTTAACATTAAAACATGTTTATGCATCTACAGTGTTGGTGCTGTTACTATTCTGACCATTATTATTTTTAAATGATGCAAAAATTAGTCATGTCCCGAATCATAAACTAAAATGCCCCAAAATTACACTTGAACAAGTCCTGAGTCGTTATTTACTGGTAAACGTTAAAACTGTTTCATGCATGTATTTGTGTTGATGCTGCATTCGAGTGCACTCGGAACTCTGAAAACTGTAGAGAAGGACCACACAAAAACACCACATGCTGCAGGTGTATTGACTATGCTTTTTAATGCAGCAACGATCAGAATTCTGTCGTTTTTTTTTGCACTTTTCAGATTTGCAGGTTGAATCTTCCAGATTTCCAAGTGCATTCGAACGCAACATACCCACACCCGCTATAATATATATTATGTTCAATTTTTGACATTTTACAATTAGATCTGAATATTTCAATTTTTTCGGCATGGCTTAACCCAACACGTGACAGGGTTGAAAATTCAACCTAAATAATTATTTTTTTTTTTATTTTAATCTCGTCTGGTCTTATTCTCACGTTACATTTTAAAACCTCTTTGGCTGTTTATTCGCCAAAAAGTCTGCTAAAATAAAAGCTAAAAATAACACAATGGCAGGAGGAATTAGAAACCGCCTCGTCTGCTCTCTCCCACGTCTTTGAGTCACTCGATAATTAAATTTCCTGCGTTTTTGTCTCATTCTAAATTACCTTCACCTCTTTTATGTCTCCCTCTCGTCTCATATTTTTCTTTCCCTCCCGCAGGAGGAGATGGACACTCGGCCCAAAGTGTCGTCCCTGCTCAGCCGCCTGGCCAACTACACCAACCTGACGCAGGGCGCCAAGGAGCACGAGGAGGCCGAGAGCATCGGGGAGAAGAAGAAAGCCGGCAAGGTGCAAAGACAAAAAACTAAAAAAAAAAATGCACGCCCGTTGCTCTATAAAGTCCTGGATTTGGGATTTTCTGCAAAAAAGCTTCAAAAACACAGATATCTGCAGCTACGACTCTCTTTATAATTTCCACTATACATTTTTTAATGCAGAATATTACAGAAAATTTCTGTAATTTGACCCGAATGCTGCACTTTGTGGGTGAAGAGTAAAGTTTACCAAAGCGGCAACAAAAGGTTAAAAATTCAACACTAATCCCAGAATACAGTGTTTGGACATGTGATTTATTTATTTACTTCATTTTTTTTAATGCAAAAAAAAGTGGCCTTTGTAAATCAGGCAAATACGAACCCTAACTGAGTCCTATTTGCAACACCTGGTTAAGTGGTATTATCAATGAATAAAAAAAAAAGAAAATATTCACTAAAAATATATAAATAGGCCTTTTTTTATTGTAAAACATCTATAACATCCATCCATCCAGAAACGCATGGTTAGGTGTTTTTTTAAAAAAGAGTTAATAAAAAAAAGGTTAATAGTAAATTAAGGTTAATAGTAAAAAAAACAATTGTAATTTCACAGGAGCTACAACATATATCGATATAAAATACTATATATATATGTAATTGAAAAAAGGTTAATAGTAGTAATAGTAAATTATAAAAAAATGTCATATGCATTTAATACCAGAAAAAAAATCACTGAAAATCAATAAATAGGCTTTTTTTATTGTAAAACGTCCATATGAAATTTTTGTTTTACTTAAGTCCTTGTGAATATGATGAACTACAGCAAAATGAATAATGTATGTTTATCTGTTTATCTTAAATAATGTACTTTAGTATTTTCGCCAGTTACTTAGCTTGAAATAATTACTGATACCAGGTTTTTGGTAATAATAACTACTGTATTACTTAATCGTCTATGATACACATGTAATACACCATGTATTCTCTCTCTTATTTAATCACTTATTTGATTAGTTAATTCACAGAGTTTCTGGATGATTCTGTTTGTAGACTTGACAACCACATATTGTCTAAAAATCACTTCAGGTAAAATAAAATCCCGTCACTTTGATACCCACCATTTATATTTATCCATATATGATCTCTACTGCACTTTGCCCTGTGGTAATTACCTGTTATGCTGATTACAGTTCTGAGTAATGGGTACGAAGTTGAAATTCTCATGATAACAGCGAGACGTCCTCACGTGACTACTATGGGGCGGCTACCTGCTAATTTTTCTTCATACATACAAATATAGCAGAATAAGACCCAAAAAACAAGATTATTGTTTTAAAAAATCACTGTTATTCCTCGTTTTTTACTGTTTATCCTCACCTGTTTCTTCTTGAAAATACAGCTGATGATTTACAGTAATTTACTATTAGTACAACTAACTATTATTAGTGCAATTCATTCAACAATATTACATCCATATGCTTTTTATACATGTTTTTCCCTTGCAATATTATTATTTTTCTCATTCCAGATAAACAAAAACAAGAATAGGTACATAAAAAGGAGTAAAATATTCTTGATAGTAGTAAATTAACGAACTTTTCTAGTTAAGATAAAAGGGAGATAATCTATATATAAAATGTAATAGTGACATTTCTTACACTTATATATTGATGAATAGAAAAAGTTGATTTGTTAAAGTTTAGTTCTTAGCAATATAAAAAGTACATTAAAAGGAGTAAAATATTCATTATAATAATAATAATAAATAAATGAAATGTTCTAGTTAAGATAAAAAAGGAAAATCTCTATATAAAATTGTAATAGTAAAATTTCTTACACTTTATATATGTATGAATAGCAAAAAAAGAATAAGTACATAAAAATCTGTAAAATATTAATGATAATAATAATAATAATAATAAATGAATGACATTTTCTAGTTAAGATAAAAAAATGGAAAATGTATTTATAAAATTGTAATAGTAATATTTCTTACACTTTATATATTTATGAATAGCAAAAAAAGGATAAGTACATAAAAATGAGTAAAATATTATTAATAATAATAATAAATTAATGACATTTTCTAGTTAAGATAAAAAAATGGAAAATCTATTTATAAAATTGTAATAGTAATATTTCTCACACCTTATATATTTATAAATAGCAAAAAAAGAATAAGTACATAAAAATGAGTAAAATATTAATGATAACAATAATAATAATAATAAATTAATTAAATTTTCTAGTTAAGATTAAAAAAAATGGAAAATCTATTTATAAAATTGTAATAGTAATATTTCTTACACTTTATATACTGATGAATAGACAAATTTGATTTGTTAAAGTTACACTGCATTAAAGCACACATCAATAGAACTGGTACTTTTTCAGATACAGACATTTACGGTAAAACTCGCAGATTCGGTCAAAACTTTGCTAATTTCCCTCCAAACATTCCAGTCCTTTTCTGCCTTTCTCCAGTCTCCACAGATGGGGACGTTCATGGGCGTGTACCTGCCGTGCCTGCAGAACATCTTCGGCGTGATCCTGTTCCTGCGGCTGACGTGGGTGGTGGGCTCGGCCGGCGTGCTGCAGGGCCTCTGCATCGTCTTCATCTGCTGCTGCTGCGTGAGTCTCCGCTGCGGACGTCAGTTCTGACGCGAAAAAAGCCGCGGAAACGCCTCCAAACCCCAAACCCCTCTCTGTCTGTCTTTCTGCCTCCAGACGATGCTGACGGCCATATCCATGAGCGCCATCGCCACCAACGGCGTGGTACCAGGTACTTTAATCCACACAGGAATACACGCTAGAAGCAAGTTTTAAAGGAATTACACTGCAAAACGGGAACTTAAACTTAAAATAACTTGAAAAATCTCAATTATCTCCCACTGCAAAAAGTGAAATCTTAATCTGTTTTTGGTACATTTAGTCTGATTTCGGTAGAATAATCTTATTGCATTTGGCTTAATCAAGTTTTTTTTCCTGATTTCCTGAAACAACAACCAATAACAACATTTTCTAATAAAAACCCTTAAACTTGAAAAATCTAAATTATCCCCCACTGCAAAAAGTGAAATCCTAATCTGTAAAATTAATCTAATATTAAGTAGAATTATCTATTATTGCACTGGCTTAGTTATTTTTTGACCTGTTTTGTATTATTATAATACTATAAACTATATATATATATATATATATATATATATATATATATATATATATATATATATATATATATATATATATATATATATATATATAAATTGTAATAAAAAACCCTTAAACTTGAAATAATCTTAATTATCCCCCACTGCAAAAAGTGAACTCCTAATCTGTATTTGATAAAAAAAAAATCTAATATTGAGTAGAATTATCTCATTGCACTGCCTTAGTTTATTTGTTTTACCTGTTTTGTATTATTATAATACTATACACTATATATATAAAAACAATTCTATTAAAAACCCTTAAACTTGAAATAATCTTAATTATCTCCCACTGCAAAAAGTGAAATCTTAATCTGTTTTTGGTAAAATTACTCTAATATTGAGTAGAATAATCTTATTGCACTGGCTTAGTTAATTTTTTTTACCTCATTTGTAATATTTTAATACTATAAAAACTAAAAAAAACAAAAGTAAAATTTTCTAATAAAAAAAACCCTTAAACTTGACATAATCTAACTTATCTCCCACTGCAAAAAGTGAAATCTTAATCTGTTTTTGGTACAATTAGTCTAATATTGAGTAGAATAATCTTATTGCACCATCTTATTTCAATTTTTTAATTTCTTTTTAATAAGAAAATGTCAAATTCTCTGGTTCAGCTTCTGTTCTCTGATTATTTCCTGGTTTCTTTATTCTTCTATAATAGTAAACTGATGATCTTTGGACAAAAAAAGACATTTTAGCTTCAATCTTCAGCTTTGGAAAACACCATTTACACCATTTACATGGACCAAACTACTAATAGTTTTAATAATCAATATATTAATCAATTATTAGAGTAGTCAGTGTTTGCAGCTCTAATGAAAACAGAAGATTCTATAAAACTTATAGTCTGGGTAGGATTTAATTCTAAAAACCTGTAGCTCCGTAACCACTAGTTTCTATGTATTTCACTGGAGTTTGACAAGTTTATCTGTTTCCTGATGAACTGGTGAACTCTGAAATTCTTTAAATTCCACTGTGGACATGAATGGTTTAAAGAATAATGGTTAGGACTTGTTTGTTTCCCCTAGTTTTTTTAATTCTCCCGTTCACGAGTTAGTGAATCCGTCATGTACGTTTGTCTAATGAGTTTTTCCTCTGTTTTTCTGTCTCTCTTCTGTCTGCCTCTTCCTCTCTTGTCTGTGCACACAACATCCAAAACTCAGGATTTTACGCCTCTAGACCAGTAGTCCGAACGTCAAAGTAGAGTTTCTTTTATTAGTTTCCCCCCTTCCCTACTAGTATGTGTGACATTTACACCATAATCGAACGTAGACTGAAAACCATTTGGTAACATAGCGAATTATTAATATTTAACATGTCTTGTTTAGCATTGACATTCCATTCCATGCTGTCTCTGTTTCTCACACTGTAAAATACTGTAAAACTCTGTAAAATACTGAAAAAACGCTGTGAAATACTGTAAAATACTGAAAAAACGCTGTGAAATACTGTAAAATACTGAAAAACACAGTAAAATACTGTAAAAAAAAATGCTGTGAAATATTGTAAAAAACGCTGTGAAATACTATTTACTGTATTAAACACAGTAATGTTACTGTAAACAATTATTACAGTAGATGAATATTTTACAATACACAACACAGTAGTCAAGGTATTACTACTGTATTATATTACAATACACCTGAAATCACAGTATATAAATGATTTCCATTGTACCATTAATCATTGCATCCTGTAAATACGCAATATTATGTTAATAGTATTTTAATTGTTTTTACATTTTACAGTTCACCTAATACTCTAAATACAACCGAAATAACAATATTTAATTGATTTTTATTGTATTATTTATCACTTAATGCTCTTAATATAACCAAAATAACAGCATTTAATTGCATTTTTGTATAATTAATCACATACTACTATAATACAACTGAAATAAAAGTATTTAATAGATTTTTATTGTAAAATTAATCAGTGTGAATTTAACCAAAATAACTGTATTTAAATGCATTTTATTGTATAATTATCACAGGATACTATAAATACAACTGAAATAACAGTAATTGATATTTATTGTATTATTAACCACATAATACTGTAAATACAACTGAAATAACAGTATTTAATAGATTTTTATTGTATGATTATTCATCTAATACTGTGAATATATATCCAAAATAACAGTATTTAATTGCATTTTATTGTATAATTAATCACATAATACTATAAATACAACTAAAATAACTATTTAATTTCTTTTTTTTTTGTATATTTAATCACATAATACTATAAATACAGCTGAAATAACAGTAATTGATTTTTATTGTATTATTAACCACCTAATACTGTAAATACAACTGAAATAACAGTATTTAATAGATATTTATTGTACAGTAATCGCCTGATAGTTTAAATACAACAGAAATAACAGTAATTAATAGATTTTTTACTGTATAATTAATCACCTGATACTGTAAATTTAACCTAAATAACAGTATTTGAACTTTTTACCTTATTTTACAGTAAAGACACTGTAAACAGAAGTACTACTACTTTCTAGATAATTGCCAGTCAGTTAGTACTGTAAATTTTTTTTTGTGGTTATAATTTTATCTTTTCAGATCAATGAAATGTCTGCAGAAAACTTTACAGACATTTGTTTTTACCTCTGGAATATGCATTTGTGTTTCGGGAAGATCAGATTTACAATTATCATGTTCATTTACTCATTTTGTTTTTTTGGGGAAACTAAATACAGAAAAAATACTGTATATGGGCTGAATTCTCACTGCAAAAACAGATGGAAATATCATGTTTTAGTACAATTAGTCTAATTTTGAGTAGAATAATCTTATTACACTGGCAGATCATTTAGTTTATTAAAAAAAATCAAATTTAACGAATTTATGTATTTATAAGAAAAAAACACTAAACTACTCTAAATAATCTGCCAGTGAAAAAGATAATTCGACTTAATATTGGACAAAACATACCAAAAACAGGATGTTTTCACCAGGTAAAAGTTGAGTTTCCTCCCATATAATCTTTTTATAACTGGTTCAAATTGTATCGGCAAGTCGTTCTCAGTGTTTGCTTGAGCAACTTCACTTCACTTTACAGTTTTACAGTCGTTTGTAAAGCAAAAATTAAATAGTGTTCATAATTATAAGGATCTTGGCTATTTTAATCTGAACTGGTGTTGAAAATACATTATTTCCAGTTGCAGAAAGAAAATGCTTTTATTTTGAAATCTCAAGGAAATGATCAGTTGTGTCACTACCTCATGTCATACCATGACTGTAGTAGACGTATTTTTAATTGTCATTAATTGCTTGCATTTTTAATCATTAACAGATGGTTAATAACAGTTAGTTGTTGTATCACTGCATTTACAAGTTAGACTTGTATTACACTATAAAACTTTATAATAACTATCCTTTATAAATAGTTAATACACATTAATATACTGTTAATTAGTTATAAATGACTTGTTAATTGACAGTTTAAGGATTTATAACTGTAATAGATATTTAATAGAACCTTTATTCTGTTAACAAGTGATAAATGACTTGTTAACTGTATATTAATGATTTATAACTATACCTTATTTATAGTATATTAGTGCAACATTAGTGAATTACTTTAGTAATGACTTGTTGAGTATCAGTTAATAGTTTATATATATATATGTAATTGGGCCGTTACTATTATATATTAACTGTTAGTGAATGGAATTTCACAATAAACGCCCCAATAATAATTCTCAGTAAGTACTTCACATAACTATCATTGTAAATCCTTAACAAACATAACAAGTCATTGATTAACTATTTATAATAAATAGTTGTTATAAACTGTTGCAATTATTTATTTTTAATTTTCTAGAATAGTTTTTTCTTGCCTTAGGGTCGAACTGGACCCGTGAAGTGGTTGACGTGAGTTTCCAAGCGCGAGTAGAGAGTTGCTGCAGATACGATTCGACCGACGCTCTGGTTTCTTTTTTCCAAATGTTGAAACATCGTCTTGTTCCTGCTGAGCAGAGGATGAATCTCTCATCATCTGTCCTTCTCTTCTCTTCTCTCTCTCTCTCTGTCCGTCATAATGTTACTAACCATCCATCCCTCTCTCTCTCTCTCTCTCTCTTTCTATATATATCTCCTCTTATTCCTTCCCTTTTTACAATCTTCTTCTTTTCTCGTTTTCCACTCTCGCTGCTTTTCTGTCTTTTTCTCCATTTCCACTCCTTCAAACCTTGATGTACAACCTGCCCTGCTTCTCTCTCTCTCTCCTCCTCTTCTTCCTCTTCGTCCTCCTCCTCCTCCTCTCCAGCGGGGGGCTCTTACTTCATGATCAGTCGTTCTCTGGGTCCAGAGTTTGGGGGGGCGGTGGGCCTCTGTTTCTACCTGGGCACCACGTTTGCCGGAGCCATGTACATCCTGGGAGCCATCGAGATCCTCCTGGTGGGTTACGGCTTCCTCTTCATCCTCACCATCATCATCATCATCATCATCATAGTCTATAAATCAACCTCCAAAGTCGAGTTGCATTTCTAACTTCACATTTTAACACAAGACAAATACATTTTGTCACCTCACATTTTATTTTAGAATAAAACAAATTAAAGTTTAGAGAAATATGTGTAATATATAATTTAGTTGCTTTATTCCGATTCGTGTAATTCAGGTACTAAACCTAAAACATTCAGGATGGGGGAAAAAATGTGAACTAATTTCTTATTGTTCCAATAAGAAAATAAAACAGACCTTTGTCCCCTCACATGTTAAGTGTATTAAAAATTTTAAATGGATAAAAATGTTAAATTAATATTATTATTATTACTATTATTATTACTACTTAGGTGACATTTTATAATAACTTTCCTTTATCGTTAATGTACATTCATAAAAAACATTTTGTCATATCACATCTAATTTTAGACTCAATCAATTTGTGAGTGGCTCAGTTTGTAGATTAATATTAAGCATTTAATAAGCATTTATGTTGATAGCCTATGGATTGTTAATTTAGCATTTAATTGAAGTTTTTTTTTTTTTTTTTTGGAAAATCCTTAAAATAGGGTTTAATATACCAAAAAAACACTTTAAACAAGCTGTGAGCTGCACGCTCATTGAGTTAAACGAGGGAAACCAAAAAATACCATTAGCCGCATAGTAGTAGCTGAACCTAGTTTGGAATGAGCTCGTATAGACAAGTTGAAAAAAATCACACTTGTACATTTTGAATTGTGGTCTGGAGGAGTGTAGAAAGAGAAAAATTCTTATGACGATACTCAGGTTGAACTATCCCTTTAAGTCTCTCATTCCAACCACCATCATGATTTCATTTTGTGATAATTATCACTCTATTTTTTTGGGTGATTCGATCATAATTTATGTGTCCCCCCGTCAGATGTACATAGCGCCCGACGCCGCCATCTTCAAGGCCAAGGGGCTGGAGGGCGAGGCGGCGGCCATGCTGAACAACATGCGCGTGTACGGCTCCGTCTGCCTGCTGCTGATGTGCCTGCTCGTCTTCGTGGGCGTGAAGTACGTCAACAAGCTGGCGTCCATCTTCCTGGCCTGCGTCATCGTCTCCATCGTCTCCATCTACGTCGGCGCGCTGGTGTCCGCCTTCAAGCCGCCGCACTTCCCGTAAGTTCCCGTCCCTTTTTTTTTTTGGCGCCCCACTTTTTTTTTTTTGCGCGGGTGCTGACGTTTGCCGTTCCGTTCCGCAGGGTGTGCATGCTGGGAAACCGCACGATCAACGGGCACGACCTGCCGGACAGCCGCTGCTCCAAAACCGTCCCGCTGCAGGTCGAAGGGTCGACGGGGCGAGACGACGCCAACTTCACCTTCGTCGGGGGTGGGTTCAGCATCTTATTCATACCTTAATTAATTTCAGAACTTTATCTACATTTATTTTTGTCAATAAATTCTATAAAATCTTATAATTATAATGATCTTGACTATTTAAATTTGGTGTGAAAGTGTTGAAAATACATTATACTCAGTTGCAGAATGAAAATGCTTTTATTTTGAAATCTCAATGAAATGATCAGTTGTGTCGCTACCTCGCCATACCATGACTATAGTAGATGCATTTTTAATTGTCATTAATTGCTGATCAATTTTCAATTAGTTGTTGTATCACTGCATTTACAAGTTAGACTCGTATTACTCAGTAAATATTAAATTCAACAGGTTAGTTTGACCAAAGCTTGTTTGCCATATTTTCTAAAGAGTTTTCAAGGTTTGAGGTTATTATTTATCTATTTATTTTAGAACTTTATCTACATTTATTTGCGAACAATTAGTGATTTGCAACAGAAAATTTACATTTCTTGCAGTACATTCCAGCTAGGAAGGTAGTGACTTGTCTGCATATACAGCTTAGAAAATCTAAATCAACCATTTTTAAGGAGTAATGACGCTCCTATACGTGTTTTACTCAAAATGATTCACAACTCTTTGCAAAGTGGGTTTGACTAGGCGGTGTTGCTGTACATAATGCACAACTCACATCAGCTAATGATAAACCCAAAAAAACTAACTAGAAAATTTCCCCCTGGGGGACACCTACAACAGCCATTTTCTTTGCAAATATTTACTCAGAAACTGCTTCAACATGTTAACAAATGGCAGGTGTTTGTCTTGTCACTTTAAAGACAAACACCTGAGCCTTTAAAGGTTATTGCGGCAACATGTGCTGGTTGCCAATGGCGACGGCTGCACTGCAGGTAGAGGGAGACAAACGGCATTTTTCTCCCTCTGCACTGGTCTCCTATTTTAGCTGAAATTCAGAACCAATTTCTGTGTATGTTTTAAATTGTGGTATCTTTTAGATTTTAAAAATCAGTGTAAGTGAAGGTTTTAGAATATTAAACCCTTTTTTAAGGATTTTTCTCCAAACCAAAGTAAAGGAAAATTGACTGAATGAAGTTTAACAGTGTGTCTTGTATTATTAGAATCAACATGAATAGCTCAGAAGTTATAGCAAAAATGACTACTAATGAATATATTGAAGGATATAAATATCATAAATGTATGAAAAATAAGTTTAGGCACTGTTGGTTGATTAGAAGAGGGCGCTAAGCTAACAAATTTCTTTTGTTCGATGAATAATTGTACATGTAAATTCTGCAGAAAACGGCACGGCGGCCCCAACCGCTGGCCACGCCCACGTCCCCGTCTCCGTGGAGACCACGTACATCTGGAGCCGCTTCTGTCAGAGCGCGGAGCTCAACGCCTCCTGCGACGACTACTTCAACGACAACAACTTCTCGAACATCGAAGGCATCCCGGGGCTGGCCAGTGGGATCATTTCAGGTAGAGAGGAAAATTAACCAATAATTGATTAATCAATTGGTTGCAGCCTATTAGATTATTCTACAACTATTTTGACATACGATTAATTGATTTGAGTCTTTTTTCGGGAAACAGTGATTGACATTTTACAGTTTTTGATGAACCAAACATCAGTTTAGTCGTTAGTTACAGCACTTTGGTGATTGTCATTATTCTCTAGTACAAAAAATTAATCAAATAATTGACAACTATTACAATAATTGACCTTTAACCCTATAAATATCCTTATCCTAATATCCATAATGAATTCTTTAAAGCTGGACTTATCAATGCTTAATAAAAGGTCAGTAACTTCTGTCTGATAATCGATAATTGATCGTCACTTCCTGCGTCGTAGAGAACCTGTGGAGCGCGTACCTCAGTAAAGGCGACGTGGTGGAGAAGTCGTCCCTGAACTCGTCGCACGCCGCCCACCCGGCCTCCACCCAGCAGCCGTTCGTCTTCGCCGACATCACCACCTCCTTCACGCTGCTGGTGGGCATCTTCTTCCCCTCGGTCACAGGTACCCACCGCTCATATGCTCTAACGTCTAAAGGGAAACTCGCAAATAGAAACAGGATAGAATAGAAAAGTGGGTTTGATATGGATTCCTGCTGCGGTTTCTGAATCTGGACCTTTTGAGCTGTTGTAAATCCCAAATCTCCCGATATGGTGGCAGTATTTTACTCATAAATCACATTAGAAAACCTGAGTAGTCAGAAGTATTTTTACCTGTAGTAAAACACAATGTTACTGTAGCTTTAACATACATCATCAATATCCACTCTGAGATAACGAGTCAGAATTATGAGATAAAAAAGTCAGAATTATGAGATAAAAAGATTGAATTATGAGATAAAAAGTCAGAATTATGAGATAAAAAGTCAGAATTATTAAATAGAAACAAAAAAATTATTAGATATAAAAGAGAAATTATTAGATTAAAAAATACAAATTATGATTTTGAAAGCCAAAATGATGAGATAAAATGTCATAAATACAAGATAAAAAAAAAAGTTGGAAATGAGATTCCAACTTTCTCAAAATTATGAGACATCACATGTTAAACCTGAGCTCCAACACTAAATAAAGTATTTTTATCTATAGTAAAACCCAATGTTACTGTTAAAGCATCTATATATCATCAATATCCACATCATCACTACAATTATCAAAGTAGTCTGTAGTTAATGTGATAATTGGAAACTAATCGATTAATCGACTAATCGCTGCAGCTCTAATCACCAGTGTAAGTAGTTATAACTCAACGTCCTATAATGAATGAATAAGGTAATAAATTTAATTTCAGGATTGTTAAAGATGTGACCTGACAGCAACTGGTGATCCCTGATGATTTATAAATAATTTATACATAATTCGATTGCTAACATAAATATCATCCTGTTAACCTGTAGTTTAATAGTGACGTTCTCCTCCTTCAGGAATCATGGCGGGTTCTAACCGGTCGGGGGATCTGAAGGACGCCCAGCGCTCCATCCCCATCGGAACCATCCTGGCCATCCTCACCACCTCCATCGTCTGTATCCTGTTTGCCTGCAGGACAGATTATACACCTCCTTATTTACTGTATATCACATGCTGCTGCTGTGTTTTCCAGCTTCTGGATTAAGCCTCTTTAGATGAAATAGATCATTTGAAGTGATTTTTTTTCCTGAGTCCTGTGGTCCAGACCTGACCAGCGTCGTGTTGTTTGGAGCCTGCATCGACGGCGTCGTCCTCAGAGACAAGTCAGTGACTTCACAGCAAATATGAATTTATTTCAATTTAACTTTATTGTCCACAATTAGCAGAAGCAACCATTGGAATGCGTTGGGGATGTATTTTACACACAGGCAAATTCAATGTGAGTGATACAGAAATAGATATTACAAATAATAAAGGAAGAAAAATATTTTTTAAAATATTTAAATGAATGGATAAAAAATACACAACAATATTTAGCAATATGAGCCATGCAGAAATAAAATAAATAATAGCAAAATATAGATGAAATAAATACAAATTAAATATTAATTAAAATAAATAAATAAAAGATAAATAAATAAAATATATTTGAAAACCCATATGTAAGTGATAGTGGCAATAGATAAAACAAAATAGCAAAATAAGTAAAATAATATTAATAAAAAATAATTAAAATAAAAAAGTAAAAGGATAAATAAACACACAACCAAAGGCAATGTTAAGTGTAAAAAAATATATTTGTTATAATAATATATTATATTATTATAATTAATATATTAACATGCAGACCACCCTTTAATAAATCAGTTCTACAGGCACTAACGGCGTGTTGTGGTCCTGCAGGTTCGGGGACTCGGTGAAGGGGAACCTGGTGGTGGGGACCCTGGCCTGGCCAACCCCCTGGGTCATCGTGGTCGGGTCCTTCTTCTCCACGTGCGGCGCCGGCCTCCAGTCGCTCACCGGCGCCCCCCGCCTCCTGCAGGCCATTGCCAAGGACAACATCATCCCCTTCCTGCGGGTCAGATGACAGAACGAAACTCTCCATTTACAGATAGTTAATAGAGGGTCACATGACTATATCATCATGTCCCAGTCTCAGTGTGATTTCCATTGATTTCCATTGATTTCCATTGATTTCCATTCTTCCATCAGGTGTTTGGACACGGCAAAGCCAACGGGGAGCCGACCTGGGCCCTGCTGCTGACGGCCCTGATCGCAGAGCTGGGGATCCTCATCGCCTCTCTTGACCTGGTGGCTCCCATCCTCACAATGTGAGACACTCTATGTGTGTGTGTGTGTGTGTGTGTGTGTGTGTGTGTGTGTGTGTGTGTGTGTGTGTGTGTGTGTGTGTGTGTGTGTGTGTGTAAATACGAGTGTGTGAATTTTTTAACTGTGTTTTTTTCGTCTAGGTTCTTCCTGATGTGTTATCTGTTTGTGAACCTGGCCTGTGCCCTGCAGACCCTCCTCAGGACGCCCAACTGGAGGCCGCGCTTCTCCTACTACCACTGGTACTGAACACACACATGCACACACGCGCGCACACACACACACACACACACACATGCTGATCTGTGCCCCTGGTTGCAGGACCCTGTCTTTTTTGGGGATGACTATCTGCCTGGCGCTCATGTTCATCTCCTCCTGGTACTACGCAATCGTTGCTATGGTGATCGCAGGCATGATCTACAAGTACATAGAGTACCACGGGTACGTTGCCATGGAGACGTGCCCCCCCCCCCTAAAAAAAGAAGAAAAAAAAACATGATTATATATGATTGCAAGGCATGGTCAAGTTGTGTTTGTGTTTGCCCCATTTCTGCATCTGTGTTTGTCCATTTTAAGTGTGAATAACCAGTTTTCGTGGGTGTGAGTCACTAAAATAAATGATTGTTTATCTTTCTGTCCTTATACATTTTACGTGTGTGTGTGTGTGTGTGTGTGTGTGTCAGAGCTGAGAAAGAGTGGGGGGATGGGATCCGCGGCCTGTCGCTCAGCGCTGCCCGTTATGCCCTCCTGAGGTTGGAAGAGGGACCCCCACACACCAAGAACTGGAGGTACTGAACCACTGGCCGGGAACAACCTCCAGGCCTGTTTCTCAGGTTTCCTGCTATAAACGACAGTAAATATGGAATAGCTGGTGATTAAATTATATTGGATTGGATTGTGCCAAAAATCTAAATAAAAAGCAGTTACCTGAAAGCTGCAGCAGTGAAGCGGATCAGGGTCATCGAACATGAAGGCGCTGAGTCGCAAATAACACGTGACATGAATCAGCAACAAAAGCTGAGGAATAATTCAACCGTACAGGCTGTTTTCATTAGAAATACCTAGAGCTGCTGATTTTTACCGCTACACGACCTAAAAACAACACGAGCTGGTTTTAAACCAAAGGTTTTATGAACCTGCGTTTTGACTGATTTTAATTTTATGGCATTGTACATAACAATAATGATGTGGTTTCTCTTACCAGGATCTATATAATACAAACAAATACAAAAAATATATAATATTATTTGTGTATATGACCATATTAGTCCAGTGCTCATGTCTCTGCACTGGCTTCCTGTCACTCAGAGAATAGACTTTAAAACAGCTTTACTTGTGTACAAGTCTCTTCATGGTCTAGCACCAAAATACATCTATGACATGTTAGAGCCATACGAGCCATCTAGGACCCTGAGAACCTCAGGGACTGGTCTCCTGCAGGTGCTAACTTGTTAGCATCCGTGCTAACTTGTTAGCATCCGTGCTAACATCCGTGCTAACTTGTTAGCATCCGTGCTAACTTGTTAGCATCTGTGCTAACGTCTGTGCTAACGTCCGTGCTAACTTGTTAGCATCCGTGCTAACGTCCGTGCTAACTTCTTAGCATCCGTGCTAACGTCCGTGCTAACATGTTAGCATCCGTGCTAACATCCATGCTAACGTCCGTGCTAACGTCCGTGCTAACGTCCGTGCTAACTTGTTAGCATCCGTGCTAACATCCGTGCTAACATCCATGCTAACTTGTTAGCATCCGTGCTAACATCCGTGCTAACTTGTCAGCATCCGTGCTAACATCCGTGCTAACATCCATGCTAACTTGTTAGCATCCGTGCTAAAATCCGTGCTAACTTGTTAGCATCCGTGCTAACATCCGTGCTAACTTGTTAGCATCCGTGCTAACATCCGTGCTAACGTCCATGCTAACTTGTTAGCATCCGTGCTAACATCCGTGCTAACTTGTTAGCATCCGTGCTAACATCCGTGCTAACGTCCATGCTAACTTGTCAGCATCCGTGCTAACATCCGTGCTAACTTGTTAGCATCCGTGCTAACATCCGTGCTAACTTGTTAGCATCCGTGCTAACTTGTTAGCATCCGTGCTAACATCCGTGCTAACTTGTTAACTTGTTGTTGTTGTTCACCTACAACTAAAATCTGGAACAGTCTTCCAGAGAATGTGAGACAGGCCTCAACGCTGACAATGTTTAAGACCAGGCTGAAAACAGTTCTGTTTAACCGTGCATATGAAAACTGAAAGTATCTTATCTACACTCTTCACTCTTTTTTAAATTAATGATGAATTCTATGTTTTATGATTTTCCTTTTGTGATTTTACAAAGCACCTCGAATTGCCCTGTGTATGAATTGTGCTCTACAAATAAACTTGCCTTGCCTAATAATACCTGCAAGTAATATATAAAACAACACCTAATATAATATATAAAAATAATACCTGCAAAATATATAAAATAACACCTGCAAATAATATATTAAAATCAGCAAATCATATATAAAATAACACCTATGAATATTTTATATAAAATAATACCTACAAATAATAAATAAAGTAATAACTACAAATAATAAATACAAAAAATACCTGCAAATAATAAATAAAATAACACCTATGAATATCCATCCATCCATCCATTTTCTATCCCGCTTATTCCCTTTCGGGGTCGCAGGGGTCTGCTGGAGCCTATCCCAGCGCATTTATGGCGAGAGGCAGGGGGATACACCCCAGATGGTCGCCAGCCAATCGTGGGGCAACCTATGAATATTTTATATAAAATAATACCTGCAAATAATATATTAAAAAACAGCAAATCATATATAAAATAACACCTATGCATATTTTATATAAAATAAACTTTCAAATAATGTATAAAATAAAAACTACAATTTCCTCTTCCTCCCCCACATCCTCCTCATTTCTTGTCCTCTTTTTCTTGTTCTCTCCTCCTCCGGTCCTCTTCCTCCTCTATCTTCCTCCTCTTCCTCCAATCCCCAGGCCCCAGCTCCTGGTGCTACTGAAGCTGGATGAAGACGCCCACGTCAAGTCTCCTCGCCTGCTGACGTTCGCCAGCCAGCTGAAGGCGGGGAAGGGTTTGACCATCGTGGGAACCGTGGTGTCTGGAAACTTCCTGCAGAGCTACGGGGAGGCTCTGGCTGCCGAGCAGGTGGGGGGGGACGTTCTGTTCAGGCCACAGGCCGCTTCTTCTTTTTATTATTATTATTATTATTAATAGAGAAATAACAAGACAACAGACAAGGTGACATCAGGGAGAAAATCATTACACATAGTGGACAAATGTACAAACTAACATCACAAAATATTAATACGTGAAAGTAGAAAGTTTACAGTGTATGTAGTTTAGTTTGGTTTTATTCTGAAGCCTTTCTTGACATTGAAATATATTACAGCTAAATAAATAAACCTATTGTTTTATCATGCAAATATGGTTTTGCAAATACATTTTTCATCAGTGTGTAATCAAGGAGTAAATAAAAATAATATTATCAATATAATAATAGTTTTAATAATATGATCATATCTAATGTTATAACATGATAACACTAAATAAATACACATATATATATATATATACACACATATATATATGACCGCATGTAATATACATGTGTTACACCATGATATAATATAATAATACCACCATATCCTGCATCTAATAAAGTATGAGTTTATTGGAGGTTTAATGTAATATATAATATAGTTTAGCACAACAACATGTTATAAGAATATGTTATAACATATTATAATATGATAAAACATAATGTGCTATAATATAACACAGTATAATATAGTATAACACACTATCATTAACATATTACTACAACATAATATAATATAGTGTAGTAATGTACCATAGCGTGATGATATAATACATCATAATAAAGACAATAAACCGGTGACTGACTCTACTGGTTCTGGTGTTTTCCCTCAGACTTTGAAGCACCTGATGGACAAGGAGCGGGTCAAAGGATTCTGTCAGTGCATCGTGGCCCAGAAGCCGCGCGAGGGCATCAGTCACATGATCCAGTCCAGCGGGCTGGGCGGCATGAAGCCCAACACAGTGGTGATGGGCTGGCCTCACGCCTGGAGGCAGAGCGAGGACCCCCAGTCCTGGAAGACCTTTATCAGTGAGTGGGGAGCATCACGCTGTGGTTGGCAGGTTGTTGTTGTCATGGTTATGGACGTAGGCTCACCCCACCCCCCGTCTCTCTCTGTCTCCGCCCCCTTTTTACTGTCTCCACCCCCTCCTCTCTATGTCGCCACCCCCCTTGTCTATCTCCTCCCCCTTTACTTTGCCCCTCCCCTCTGTCCCCGCCCCCTTCCCTCTCTGTCTCCGCCCTCCCCCTCCCCCCCCCCCCCCCCCCCCCCAGACACAGTGCGGGTGACCACTGCGGCACATCTGGCTTTGCTGGTGCCCAAAAACATCTCCCTGTTCCCTAGCAACAGCGAGCCGTGCACGGAGGGCTACATCGACGTGTGGTGGATCGTCCACGACGGCGGGATGCTGATGCTGCTGCCGTTTCTGCTGAGGCAGCATAAGGTGGAGCCACGCAATCACACGTGATTGCACATGCGAAAAACACACGTTAAAACATGCACAAATACATACAGTCACACTCAGGTGGATAAACACACGCAGGTTAAAAAAACATGTTAAAACACACACACACATGCTCAAACACACTCATTAAATCACAGATTTCCATTCGACCTTTACCTTTTAGTCGTTTATTGATTGATCCTGTTGTATTTTGATCTGCTGATATTCTGCGTTGCTGTAGCTGTAATTAACAGAACTGAAACAACCGTCCTCGTCCCCCCCCTCCAGGTTTGGAGGAAGTGTGGGATGCGGATCTTCACCGTGGCTCAGATGGAGGATAACTCCATCCAGATGAAGAAAGATCTGGCAACCTTCCTCTATCACCTGCGAATCGAGGCCGAGGTGGAAGTAGTAGAGATGGTGCGTTGGGTGGAGTTTGACTGAATTGTGCACAGTTTTGCATACCCTTATAAATCCTGCAAAACGAAGCACCGCATATGTCTAACATTATTATATTACCCATTATTATAAATTAACTTTTACACCAAATGCCATCTTCACATTACATGATTATGTCCAACTAACTACATGCATGTGTATTTAAACTGCATTAAGATGATCTCACTTCTCGATTTCCTCTCCTCAGCACGACAGCGACATCAGCGCCTACACGTACGAGCGGACCCTGATGATGGAGCAGAGGTCCCAGATGCTGCGGCAGATGCGACTGTCCAAGTCCGACCGGGACAGGGAGGTGAGACCGGGACGGGTGAGAGACGCCACGACGGGTTCTCATTTCAGTTGTTTATTTTTTAATTGAGTCAAGATTTCATCAGTCGGTAAATTTCATATTGTAATTTAAAAACACAGTTCTGCCAGGTCTCTTCTCTCTATATATATATATTCATATATATATGAGAATGCAGCATGTTTTTCTCTCTTGGTTAAAACAGCATCTGCTGTTCAGCTTTTTTATATGTATAATATTAGTCATTAATTGAATCTCCTTCTGCCACCGCTTCGGTTTCCCTCAGCGACCTCGCTGGAGTTTTGACGACGTGAGTTTGCTGTTGTCACCGTCCCGTAGTGAAGAATCGGCTGTTTTTGCTGCTGTAGTTGTTGTTAATAAAGTTGTTAGTGTGTGACGTCTGTAGCTGAATCCTAAAAAAGAACGGGTTTAAACGCCTCAAACACACAGACGAGCACAGAGAGACCAGCGTGGAGGAGTGAGGGGTTAAAGTAGAGCTGTGTGTGTGTGTGTGTGTGTGTGTGTGTGTGTGTGTGTGTGTGTGTGTGTGTGTGTGCGTGCGTGTGTGTCCTCCTGATTCAGGCCCAGCTGGTGAAAGATCGTAACTCCATGCTGCGTCTGACCAGCATCGGCTCAGACGATGACGACGACACGGACGCCGGCGACAGGGACCGGACGCTGGGCGGCGGCGGCATGGGAGGCGGGGGAGGAGGAGGAGGAGGGGGGGGAGGGGGCAGCGGCAGCGGCTCTGAGCACAACCGCCGCGTTCAGATGACCTGGACCAAAGAGAAGACCTCGCAGTACCGGATCACGCACTCGGGCTGCTCCACGCCGGAAGGCTTCAGAGACATGCTCAGCATCAGGCCGTGGGTGGAGCTCGCCGTTCGTTCTCGCCTTGAATTTCCCCGCCCCCCTAACGCCACTTGTAAAAAAAAAAACCTTGTTTTGGTGTTTTGTCCCCACAGGGATCACTCCAACGTGCGGAGGATGCACACCGCCGTCAAGCTCAACGAGGTCATCGTCAACAAGTCCCACGACGCCCGCGTGGTCCTGCTCAACATGCCGGGACCGCCGCGCAACGCGGAGGGAGACGAGAACTGTATCCTTCACCACGGAGAAAGATCACGTGACCAGGAAATCCTGTTTTCACTGGTACTTGCAGCGAAACCCGAATACCACAATGCATTCTGGGCCAAAAGTAAAAAAGAACCCTATATGGCAAAGAATATTGCAGGAAAAACTAGAGCGACGGCTAAAGATGCTAAATGAATAGAAAATATAGTAAAGGCATTGAAAAAGGTAGGAAATAATGATAATAATAATAATTTTATTAGAAATAATAAATTCCTCTTTTAAACGTTGCTTCATCTAAGCAGCTAAACTGTTTTCATCTGTGCTAACATCATTACAACAAGGGTTTTCTAACCATACATTAGCTTCTAATGCAATTAGAAGACTGGAGAAATGGGCCTCTATACACCTATGTAGATATTACGTTAAAAAAACAGACATTTGCAGCTAAAATAAAGATAGAAGTATGGAGTGAATTTCTGATTAGTTTACTTATTCTTATTGATAAAAAAGTGATTTTGTTTCCAAAAATAATAAGGACATTTTTAAGTGATCCCAAACTTTTGAACAATATTGTATTGTACAACGTTTATATTTGTTCGTACCGATAAAGCTGATTGAATTTAAATCGAGCTGAGAGACACCGACTCATTTGGGCTGCAGACGTTTTGGTTCCTTGACGCGTTGCCCAGACATGGAGTTCCTGGAGGTTCTGACCGAGGGTCTGGAGCGAGTCCTGCTGGTCCGGGGGGGAGGCAGCGAGGTCATCACCATCTACTCCTGATTGGACGGACGAGAGGAAGTCAGCGAGAGAGAGAGAGAGAGAGAGAGAGAGACATTCACATCCTTTCACCTCTACACATTTCTGTTCTGATGCCGTTTTTCATTCCCCTGTGTGTGTGTGTGTGTGTGTGTGTGTGTGTGTGTGTGTCATCCACCTGAAAGGACTTTGGTTTGTTGGAGACGGGACCAGCGTTGTGGAAAACCAACGAGGAGGAGGAGGGAAGGGGGGAAACGGTTTTAAGAAGCGTCCCGGATCAGAGCAGTCGTTCCACTGACCAGACTCAGGGTTGATTTTTGTACATATTTGTGTTCTGGAAGCGGGAGAGCGGTGCGAGTGTGGCCCGAATGTCTCTTTTTTTGTCTGTTTTTTTTTTCTTCCCCTCTCGACGACACTCAAGTCAATTCCAACACGACTGGAAAACACATTTAAGAAAAATCTGTACTTTTGCGCTCTCTCTTTACTCGAAAGTGTTGGCTGGGTATCAACCCGCTGCATATCAAGACTTTTTCTTCTCTTATCCTCATCCAGTGATATTCACACAAACCACACAATGTCTTTTATCCTCAAAGAAGTTTCGAAAAAACGGACGGACGCAGAATTGTTTTTCAGATTCTTTTTTAAGTCGTCCATCTAAATTTGTGCTGTTTTGCAAAAAGAATCTGATAACAATCCGCTCTCCTGTATGAAAGCTCATTTCTGCCATGAAAAGAAAACAGATGGACAGAAAATTATAAAGATTAGTCAGATAAACACAATTTTAATTTTTTTAATTAATTATGACTTAGTATCTTAGTTGACTCAACATCTTAGAATCAAGATAATTTTATTTAAATAAATTATTGAGCATTTTATTTCCTGCATAATTTGTAATTTAATGACTATTTTAATTTTTATATCTTAAAGGGCCAGCGTTAAGTTTTATGGTGACATCTAGTGGTGAGTTTGCAAAATTGCAACTACCTGAAAACCCATGAAAAACATGTAGTAAAACCTACAGTTTTACTCCTTAAAAAAGGATGACTTATGAAAGAAAACCTGCTCTTTATGTAGATAAAATCAGTCAAATCCCATTTCTGCAGAGTCTGTTGCGCGAATTGCTGCTAAATCTCACACACTGTACCTTCAACTTTTTTAAATATCCACATTTCTGTGGCAGAAATGAGCTTCCATGCTGTCGCTGCTACGTGTGAATCTGAAACGGAGAAACTGTCAGACACCAGCCGTCTGGTCTGCTCTGCTGCTACGTCTCCACGCAACATATTCATGGATTTCTTGATGTCAACTAAACACAAATGGAACCTGTCCAGAGATCTTTTTTGTGAAACGTTCCTGATAAGAGAATAGAGCGGACTGGGAGATTTTTTTTAATTTTATTTTTTAAACGTGAGCTGGACCTGGAGGCCTTATGGAGAACAGTATTGAAGAGAAATTCACAGATTTGGGACACATGGACCACTGCACTGCATGCTGTCAAAATGTGTTGTCTCCCACCATCATGTAGAGAAAGAAAATGCGTGTGTGTGTGTGTGTGTGTGTGTGTGTGTGTGTGTGTGTGAGTGAGTAATGGATGTTTTATAAGAACTGGAATCGCTCGCCTGTAAAACTTCCTGATTTATGTGTTTTTGATTGATGATGAAATCAAATGTACACCAAGGCAACACAATACATCACAATAATGTAAATCACTCACTTTTAACCAATAATGGCGTTTGATAAACAGAAGCGGATCTCGGTGGATTACATGATCTGTGGATCTACTTGTGTAGAAATCTTAAATTTAGCCGTGAAATCCAGAAAAAATAAAATCCTCGAGCTGATATTTTGGAATCCCTCCACTTGTTTATCTATTTTGACAAATCTCTGGATGAGAGGCCGCGTCAGTGAGGGTCAAAAGCCAAGTTGAATGAAAAAAAAATAATCTAGATTTGTGTAGTTGGCTTCTTACAAATCTAGAATATAATGGGATTTTACGTTGTAGTACCACCAGTAGCCACTGGGGGAGGAGGGGCGCCATATCCAGGTCTGATAAATAACACTTTTATTGTCATGAATGAAACGTGATCCACCTGACACCATATGGGCATTTCATTCCTTCTTAAAAGGGGTACTTCAACATTTTTGAAAATTCACCCATCATCATGATTACACAGTCGCAGCAATATATGTTATATGTGGGGTTTTTTTTGTCGACATAGGGTGTTTTGTTTTGTTTTGTTTTGTTTTTTTAATCATGTGAAGGGTCATAAGTAAATCACCCGTTGCTATGACGACAGGCGAATTTTCAAAAAATGGCGAACTGTACCTTTAATGACAATGTCTCTGTGTACTTTAAGCTGAAACTCTCCACCTCACCATGCACCTGAAGTTAAACCTGCTGGCATCCTGCTGTGTGTGTGTATGAATGTGTGTGTGTATGCATGTGTGTGTGTATGAAAAGAGCTTAATGTACGGAGCTATAACCTAGAGGTGTTTGATTTCACTGTAATGCTTTGGTCTTTTTCTTTTTTTTCTTTTTTTTTTTTACAGTGTTTCTGTGCAGGGATTCTTTTATGTTCATTATTTCCTAAACATTGTTTTTTTTTCTCGCTTGTACATAAAGACAAAAAGAGATCCCGAGTTTTATCTTTTTTTAATTACATTAATATAAAAAGGAATCACAAAAAAAACTTTGCTTGAAAAAATATGGGAATAAATAAAGCAATTTTGAAAAAAAAAGTTACTGTCTTCGTTCACTTTTATCTTATTTTGAAATTCGTTATCAGGTTTTTTTTTTCTGAAGTAGATGCAGTATTGTAGAAATTTAATATTTTAACATTTATGAGGAAGAACATTTTCTCTGCTCAAACAAAAAATGTTGATGTACAATTAAATATTTACGTAATTAATGTGGTAGAAATGCTAAACACGTTTCTTAAAATTGCTGCTTTTCACTACATTTATCTGCAGCTTTACCTCCTATCAGATGCAGATATGGCTCAAAAATGATATAAGGAGCTTTTAAAATAAAACACATTAATTGTTTAACGTAGCCAATATTTCACCCCTAATATTATCTACTCATAATTCTGCAATACTTTAACTACATCTACTCATATCACTGCCATGTTTTAATTACATCTACTTAGAATACAGCAATACTTTACCTATATCAACTTATAATACTGTAATACTATTACTTAAATATGATTTTCACGCAGGACTTTAACTTGTAATTTAGTATTTTAAGCTAGTTTATTGTTAATTTATATCCGTAATGGATCAGAGTTGTTATGCCTTTTTAATGATAAATTTGAATCACCTTTTATTTTGAAAGGCAAATTCCCCTCTTTATTACAGGCTTACGCCCTGACGTCACTTCCACGTGTACGTACAATCCGGAAGCAGGGGCCATATTGTGATATATTTGAGGAAATCAATTCTGGGCGAAGTTCACTAGCAAAAAAAGTGGAATAAAAACAAAACATTAATGAGATTTTGGAGGGTGAGCATGGAGGTAAGAGTAGATAACATCAGACGCTTCTCACACAATAAAAACATCACCTCGAATTGTCTTCATATGTGATGATTAACTTCAACAAAACACGACGTTTGGTTTTTCACAAAACACTACAATGATGTTCGAACCCGAGACATTAAGGTCACTTTTGTACATTTATTCTGACGATTAACGTAACTTTTCCCCCGTTTAAGCGGTTCACCCTAAAAACACATACACACACACACACACACACACATACACACACAGCTGTTTTACTAATTAATCCCGCTTTTAATTAAATTAATCAGCACTAATGCGAAGTCGCCACCGTTTTTAAAGAACTCATTGTTAAATATCTGCTTCTGAAGGGTTAATTTTTATTTTAAAACCCCGATCTTAACCTTTAACAAAAGTAGACATTTTGCCCAAGAATCGACTCTAAAGTCCGCTCCGTTTAGGAAAAAAAATAAATAATAATTTTAGCGGATTATTCTCAGATTTTTTGCCTCTTACATTTGTGAAAAACTAACCGCTTCAACGCTGCGTAAAACCTTTTATTTATTAATTTTTTTTTATTATTAAAACATTGAAAAAGGGTATTTACAGTTTTTACAGCCAGCTCCGGATTAAGAAATTAAATTAAAATTAAATGTGAATTAGATTAACACCTATAGGGTTAAATAAATAATAAATAAAATAAATACATGTAAAATTAGCTCTGTAAAGAGTCGAGTAAGTAAGTAAATATGTGGGAAAAAAGGTCTGTATTTATTCTATTTATTTATGTATTTCTATTTGCATATACATTTAATCAGTTTTTATTTCCGATTTTATTATTTTTTAAATTGGTATTTATTTGTTATTTTTCCTGTTTAGGGACATTTGCACATTTTATTTATTTTTTAATGTCAGTTTAATCATTTAAACAGATTATTATTATTAATTCATTATCAATATTATTTTAATCGCCGTTATTTATATTTACCGAGTTTAAGTCATAATATTTTTATAGGAAAATATTCCTTCATATTCCTCTTCAACCGGAAGCAGACAGCAGCCGTTAGGCCGCTGAGATGATGTCATTTGTCCGTTAACACGTCAATAACGACGAAGTCGCTCGTGATCTAACGGACACTTTACGGGACAAGACGCGGACGTTTTTTTATTAATGCGACGACAATCGTTTCTTCTAGTGAAGTTAAAGCTTCATTTTTTGTCGGTTGGATTAAGTCGTGAAGCGAGAAACGTCTATGCAAAGCAACTTCCTGTCGTCGCTTTCAAAATAAAATCACGGTTCTTTTAAAGGGTCCCACATTTTAACACTTCCTGTGTGTGTGTGTTTTTTGTGAAGTTGGGACGTCACTAATACGATATATTTGTGACTTTAAGAACAGAAAAGTCATCTCAAACTTATCTCTGCAGCTAATGTATAATATCATCTATTTTGTTTATTGATTGATTAATATTTTATTTATTTTTAAACATTAAAAAATCTAATTGGAAGTTGAAATATTATTTCTGTTGTGCCAATTACCACAATGATTCATCCAAGTAGTCATAATTATATTATCATATATATATATATATATATATAATAAATAAAATTAACCATTATTTATATATTTATATATGTGTATATATATATATATGTGTGTGTGTGTGTGTGTATGTATATGTACAGGTACTACTCGGAAAATTAGAATATTGTGTAAAAGTTGTTTTATTCATGCAATTCAACATAAAAGGTGAAACTAATACATTTTATAGTATTATTAAATGCAAAGTCAGATATTTCAAGCTTTTATTTGTTTTGATTTTGCTCATTAGAACTTACAGCTTCAGAAACCTGAAATTCAAAAACTCAGAAAATTAGAATATTGCTTGAAATCAATTTAAAAAAGGGATTTTAAATACAAAAATGTCAGGCCTCTGAAAATAAAATGTTGCATCTGTACTTAGTACTTGTTTGGGGCCCCTTTTGAACGAATGACTGCCTTAATCCTGCGCGGCATGGATGCTACCAGGTTGTGGCACATCTCCGGTGTTATGGAAGACCAACATGCTTCAATCGCGGCCTTGAGCTCTTCTTTATTGTTTGGTCTCTTCCCGTTCAGCTTTCTCTTGGCAATGCCCCACAGATTTTCTATGGGGTTCAGGTCAGGTGAGTTTGCGGGCCAATCAAGCACAGTAATCCCATGGTTGTTGAACCAGGATTTTGTACTTTTGGCAGTGTGGGCAGGTGCCAAGTCCTGCTGGAAGATGAAATCTGCATCCCCATAAAGCTGGTCCGCTGAAGCAAGCATGAAGTGCTCTAAAATGTCCTGGTAGACAGCTGCGTTTATGCTGGACTTGATAAAGCACAGAGGACCAACACCAGCAGCTGACATGGATCCCCAAGTCATCACAGCCTGGGGAAACTTAACACTGGACTTCATGCATCTTCCATTTTGCGCCTCTCCGGTCTTCCTCCAGACTCTGGGACCTTTGTTGCCAAATGAGATGCAAAACTTGCTCTCATCAGAAAAGAGGACTTTGGACCACTGGGCAACAGTCCAGTCTTTCTTTTCTCTAGCCCAGCTAAGGCGCCTCTGGCGTTGCTTGCTCGTGAGGAGCGGCTTGACAACAGGAATACGACATATGAAGCCCATGTCCAGCATCCTCCTGCGTGTCGTTTCTCTTGAAGCAGCGACTCCAGCTTGAGTCCACTCCTTATGAAGTTCCCCCACACTTTTGAATGGCCCTTTCCTGACCATCTTCTCCAGGCTGCGGTCATCCCTCCGGCTTGTACACCGTTTTCTTCCACACTTCTGCCTTCCACTTAACTGTCCATTAATGTGCTTTGACACAGCACTCTGAGAACATCCAGCTTCTTTTGCGATCACTTTTTGTGTCTTACCCACCTTGTGCAGGGAGTCAATGATGGTTTTCTGCACAACTGTCAGATCTGCAGTCTTCCCCATGATTGTGAATTCTTCTAAACCAAAGACACAGGCTTTTTAAAGGCTCGGGACCCTTTTGCAGGTGTTTTGGATTACTTACCTGATTAGTGTGTGACACTTTGAGCCTTCAATACTGAAGCTTTTAACAGTATTCTAATTTTCTGAGTTTTTGAATTTGAGGTTTTCTGAAGCTGCAAGTCCTAATGAGCAAAATCAAAACAAATAAAAGCTGGAAATATCTCACTTTGCTTGTAATGAGTCTATAAAATGTATTGGTTTCACCTTTTATGTTGAATTGCATGAATAAAACAACTTTTACACAATATTCTAATTTTCCGAGTAGTACCTGTATATATGTATGTATATATATAATGGTTCATTTTATAATTGTTTTGTTTTGTTGTTTTGTTTTGTTGTGGAATTTGTTCCTTAGATTGTTGCTTATCTGGTGTCTCTGTATGATTTCTCGTCCTCATTTTGACTAGAACTCATTGTCCATTTCACGACTGTACTTTTGTCTCATGGTCAATAATCTAATCATTCACACCTTTATTCAATACTTGTGTTGTTTTGCAAAGTAGCAGCATTTGGAAAAATTCCAGTTTTCGATATGGAATAAATTTCAACTGGGAGAATACTCTTAACATTTTAAGATTTTAAGTTTATGGCTGATTTGTGTGTTAAAATGACAGTCTGTTCTGAGAAGCACAAGCTCACTTTTTCTGTGTGGAAAAAATTGGACGCTGACAGCGTGGAAATTTTAAAAATGAAATGCTCTCTCTGCATAGATATTTCAAACTTTTCTGACTATTTTAGCTAATTCAGCTCTTATGTGTCTCTGCAGCTCCCAACTATAAGAAACTTTCCTCCAATCACTTGCACAGAAGAGTGTACTTTAACGCGCTTTTATTTTGAAACATTCACATCCGCCGTTGTCATGGCTGCGCTTCGTCGCCCCTGTCCTCCCTCCTCCCCCTCCGCTGATCCGTATATCTGGGATCCATTGAGCAGCCTGAGCCGGGACCGAGCGGCGCTTCGGGCAGTGTTCCCTTCACGGGCGGCTCGGCTAGCGACGGCCCCGTTGCGTTTTTTTTCTTCTCCTCCCCCTCCCCCCCTCCCGCACCTGTCGAGCGCCACTAACGTCTCACGGTCGCCCCCCCTCCTCCACTGCGTTAACCGAAAACGCTGCCGGTTTGTTCGGCGCGCGTGAGGGGGCCGTTGACCGAGTGAGGCGTTCGAGGACCGGGCAGACAAACGGGCGCTGGAGCCGATATACCGCGGAGTACCGCAGCCTTGCGTCAAAAAAAGAGCTGCTAAAGCTAAACCGCGACGGGACCACAGTCAGCAGGACGGGGGGAACCGCCACGTTACCTTCGGCGGCAGCCAGCGGCTCGTTCCCGGACACATGCTCGGCTCCAGCCGCGCGGGCGACGAAGCGACATCCGCGGGGGGAAAAAAACTGTCAACTTCTCACTTTCTATTCACGTCGTCTTCGCTCCGTATTCGGGTTTTTTTCGCTGACGTTTGACGGTAAAAAACGGTTTTCTGAGGTACACTTTGGGTTTATTGCGTAACGTCTCGTTGAATCGAAGCGGGGCCTCACAGCCGAACCACATGAGGCCCAGCTGAGAAGATGGACCTGAATTTTTACTCGGATCTAACGGACGGTACCGGGCAGCACGACGGGGATCCAGAATTCCTGGACCCGCAGTCCTTTAATGGATTTGACCATGACAACAAGGTGACTTTTTTATGAATGAAGCAAATGTCAACTCTCCCTAAACAAAACAAAATAAAAACAAGAACAATGTGCACGCAGGTCGTCACTGTTCTGATCTAAACAAGCTGTCAGCAAACGCATCACAACCTAGAGATTCCTAATTCTCTGGTTGACACTAATTCGTTAACAGGTTCTGTGTCTTCTTTTGTCTATTTGGGAAAACTGAGATCTTAACTTGTTCCACCTGAATGTTTCAGTTCCCCGGAGGCAGTGACAACTACCTGACTATTTCTGGGTCCGGCCATCCTTTCCTCTCCTCCTCAGAGGTGAGCTGCCTCCTTCTTACATCTTGAAAATATGTGGCTTCAAATTCCTCTTTGACAGTTTTTTCCTCCAGTTATTTATTGCCACCACGGAGCGTGACCTGTGGACACATGCTTGGGCTAAAAAGCCCAATCTGGAGTCACATCAGGCGCTAGAATGTTTTACTACTTTATTTATTACGTCTACATTGGCGTCACAGAGCCAAGGGACTCTTTGTTTTACGTTATTATAGTTTTCCATTATTATTTTATAAAGGTCAAACCACCTTTTTTTTTTT
Source organism: Eupleurogrammus muticus (assembly GCA_036785175.1). Classification (NCBI taxonomy): domain Eukaryota; kingdom Metazoa; phylum Chordata; class Actinopteri; order Scombriformes; family Trichiuridae; genus Eupleurogrammus; species Eupleurogrammus muticus. The sequence goes on along the minus strand of JAYKQN010000017.1, from coordinate 18,240,114 downwards.
AAACAAAAGACCACCACCTTGAACACTTTAAAAATGTTATTATGCTTTATTTAAATAATAAAACACAAACCTTAAAGGTGCATTGTGTAGGTTAAGGTGCCATCTAGTGGCCAGGTAGCAGATTGCAATGTGCTTAGAAACCTACTGTTTATGGAAAAATGGCAAAAAGTCCATCTCTAGAACCTTTGATTGGTTTGGTTTGTTACTGTTTTACTCCTGTAAACTTTTAAGATTTATCTATGTCATTGGTCAGAATATTTAATCCCCAATTGTTCGTTGTTGGATGCAATGATTTGTCAATTATTTTCTGACCTTAACAAGAATTGCCAACTTTTTTGATAATTGATTGATTGATTTGAGTCATTTTTAAAGAAAAGAAATGTCTGAATTCTTTGGTTCCAGCTTTTCAAATCTGATTATTCTTTGGTTTTCTTTGTTCTTCTATAATGGTAATCTGGTGAACTTTGGTTTGTGGACTGTTGGTCTGGTCAAAAAAAGACATTTGATGTTAAATCTTCAGCTTTGGTTGACATTTTACATCATTTTATGAACCAAACAACTAGAATAAGTGTTAGTTGCAGCTCTAGTCGTCTGCACGTTAGGCTGTATAGTGCTTTTATCAAGCTATATATTTTATATGGCCTGTGGGGTAAGCATCATAAATCACTATGAGGAGAATATATGTTTGTTTCCACCACTGACAAAAATAACTCTGCAGAGATATAGATCAGAGGGAGGAAATCCCTACTATTCCCAACAGAAAATCACTGGTTGTAGGTAAATATAGCTTCAAACAAAGCTGCGTTATCAACCACTGAAGACTGATTCTTTCTGTTTCAGATATAATAAATAATACGTTTATAAAACGTTCTATAAAATGTTGAAATATTACCCTCAATTCACTTGATTATTCCACACGGACAGTCCAGAACCTAAAGATTTTAAATCAGCTGTTTTAAAATGTTAAAGGAAATCTGCAAATCTTCAAATCAAAGAGTGTGGCCAGAGAATTTCTGACACTTTTGCTCGAAAAACGCAGCTCTATTAATGGAATGTGGCTGTAAATACATCAGGCTCAAACTTCTCAGGATTATAGATCAGCAAAAAGCACCAGTCAGGTTCATTTATATAGTAATTTTATTCATTCATAGTCATTTTATTTGATGTTTGTATGAACCGTTTGAGTACATATAGAATTTACTATAATCTAGTATAACACATGACATTTGTTAATCTACTTCAACGTGCGCTTACTGACATACTGACATTTTTTAGTGTGCCACTAAACCCATTGACCTCTTCAACCTCGCTGGATCCACTGGTGGAGTATGATCTATTTATAAATCCTTTTGTTTTTTGTTAGACACCTACCGGGTCGATTCAGAACTTGTCATTTAGGAAATGAGGCTTTTTTTTTCCACACAGGGAGGGAGTCGTCGAACGCCGTTATCAGAATCCTCAAAATATCTTTACATCCTAATGCATCTGTTGCCGCTGTTTGTTATAATTTTATAAAAAAAGGAGAAAACCGTCACGTCAGAACGAAATTTCACAAAAATGGAACGATCCTGATAACGGTGTTGGATGAATAGTAAGAATAGCATTTGTAACGGTGGAAAAATGGCGCCTGACATAGATTAATGGTCACCCAATGTCCACAGGATCCGTCCTCGCAAATTTACCCATCAGCCTTTTTAATTCTTGACTTTGGCAGCAAAACTATATAGAAGTGAGGAGAAATTTGATAAATTATCTAGTAATATATGTGTTATTTAGATGTTTGGTGAGTTTAACATAATCAGTTTATATTGTCAATATTCACATCACCATTACAATATGAAATAGTTTAATATAATATTGATATTTTCATTAAGTGTCAGTGTTTATTAAAAAATGATTGAAAATAATCAATAATATCATTAGTATTTTTATTATTAATATATGTTCTAGCTACATCTCCTGCTCTTATATTTACATATTAAAGTAGGTCATCAAGCATAAAATTCAGCCAAAATTAAAAGAAAATCATCATTAATTATGGATATCAATCAATATAAACTACATTTTATTGATCAGATGCATATATATATATATACACACACACACCAGGTCCAGGACAATTTTTTATTTTTAGGTGACTTAGTCCAACTAGACATTTAGAGTCAATGATCACAGAGAAATTTACAAGCAAAAGGGTTGTTATCATCACTAAAACTTTTGTTTTAACATCTAAATGAGCCATAAACGTGTATTTATTATTTTTAAACATGAAACAAAACCAGATGAATTAAAGCCGCGGCAGGATCCTGTGGACGTTGGGTGTGAATCTGTGAGGTGGACAGACAGAATAGACAGTTTTAGTGCGCATACTCCTCAGTTTCCTCACAATCGCCAGCGTTGTGACGACGTGCTGCTGGTTCACCTTTAACCACAGTCAGCTGTCAGTAATAGCATGCTCTGGATTATACACTTTCAGCTTTTTTTTTTTTTTTTTTTTTTAATTTTGGTGCATGACCTGGACGCTGAATGTGCAAAAAGCTTTTTATCCAGCCATGATTTAACAGCCAGTGTACCAAGAAGGTTTTTCCTAGTTGTCAGAATCTCTAGGAGTTGCTTTCACCGTGTGTGTGTTGATGAGCTTCTTTTGTCCTGGACGTCCTCCCTGTGTCCTGTACCACGCAACGTGTCTCTGCTTCGGCCTCTACACAGTCTTAACCTCTGATTAACCTGTTCCTCGTCTTCTCCTCATTCCGTTTCCATCTTCTTTCAAATCGTTTCTCACTCACTTTGTTTTCCTCGGTCCTGTCCTTCCTCCCTGTTCTCCCTTTCTACTATTATTTTTGTTTTTCTTATTATTCTCAACCATCACGCGAACCGATCGCCTCTTTTCCTCCCCCCGCTCCCCCCACCCCCCCACAGACCTTCCACACCCCCAGCCTCGGCGATGAGGAGTTCGAGATCCCGCCCATCTCGCTGGACCCGGACTCGGCGCTCACCGTGTCCGACGTGGTCTCCCACTTCGGGGAGCTGTCGGACGCCGGCCCCGCCGACAGCGTGGTCGTCCCCGGCAACGCCGTGGTGGAGGGGGACGACCCGTCCTTCGCCTCCACCTACGTCAACGCGCCGTCGCAGGGGCTGGAGCACCTGAGTCTGGGGGTCATCAACCAATCAGGAGGCAGCGCCCTGCTGGGCTCCTCCCTGGGAATGGTGAGGCATTACCTATCAACCAATCAGTTCATTGATCAGTCAATGTCACATGTGATGGCAGTGAAATGTTTTCTCATCGCTTGTGCAGTAAATATAGTCATTAAAATCTAAATAACAAGTAATAATGGTAAAAATAGAAAGTGTTCAATAATTTAAAAAAAATTATAAAATAAGTTAAATTTTAAATGTTTTAGCTAAAAAATATTTGTAAAATTAAAACAAGATTGGAGTTGAGAACATTTGAAAATTTGATTTTGTAAAAAAAAAAAAAAAATTTTGTAAAACAAATAAGTCAAATAAAACACATTTGTAATAAACAAATATATTTGTGAAACTAAAATTAGTTAAATTAAAATTGATTCATTTATTGTGATACATTAGGTGAGTTAAATTAAAAAAATCAAGAATATAAATAACACATTTGTAATTATTAAATACATTTGTAAAATTTTATGAGTTAAATTTTAGTAATATTTCAAAACATTTGAAAAACTAGTTAAACAATAATAATTTAAAATATTTCTAAAATCTAATCTTTAATGATTAATCAACATTTTTTTAAACTAAAATAAGTAACACTTTTGTAATAATTACAAACGTTTGTAAAATTAAAACTAATTTAATTTAAGTTGTTTAATAATTAAAAACTATTAAAGTGAGTTAAATAAAACATGTTTGTAATAATTAAAAATATATAAATATATATAAAAACATTTCTAACATTAGCATGAATAAAATAAGTTGTTTATAATAACCCAAAATATTTCTAAAATGAATTCTATTTTCTGAATGATTCTATAGACTAGAGCCAACTTTTTTAGTTCCTTGGGTAAATAAAGAATATGAATTAAACCATAAACGCAGCATCAGCCTGATTCTCCGGCTCCTTCCCCAGGACCTGGGCCATCCCATCGGGTCCCAGTTCCGCAGCTCGTCCCCGGTGACCATTGACGTCCCGCTGGGAGACATGAGCCAGGGCCTGCTGGGCTCCAACCAGCTGACCACCATCGACCAATCGGAGCTCAGCGCTCAGCTGGGCCTGGGCCTGGGGGGCGGGAGCATGCTACAGCGCTCGCAGTCCCCCGACAACCCGCTGTCGGCCACGGCGTCGCCCACCAGCTCGCTGCAGGACGACGACATGGACGACTTCAGGAGGGTGAGACCACAAACATCATATAATAATAGTAACAATAATACAGGACAAACCACAAAACAATTTAGTATGAAGTGGTCAAGAATCAACATTATCATGGTCTACATTTATGTATGAAAGTAGGTCGTTGAGCATAAACCTGGGTCCTGGTCTGGTCTGGTCCCCTCAGAGCGTCCTGGTGGAGTCCCCCGTGTCCCTGTCCGTGTCCCCCGGCGTCCTCTCCCTGGACCCGTCCCTGTCCTCCTCGCCGCTGTCCGCCCCCTCCGCCAGCGTCTCCCCCGTCGTCGGGAGGAAGGGAGGGGCGGGGGGAGGAGGAGGAGGGGGCGGAGCCAAGAAACAGAAGAAGAAGAAGGACCCCAACGAGCCGCAGAAACCCGTGTCGGCCTACGCTCTGTTCTTCAGGGACACGCAGGCCGCCATCAAGGGGCAGAACCCCAACGCCACGTTCGGCGAGGTGTCCAAGATCGTGGCGTCCATGTGGGACAGTCTGGGAGAGGAGCAGAAACAGGTACGAGGCAACGCTTCGCTGCCTTCAACACGGCGGTGGAAACAATTCACATGTAGCTCGTTAATTCTCTCCCGAGTGAACGAGGTCAGGTGATGAGAGTCAGATGGTCTGAGCTCAGGGAGTATGACAGATATTACAGATGTTTCATGACTGAAAAAAATACTACAACTACTACAGTACTGAGGGAAGTTATTACATGAAGCCTAAAGTCGCTCAGTTCCATTGAAGCTGAGGCTCGCTGAGATTTAAACACGATCCTCATCATCCGCTTTCTGCCTGTGCTTCTTTTCTCCCTTTTCCAGGTTTACAAGAGGAAAAACGAAGCAGCGAAGAAGGAATACTTGAAAGCTCTGGCGGAGTACAGAGCCGGACAGATCTCTCAGGTCTCAAATCTTTAAAAATTTACAGTAATAGAATGTGGCTTATTGTATTTGTTTTTGTTAATTACTGTTTTAATTTCTGTTGAGTTTAAAGGGCTAATATGTATTTTTCTGTGAATTGTTTAAAAAATTACTACTGATTTTATTTTTGTGTACTATGTAATATTCTTCCAAATTTATAAATATTTTAAATATGTTACTGTTTCTCTGAGGCTTCGAGCAGCAGAAAATGACGTATTGCGTCTTTAGGTTTTTGTTAAGACGTCCACAGTGGTGTATTCTAACCTTCCGTCCTGACCTATCCTCTCTTCAGACGTCCATCGAGGTCATGGACACGTCTCCCTCGCCGCCGCCCCCCGCCCCGACTCTCGCCCTCTCGGCCATGGCGAGCAGCACCTCGGCGGCCCGCGCCACCCGCTCGCAGCACTACAACCCCGAGGAGAACACCATCACCAACATCTGCACCTCCAACATCATCCTGGACGTCCCTCAGGTCACCACGCGCTCCCGCACCGGCGCCATCAAGCCCCAGCCCCCGCCCATCGCCACTGCCCCCAACCCCCCCACCGTCACCAAGATCATCATCAAGCAGACGCCGCTGCCCTCTGGCGGCATGGCGGTCACGGCGACGGCCGCCTCTTCGCCGCGACAACCACCACCGCTGCAGCAGATGCAGAGCACGCCGCCCCCGCCGCGGCTGCAGCAGATGGTGCACGCACAGGCCCCGCCCCCCCTGCAGGCCAAGCCCCGGGCGGCCTCCTCCTCCACGGCTCCACCCCCGCTGCAGATCAAGGTCGTCCCGTCGTCACGCCAGTCAGACGGTGGCACGCCCATCATTGTGTCGGCGGGCGGCAACGTGCAGACGTCCTCAGCTCTAACGGTGGAGGTGGGACAGACGGCCGCCATGGTGACGGGAGAGGAAGTGGCGGAGGGGGAGGAAGGGGTAAGCCCCGCCTCCTTAAACACAGTAGACAGGATTTAAACCAACCACACACATGATGTCAAGTTTAGATGTTTCAGACATATTTTGTTCTCACACACACACACACACGCACACATATATGTATATATATCAATTAGGAAATATTTCCATGTCTGTGCTGCAGATGTTAGTAGCTTATAATAGTTGAACACATTTTATAAAATTCTCATTGCAGTGTAATAGCACATGTCTATATATGATCAGTTATTTAGTTAGTTTGATGTAGTTTAGTGCTTCATCACATCGTTTGACGTGTGTGTGTGTGTGTGTCAGATGGAGGTGGAGGTGAACGTGGCCCCCGGGCCGAGCCTGGCCACCGCCGCCACCCCCAACATCTGTGTACGTGCCGGCTGCACCAACCCAGCTGTGGAGAGCAAAGACTGGGACAAGGAGTACTGTAGCAACGAGTGTGTCGCCACACACTGCAGGTCTGTTCACACACACACACACAAATAATCGACTAATTGTGTGTTTTAAGAACCATAAATTTTAGATATACTTCTAGCTTTTCTCTGGAGTTTTAGAACTGAAGGTTCTGTGTCATTAACAATTAACGATCCTCTCCTCTGTTTGGCTGATTCAAATAGCTGTAAATAAACTGGAGAGTTATGACATCACAACTTCAAAGTGGTCTTGACAGCTGGTTTTAAGGCCCAGTTTCTGAATAACACTTGTGTGAATTTCTCTGTGAAATGAGGAACAGTATTTATATCATTCTGAGACCTTCTTATATTGACATCTACCTTTTTCTGCCATATGGGACCTTAAATATTTTCATCTGCATAAATACTGCCTTTGCTATGCTGAATTTGAGCTGAAATTTGACGTTTTTTTGTCATGTCCAGGGACGTGTTCATGGCCTGGTGCGCCATCCGGGGGCAGAACTCCACCACCGTCTCGTAGGGAACGGAGGAGAAGCAGCGCTACACGAGAGATAGGAAAATTAAAAAAAAGGACAAAGATGTAACACATGAAATGCAAATGAACAGATGAACAAATGCATGAATGAAAGCCAGATCAGGCTCAGGTTTATTGTTGTATCACGTCATATCGGACAGAGCCGGGTTTGACCTCTTCAGTCACAGGAGAACACCTGAAAGTCGCTATGATATATACTTTTTTTTTTTTTTAATTTTATTTCTGTGATCGACACCTTGGCTCCATCGTACTTGCTCCTGCAGAATAAACTCAGCCGACGCCTCACAACAAGGACGAGGTTGATGAATAATGAAAGCAAAGACTCTGCTGCTCCAGATCCAACAAACTGAGGAGCAGCGACGCGCTCATCATGTGTTGTGCATTTCAAATATGGATTAGAGCTTTTTATATGGACAAATGATGTTTTTAATTGACTTGAAAGGGTGCAGGAAGGGGTGTGTATTGTTGAGCTCATTCATTTGAACAGGGTTCCTACACAGAGTGGAATTTGATTTGAATAACCTATCAAAATGAGGGGGGAAATATATTTGTGTTTCTAGATGATTGCCCCTATTCTGTTTTCTAAATATAAAATTATGAATTTCTACATTTTCTTAAAATGTTCCTGTATAAAAAAGAAAAGATGCAGCAACATGAATTGCACAGCATCACAAATAACTAAATATTAAGTTGGTTTTTTGAACATTTATGAGTTGTGGAGTGAAGTAGTTATCAGAAATAGAATTATTTGACCTTTTTGGTTCCTATTTAGAAAAGAGGCTAAAAAATATATGTAAGAAACCGTATTATTTGTTCAGTATGCTGAGGGGAAATTACCTTGAAGATTTGAAAAATCAACTGAGAAAACTGGAAATTTTGAAACGTAAAATGTGTAGGAACCCTGAAGAAAAAAATGGCATCATGCTTCACCCTCAATGTGAATGGAATCTGAGAGAAATGTGTGAGAGCTTCTGCGTCAAGAGATTAATCGTAAAAAGAAAAAAAAACTGGGCAAAGCACAAACTGTCTTAAATGTAGTTTGGAGTCGTAAAAACACAAAGGGTAAAACACTTATAAGAAGCCATTCGAGACAAAGTGGGAAGTGAATCTGCCACCAGCCAAGCGCTGTTAAGTCACTTTAGAAAATAAACCGGCCATGATTTACAGGTTTTTAACCCCAAATACAGACTTTTAAACACGGGTGCTACGATTCAGGAAAAAGAAGGAAAAATAAAATGTGTGTTCCTGTTCTGCTCAAATCTCCCAAAAGAGAGCTTTTAAAATGTGTGGTGCGTATTCTGTTACATAAGGAACGTTTGTGGTTGAAAATGCTGTTTGGAGGGTGGGAAAAAATTTAAAAAACAACACTGGGATGAAATAAACCAGCTCTCACAACACTACTGTAAGGGAATACTTTACAAAAAGCTTTAATTTTTAACATAACACTGTTCTCATTGACAGAATCGCTTCCAGGTCTGTTGAGAATTCAGAGAGGGAGGTAAAACAAATGATGCGGTGATCATGGATGTAGATAACCTGGAAATGTTTTTAATGGTGAAATAAAAATATTTTATGTTTTAATATACATTTTGGTGATGCACATTTTCCGATGGAGTTGATTAGAATATGTGTAAATTGTACTTTTTTACTCCACTATGCTAATCTAACAGCCATTGTTTTCAATACATCTGATTGACTGCACCTGGTCACTATAGTAACAGGGCAAAGTGTCTGGCCCCCTTATGCAGAATTTATACATATATATGATATACAATATTGGACATTAGAAATACTTACACCTACAATACTTATACATTATGCATTAGTAATAACATAACTAATGAATAAAGAATATCAAACAAACATACTGTTAATAATTTAATTAAATATGGATAAAATAATATTAGCGTTTTAATTTGCATCACATGTAATTACCTCAAAATTATACTTTAAGTACAGTACGAGTTACTTACCATCATTGATTTTTAAGTTGTTTTTTCTGCTAATTTACTAAATGAATAACTTGAATGCACATACTAGAGATCTGTAGATCCACACTAGGAGTTTTGCTCAACTGTTTTCCCCCTCCTGGGTAATCCCGTCACCGCAGGTTGTATCGCGAGATTTACTCGGGGAGCGTTTGATGACGATGGCGGGAAAAGCCGCCAAGGCGGGAAAAAGCAGCATGGTCAACACAAGGCAGGGGGCGCTGCTGCTGCTGCTTCAGCTTCAGATGAGCTACTGATCATTAAATGAACTGAACCTAGTAACAGGTAAAGAGTTTAACTACGCACTTCTAATTCAGCTTCTACTTGCTTAAGTTTCATAAAGCAGTTTTTTTTTCAGAATCAAGACAGAAGTTTATACATAATATTTATTATAAAATCTGATGTATAGAGAGTCGGAGGGGGAGGAGAGAAAAGAGGAAGGATGGGGGGGGTGAGGGCTTTAATTATAACAGTTTGCTGTGTGCGTGGTAAAAAGGGGGGATAAATTATAATAATATTTTTAAAACGTTTTGCGTGTTTTAACCTGTTTTACTACTCAGTGGAGACAGCCTCTGGGGAAATTTAATATATATATTACGGTAAAAAAAAAAGCTCGTAGTGGTGTGTGCGTGTCCCCCCCCACAGGCGTGGAAAGTGCGTTGTTGCTACGGATCACCATCATCATCACCATCTTCATCATCATCTTCCTCTTCATCCGGCCTGCTGAGAGGCGAAGCCGGGAGCTGGAGTTTGCAGCAGAGGACTCGCCATGGCGGTAAACCTGGACAAGGAGGCTTATTACCGCCGGATCAAGCGATTATACAGCAACTGGAAGGTAAATGCGGGATTCTGTCGGAGGCGCGTGACGGCGTCGAGGCGTCCGCTGCGTTTATTATGAAGCGGAAGAAAAGTGCAGCGGAGTGAGCCGCGTTTTTTCCCCCCGTGGAGCCACTTTCACTGTTGATGTTTCCCTTCGCGACAACCAGGGCACAAGGCCTCTGTCTTCCCGGTGTTTCGGAGAACCGAGCGACCGTGTTATCAAATGACCGTCAGCCGAGTGGCCGTTATAAGTCCAGAAACGTGACTACACCGTTTAATGTGCACAATGTAGGACAGGAAGCACCCGGATAATGTAGGTTGCGTTGAATATTCGATTTAAGGGGAGTTAATGCTCTTAAAAAAGACACCTCTGTGTTCTGTTCTTGTTTTCAACAAAGCACTGATTAACACGGTCACTCGTTGCACCGAAACACCGGCTTCACCAGCTTGTCCCGCTTTCGGTAGCCTTAAAATAGTTATTCCGTCTTTTATTAACGTCCCCTTAAAAGCACTGATTTATTCCACCTTTTCCCTAAAGAACACCCAAGTTATTCCGCCTTTTCGGCTTGTGCATCAGCTTGAACAAGCTAGCTAACGTTGCCTCATGTTAGCACGTCCCATTCACCGCGTTAGCCTGAGCTAGTTAGTTTACTACCGAAGCTAACTTTACTAGCCGGGGCAGCTAACGATTATCGGCTGCATTTACGCGGAAAAGGCGTTGATCCGGAAACCAAAACACTATTTTACAGGTGAATGTCGCATCACGTTTTATTAACAGACAGGCTGTTAGACGTAAACTGTCAGTCTGCGGGACGTTAAGCTATTATCTGTCGCTACATGCTAATGCTAGCCGGCTAATTAGCGGCTGTGAAACGCCAGTAACATGTGCAGGATGTCTTCCATACTCTAAATTACTCTCACATTAAGTCTTAAATCTGCTAAATCACTTTATAGAAAACTGTGGACACTTGTCTGTCTTAAACTTCTTTTCATAAGTTGCAAAAATCTCGTTTCTTGGGGGGTTTTCCTTTGCTGTCATTACACCAATGATGCTTTGTGCATATTAAAGTCATTTAAATGCAAAGGTGGAACATAATAAAAGTACTTTTACATAATTACTGTAAGCAAGTAACATTTTTAAGGTACTTTGCTTGAATATTTCTATGTGATGCTACTTTATACTTTACTTCATTACATGTAGTAAGTATTATATGTATAGTACTTTGTACTCCATTACATGTATCTGACAACTTTACTTTTCTGATCAGTATTTTATATGTAAAATACTTGTTAATATACTTTTCCCTCCATTATAGCAACTGTAATACAAGTTAACATAAGATTTACCTTGGTAACAATACAATGCGTGAACATATTGAGTATTTAAATTCCAATTATATTAACTATAATATTAATTTTGCAGCCAATACTTATGCACTTTTACTTAAGATCCTCCATTATTGGTCTTAAATGTGTTAAATCACATTATAGGTCTTAAACTCATTATCAGAAGTTGTTAATGTCATTTCTTGATGAGTTTGTTTAAGGTTAATATAGATAATAAACTTTCAGTAAAACTTTAACATGTTTCATATTCATCCAAAGAGTCATATAAATGGCTAAAATGAACTTTATGTAGTCGTTCAGATGTAGTCGTTTTCCTCTTTCTGCAGCTTTTATATATATATATATATATATATATATATATATATATATATATATATATATATATATATATATATATATATATATATATATATATATATTCACATCTGCATTTTCCTCTAATAGTGGATGTGGATGTGTGCATTTTTGTTACGGTCATATTTTTCATGCATAACATTGACTAAGGATTATATTTAATATTCAAACTTTCTCTGTGTTTGCAGAAAGGAGAAGATGAGTTTGGCAAAGTGGACGCCATCGTGGTGTCTGTCGGCGTGGACGAGGAAATCGTTTACGCCAAATCCACAGCTATACAGGTACGGGTTTCCTGGCCACAGCAGCAGCACCGTGATTTGCAAAAAATAAATAAAAATAAATCTCAGGATGCTGAGCTCCAACCTTTTAGATTCAGCTTCTATCTGTGGGGAAAAAGGCAGTTTCTCTACACTATAGAAAATACTGCTGTTGTTTTACTGCAATGACTGAGATTTAATTTAACTTCCTCCCACAAATGTGCAAAATAAACCCACACACACCTGTATTTATTATTACCACAACACCTTAGCATGTGAAATATTGAGTGGTTTTCTCATTTTATTATAATAAAATCAAGTAATAAACATGTCACCTTTCACCCTTAATATGCAAGACGTTCTAGGCACCAGAGATAATTTGTTATTTTTGCTGTTGACTGCATGTAGTAGAAGGAGTGATGGGGTGTACATTAATTCTAGGTTAATGCTGCAGTTACAAATCCATCCTAATTCCACTCGTCCGTTTTTCTGTCCCCAGACGTGGCTGTTCGGCTACGAGTTGACGGACACCATCATGGTTTTCTGCGACACAAAGATCATCTTCCTCGCCAGCAAGAAGAAGGTGGATTTCCTCAAACAAGTCGCCATAACCAAAGGCAACGAGAACGCCAACGGCGTCCCGCCCATCACTCTGCTCACCAGGGAAAAGGTAACGCACCCCTTCCCCTCTTCCTCTACCATCAGGATGATTGAACAGTTTTTTAAACCCATAATTTTGCACAAATTAACTTAACAAGTTGTTGAATGTGCAGGTTTGGCAGCTTTTATATTTCAATGAGGTTCTTCAACCTTGCGTCCACAAAGTGTATTTTTTTTGAATGAGTTTCTGGCTCAGCGTAAATCAGATTATTGTGTGTGAGCGGGGAATTAAACAAAGACTTAATGCTGCCTGGTTGTGTCTCAGAACGAAAGCAACAAGGCGAACTTCGACAAGATGATCGAGGCGATCAGGAGCAGCAAAGACGGGAAGACGGTGGGCGTGTTCAGCAAGGACAAGTTCCCCGGAGAGTACATGAAGAGCTGGAACGACACGATCACCGCCGAGGGGCTGGAGAAGGTAAAACGCTAGAAATAATAACTGGAAAAGTGCAGATTTATGTTATCTGGGTCTTTAAAATCTGTGCAGTCTGTACCTTCCTTTTTGCTGCGTTCTCCTTAAGTTTAATTTGTCGACCAATTAAATAACCTAAATAAAAAGTGGCTGTTTTGTTCTAGAATCTGTGTCGTCATCAGGGTTCATTTAGATAATTTACTCTGCTCATTATTGGATATTTTCTTGACTTTTTGGTTTAATCTGCGCTCGTAGTCAGAGACCAGGTCAGCGTCCATGTGCATAAAGAGTGTAGAACACAGCAACGTCATCATACTCTGATAAACTACAAAACTACTGTCAACTTTACTCTACATTTTACCAGAAAACAGCGTCTCCATGGCAACAATCTACCATCATTCTCTGTGCTTCCTGTTAGGGACCGTCTGCAAATGACATGTCTCAGTAGGAATTGATTAATGGAAAAATATTCACCAAAAATAAACTAAATGACTTTTCTCTACTGTTTCTGTATTTAATCATAGTCACAATGAACTAACTACTGCAGGAGACGTTTTAGTGTGGAAAAATATTTTATATGGACAAAGCACACATTTATATATAAATTAAGTTTTATATAAATGGTCTCTAAAAATGCTTGAATTTAACTTAAAGAAAACCTGTATAAACTGCATAATTTCAACCTTTTCCATGCTGAATAAAGTCTGCATGGACATGGTATGCATGATAAATAATAGCTTGGAATATTCAGCTCCTTTTTTTTTTTTGAAAGAACTGTCCCTGTCTGTGCCGCAGGTGGACATCAGCGCCGTGGTGGCGTACACCATGGCGGTGAAGGAGGACGGCGAGCTGGGCCTCATGAAGAAGGCGGCGTCCATCACCAGCGAAGTTTACTCCAAGTTCTTCAAGGAGCGAGTCATGGAGATCGTAGACGCAGACGAGGTGGGGACAAGAGCTGTGTCATATGTGTGATGTGCCGTTTTATTTTAGTCATTTTAGCCAATGAAAAGTCCTGGTAATTTAGTCTAGTTCTAATCAAAGAACATCCAAACACAGATGCAGCTACGACGTCTAAAATGAGGAATAGTTTTGAACTTTTTCTGTCGATACACCTGTACGGGGTGAAGGTCGGTGCTGTGATTCCTGACTCTCCCCCTCCACAACAGAAAGTGCGTCACAGCAAGCTGGCGGAGTCGGTGGAGAAGGCCATCGAGGAGAAGAAGTACCTGGGCGGCGCCGACCCGTCCACGGTGGAGATGTGCTACCCCCCCATCATCCAGAGCGGGGGCAACTACAGCCTCAAGTTCAGCGTCGTCAGGTAAAAAGAAGAAAACACAAAACCTAACACACGATTATTATTATCACACAAATATTTAAGAAACAATAGTTAATTAGAAGAGTTGCTGTTGTGACCTTTGACCTCAACAGGATGACAGGCTGCCTATAGCTCGTAATGAGGGGGTTATAATGGTGCATTTCAACAAGTCGATTCAAGGGCTTGAAATCAGTTCACTTTCAGCCTAAATTTCAACTAGTGTGACTGAAATGTCTTTATCTTTAATTGTAGTTTTAAAAAAAACACACACTCATATAAAATCTGCCAATACCTTATTTCCTGATGATTTATGATATAGATTTATTAGGTTTTAAATCAATATTGGACATAATAACTCGACATTCGTGCTGCTCCTGACACTGCTCACCTGTACCTGAACGCGTTTTCCCGTCCCAGTGACAAGAACCACATGCACTTCGGCGCCATCACGTGCGCGATGGGGATCCGCTACAAGTCCTACTGCTCCAACCTGGTCCGGACCCTCATGGTGGACCCCCCCCAGGAGATGCAGGACAACTACAACTTCCTGCTGCAGGTGGAGGAGGAGCTGCTGAAGGAGCTGAAGCACGGTGCGTTCAGGGGCCCGCCGCCAGCGTGGGAGATCTCAGCTGTTGGTGTATGGAACGGGTGTTGATGGGCGTTTGTAGTAAATTTAATTAATATCTGACCTTCAAAATAAAATACAACAAATGATTCATAAGGTCATTTTTACATGTGCAAATGGCATAAACAGATGAGGATAAAATATATGTAAATCTTAAATATTAGTGAAACTTGCAACAAATCAGCTCATCAGATATATTATTTAATATTTTTCCTTACAGGTTATGCTTATTTCTATTTAATCTTTGTCATTCTGCATTTTTAAATAATCTATTTCTTTCATTGATTGTGATGTGCATAGACGACAAATGAAGAGAATCCAGAGCAACTTTCAGCCCGTTTTCATTGTTTTCTGAATGTTCCTGTTCCTCTTCAGGTGTAAAGATCTGCGACGCCTACAACACAGTGATGGAGTACGTGAAAAAAGAGAAACCGGATCTGGCTGCGAAGCTGACGAAAAACCTCGGGTAAATTCCTGCGGAGGAATCGTCCTGTTGGTCTGCCCGAAAGGTTTTTATACACAGATTCTCATACGTTCCTTTTCTTTTTTTTATTTTAGGTTTGCTATGGGAATAGAGTTCAGAGAAGGATCGCTGGTGCTAAACGTTAAAAACCAGTACAAACTGAAAAAAGGTGAGAGTCTGGTCTTTGTATGATACTTGTGTAATGGTGAATAAAATGGTTTCTAACCTGTGTGTGTGTGTGTGTGTGTGTGTGTGTGTGTGTGTGTGTGTCAGGAATGGTCCTCAGCATCAGTTTAGGTTTCGCTGACCTCGTGAACAAGGAAGGAAAGAAGGACGAGCAGAAGAAATACGCCTTGTTTATCGGAGACACGGTACAGATCAACGAGGTGAGGCGCTTCTATTTCACTGCATTTACCCGTTTTTATTAATGGAGAATTTTAACGAAGCTGAACTGTGTGTGTGTGTGTGTGACAGGAGGAAACCGCCACGATACTCACACCTGTCAAGAAAAAGATCAAAAACGTGGGAATCTTCCTCAAGGTTTGTGTCCTGAAAGTACTACTATACTATCATTCATACTACCTTTATGTATTTTATACCAGAGTCTCACAATAAGTGCAGGTGTAACAGTAACAGGTGATGCACCACTTCATTACCAGTCAACTCATCGATTAATCGTTTCAATAATGATTAACTAGCTATCATAACAGCCATTAGTTGCAGCCCTAATATACAACTCAGCATCAACATTATCATAGGTTTAATTTTCACTTAACCCTTCTATGTTTGTACCCTAGTGTTACAATTACTTATTTAATCATTAGCGGACAACTATTCCGTTAATCGCCATTTTGAGTAATTGTTGATCAGAAAATGTCCAAATTCTCTGGTTCCAGCTTCTCTTCTCTTTTAGTGACTTGCAGCCTTGTAGTTGTCACATCACATAGTCGACCAATACACTGCCACTGGTATGTTATAAAAAAAAATAACACGTATATTAATTATAGTGAAATATATTAAAATTAATTTAGTTTAAACTTCAGAGGTTGATCTTGTGCCATAAAGCAGCAACAGAATCAGCATCACTTATTTTAATGGATGTGTTCGGGCAGTTTTTATATAAATGTAAATTTAATGTTGTGTTTTTAAACCTTTTTATCTGGTTTCACCGCACGACAACTTCACCATTGTCCCCTAAACCGTTTTCGAGTCTCGTTTTATATATTTTTTGTTTTCGCGTCAGAACGACGATGAGGACGACGAGGAGGAAGACGGCGACGACGCGGAGGAGCTGCTGGGGAAAGGAGCTCGCAGCGCCGCCCTGCTGGCCGACCGCACCAGGGTGAGTGTGTGTGTGTGTGTGTGTGTGTGTGTTTTCTCTGCTGATGATTACTGTTTATTTAACCTCGTTGCCGGAGCGTTGCTATCACTAAGCGTGTGAATGTCTTTGTACTCCGCCAGCTACTGGGGAAGGTAAGTACCCCGAGTTTTTAATCCAATCTCATCCACTGGACTGGTTCAAACTCCACGTTCCTCTCATGCTTTTTGATTTTTGTTTTTTTTTGTTTTTTCCCGACCATCCACAGCTGTGTATCACATGTGTCTACGCAGCATGTACGTCGTGTTTTTTCTTTTTTTCTTTTTTCATCGTATTTTTTTATTTTTTTTTGCACCAAACATCTCGTTCCCCGCACGTGGCCACTCAGCCGTTTTCTTGTCGTTGACGCTCAGAACGAGATGACGGCGGAGGAGAAGCGGCGGGCCCACCAGAAGGAGCTGGCCAACCACCTGAACGAGGAGGCCAAGCGGCGCCTGACGGAGCAGAAAGGGGAGCAGCAGATCCAGAAGTGAGTGGCGGGAATATGAAAACCTGGAGTTCACGTCACGCTGAAATAGATTTCTCTAATCACAAATTACCTAATAGATGAGTTTCAAATAACCACTGAGTTTAATTTATTAAGAAAATCAAGGAACGACAATGCACATATTTATTTTTTCCCACAAGCTCTTCAGTCTTGACGCATCAATGTTGATCTTAAATATGATATTAAAAAAAAAAAAAAAAGTAAAACATGAAATTCCAACTTCCTGTGGTAAAATATATAGAGGAAAACTCGGCACGGCAGTGACACCTTTAACTACACAGCTGTAATCTGATTTTTTTAGAAAAATTGTAAATTATACAGTATTCATACTGGTTTAATAAAAAAACTTGGGTAAATTAGGAAGGAATTGATCTCCTGTCCCTTATTGAATAGTATTTGCTAATTTACGGTATTGAATATTTCTTATATGAAACATTAACAGATTTCACCATGAAGGTCCTCAGCTGATTTTACTAAAGTAAATTGGCAAATATTTCAAGGTACAGGAATGTGACGTTTGAATAAAATCGGGTTTAATCTTGTTTTAGTTTGTTTTCTATATTAGAGTCAAAGGTTTTCACCTTACACCAAATTAGCAAAGAATGACGAGGGGGAAAAAGTAGCACTAGGTGTTATTTCTGTGGCGCTGCGCCTCAGAATAGACGAATAATGACGATTGAGTAATGTCTTTTTTTTTTTTAAAGTGATTGTAACATGGTAATTTACAATATCATTTAACCGATTTATTTATTTTTCCCCCCTCTCAGGGCCAGAAAATCCAACGTGTCCTACAAAAACGTGTCTCAGATGCCCAGAGAAAAAGACATCAGAGACATGAAGATCTTCATCGACAAGAAGTACGAGACCGTCGTCATGCCTGTGTTTGGCATCGCCACGCCGTTCCACATCGCCACCATCAAGGTACGCCTCCACCTCCTACGCCTTTTTCTTGTTTTCTCTATGTTTCCTGGTGCTGTTGGTTGTTATTCAGCGTGTGTGTGTGTTTAGAACATCAGCATGTCCGTAGAGGGCGACTACACCTACCTGAGGATCAACTTCTACGTCCCCGGCAGCTCCCTGGGCCGACAGGAGGGAAACATCTTCCCCAACCCAGACGCCACCTTCGTCAAGGAGATGTAAGGAAAGATCAGAAACTGAGACGGCAGTAGCAGCGTCATGAATCACAGAGAAAACCTGAGCTCCAACACTAAAGTGTTTTTGTCTGAAGAAACCTCTCGTCTGCTCCTGAAATAATAAAATTGACTCAGCAGGTTGTAAAAACACGTCATGATTTGATAATTGTCTGCTAAATCTTACACACTGCACCTTTAACCTGTTAAACCCTAAAAACACTGATACAGCATTGAGTTTTATTCATAAGTCTCATGTTAAACCTGAGCTCCAACACTAAAAGTATTTTTATCTGCAGTAAAACACAATTTTACTGTCACAGCATCGATATATATCATCAATATCCACAAAAAGTCGGAATTGTGAGGTAGATAAAAAGTCGGAATTGTGAGGTAGATAAAAAGTCGGAATTGTGAGGTAGATAAAAAAAGTCGGAACTGTGGGTAGATAAAAAAAAGTTGGAATTGTGAGGTAGATAAAAAGTCGGAATTGTGAGGTAGATAAAAAGTCGGAATTGTGAGGTAGATAAAAAAAGTCTGAACTGTGGGTAGATAAAAAAAAGTCGGAATTGTGAGGTAGATAAAAAAAATGTTGGAACTGTGAGGTAGATAAAAAGTTGGAAATATTTAATAGAAATAAAAAATATTAGATAATATGAGAAATTATGAGCTCTAAAGTCCTAATTATGAGATTAAAAAGTCAATGAGTTTGAAAGTAAAAATGATGAGAAAAAAGTCATAATTACAAGATTAAAAAAAAGATGGGAATCAAAATTATAGGATATGAGAAAACCTGAGTTCCAACCACTAATATATATCATCAATATCCACATCATCAATACAATAATAAAATAGTTTAATATAATATCAGTAGTAATTGCAACTAACCACTATTTAGATATTTATTTAGATTGCAGCTGTTTGTGGGATTATTTCATTGGCTCCTTTGTAAACATCTTACAGAATATATTCATGTTCTGGAAGGATCCTCAGTGGGATTTATAGGATTTTATGGAAGAATTGATATTGAGATTTGGGTCAATTTCTTCTTTCTTCTACATTTTCAGCACTAAAACACAAAATTTGCTTTTGTCACAGCAACAGAAATTGATTCCAAGTCTTGCTGTAGATTTCTTTTTATTTCCAGGTTTAAGTAAAAAAAAAAATAATCTCCTGTCCTCCCCCAGCACGTACCGGGCGTCCAACCTGAAGACGCCCGGCGACCCGTCGGTGCCCTCCACCAACCTGCAGAACGCCTTCCGCATCATCAAGGAGGTGCAGAAGCGCTACAAGACGCGGGAGGCGGAGGAGAAGGAGAAGGAGGGCATCGTGAAGCAGGACTCGCTGGTCATCAACCTGAACCGCAGCAACCCCAAACTCAAGGACCTGTACATCCGGCCCAACATCGCCCAGAAGAGGATGCAGGGCTCGCTGGAGGCCCACACCAACGGTCAGCACTGCAGCAACGCTTCAACCTCTCTGTGTTCTAAACCTCAGGCCTGCTCTTAACGAAAGCCGCGTCCGTGTCTGACAGGTTTCAGGTTCACGTCGGTCCGCGGCGACAAAGTGGACATCCTCTACAACAACATCAAACACGCCATCTTCCAGCCGTGTGACGGCGAGATGATCATCGTCCTGCACTTCCACCTCAAGGTCCGGTTCATCGGTGCAGACGCACTAAAGTAGATAAAGGAGAAGTTTAATAAGACTTTGAATAATCCTCTTATTAATGATTATAGAGATTAGCAATGAAGCTGCAACAATTATTCAGTCACCAACTAATTTCATAATCGATTCATCAATTTGAGTCATTTTTTTAAATGGAAAATGTCCAAATTCTCTCAAATCTGAATATTTTTTTCAGTCAAGTTTCTTTAGTCTTCTATAGTTGTAAAGTGATGGGAGGGTGAATAAGAAATTACCATTTTTCTTTACTTACTAAAAAAACAAAGTACAACATGAAAACGTTCTGTGGTAATATATGGAGGAAAACTCAGAAAAAGCCGTGAGATGTTTTAATTACAGTACTTTAATCAGAGATTTAGTTATACGGTCGTCAGACTTGTTTAATAAAGGAAATAGAGCAAATTACTATGTTTTTCCTGTTTTGCTGAGCAAGATTTTTGTTCCTAATTTTTTTCACCCAACACCCAAGTTTTTATTTGGTAATTTACAATATCTATAACTTTAATGTGAGTTAGTTTGCAATTATTTCCAGAACAGAAACATGAAGTTTGAATAAAATCAGAGTTAACGTCTTTATTTTAGTTTGGAAACAAAGAATGGGGGGGGGTGGCACTAGGTGTTCATTCTGTGGCGCTGCACCTCGGTGCAGACGAATAATGACGTTTGAGTAATGTCTGTTGTTAAAACAAACACCAAAGTTTTTTTTTATTTGGTAATTTACATTATCTCTAAATTTGACTCGATGCTGCAAAGAATGAATTTAAAAAAGTAATTTCTGACCATAAATAACTAGGGAGAAGTCCTTTAATTTTCCCGCTAACTCTGTCCCGCAGAACGCCATCATGTTCGGGAAGCGGCGCCACACGGACGTCCAGTTCTACACGGAGGTGGGCGAGATCACCACGGACCTGGGCAAGCACCAGCACATGCATGACCGCGACGACCTGTACGCCGAGCAGATGGAGCGCGAGATGCGGCACAAGCTCAAGTCGGCCTTCAAGAACTTCATCGAGAAGGTGGAGAACCTCACCAAGGAGGAGCTGGAGTTCGAGGTTCCCTTCAGAGACCTGGGGTGAGTCCGGCGGAACGCCGTAGCGTCAGGGAAAAACGTTTGAAGCTCCGCCCTCACTCCCCCCCCTGCATGTCTGTCTCCAGGTTCCAGGGCGCCCCCTACAGGAGCACCTGCCTGCTGCAGCCCACCTCCAGCTCCCTGGTCAATACTACTGAATGGGTGAGTTCAATGACCCTGGGAGATGAAAGTTACAGTGTCCTCTTGGGAATTAAATGCATCTTAAAGCTTGTTTTTATAACTTAAATCATGCTCTTTTGCAACGTGGTTCATATTCAGATTTAATCCACAGTCTGCAGAATATTAATTTATTGTGAATTTAAATAGAATAAAGTTCCCTTTGATTAGACTAATAAAGAGAAACACCGATTTCTCACACTATCCCCGCTTACTGTCACTAGTGTAGTTTGTGGTGTGTTCGGGTTCAACTCGTTTTTTTCCCCTCGTTTTTAACTCCAGCCGCCGTTCGTGGTGACCCTGGACGAGGTGGAGCTGGTTCACTTCGAGCGGGTCCAGTTCCACCTGAAGAACTTCGACGTGGTCATCGTGTACAAGGACTACAACAAGAAGGTGACCATGATCAACGCCGTGCCCGTCAACTCGCTGGACCCCATCAAGGAGTGGCTCAAGTGAGGAAACTGTGTTTAACGCTCAGCAAAAATTAACATAGCCTAAGTGTCAGAACTGTCACGGCCCAAAAGTTCCAGAATCTTAGTGTTTAAGGCTTAATTTAGTTAATTGTCCTCAGTGGCTCGTTAGTGGGTATTTTCCTTTAGTTTGGTTTTATCTGGTCTTTTTTTAATTAAAGATCACGCCAGTGTCCATGTGTAGAACACAGTAACATCGTATACTGTAATATTACTGTCAACTTTCCTTATTACATTTAATCACATTTTACCAGAAAAAGGCGTCTCCACGGTAACAATCCGTCACGTTAGGGACCGTCTGCAAATTACATGAATCGGTAGGAATTGATTCATGAAAAATTAAAAATAAACTAAATGAATTTTCCCTACTCTGCTCGCTGCAGTTCATCATCTACACAATGTTCCAACTACTACAAGTGAGATTTTAGTGGGGAAAAAAAAAATTATGGAGCTAGTATGCATTTAATACCTGAAAAGTAATGGATTTTTCACATCCTGTTTGCTGTAGTTCTGTTTTTCCACGAGGTTTTAATGAGTGAATCAGTAGGAATTGATTAAAGAAAAAATTGACTTTTCTGTAGTTTATCATCTACACAATGTTCCAACTGCTACAAGTGAGATTTTGGTTGAAAAAATATTTTATATGGACATACTATTCGGTTAATACCTGAAAATATTTACTATATATTTAGGTAAAAATTAAAAACAAAATGGCAGTTCTTATGGCACTAGTCCTGTAAAATTAGTTAATATATATGGTCTTAAAAATCCTTACATTTGATGTAAAGGATGTTCTGCATGTTCCGGAGCAGCCGCTCACTCTCTGCGTTCTCCTCTTCCAGCTCGTGTGACATCAAGTACACGGAGGGCGTCCAGTCCCTGAACTGGACCAAGATCATGAAGACCATCGTGGACGACCCCGAGGGCTTCTTCGAGCAGGGAGGCTGGTCCTTCTTGGACCCGGAGAGCGAAGTGAGGAGCCACGAGTTTCACGTCCCGCTGGGGGCTTTCTGTTCAGTTCAATTTAACATCTCGCTGTATTTTCCTTCTTCTATTTTAAATCCTAGGGAAGCGGCGGAGAACAGGACTCGGAGTCTGAGATGGAGGACGAGACGTTCAACCCGTCGGCGGACGAGGACGACTGTGAGGAGGACGACAGCGACGAGGACTACAGCTCCGACACGGAGGACTCGGGCTCCGGCGGCGGTAAAACACCCAAACTCTGTGGTCAGACACGTCTGTCGTCTCG
The DNA here is from genome assembly GCA_036785175.1 of Eupleurogrammus muticus. Taxonomy (NCBI): domain Eukaryota; kingdom Metazoa; phylum Chordata; class Actinopteri; order Scombriformes; family Trichiuridae; genus Eupleurogrammus; species Eupleurogrammus muticus. The sequence goes on along the minus strand of JAYKQN010000017.1, from coordinate 18,217,080 downwards.
TTTCCTCTCCAACACGATGTCTCTGTCCTCTGTAGATTACAGCGAAGAGCTGGGCAGCGAGGAGGAGAGCGGGAAGGACTGGGACGAGCTGGAGGAGGAAGCCAGGAAAGGTTCGTATGGGGGAGAGAAATAATGACGCTGCAAATGAGGGGAAATGCAAAAAAGAAAAAAAAACTGCTGCTGCAAGTGACAAAAACTGCCTCCAACACATATTATGGAACCTGATTGTCTACTTAATGTTTTTTTTTTAATAAATTAACAGACAATAATGCTGCTGCAAATACGAGAGAAATCGCTGCTGAAAATGAGAGAAACTTAAATAAGAGAAACTTTAAAAAAAAAAAAGTGGCAAAAACTGCTGCAGAAAATAAAAACTGCTTCCAACACGTCTTCATGAAATAAAGATTGTCTACCAACATTTTTTTAAATAAATTAACACACAAAAGAAAATCTAAGAAATTGTTAGTCAATAGAAACCTCAGCCTGAGCCTCTGAAGCACAGTAAACATGAAGTAAAGTGAATTTAAAGGTGAAACTCTTGTTGTAAACAAAGCAAACATCGTCTCAGCACAAACCTACAACACATGCTTATGTAAAGAAAAATCACAATTCAAATGGAGAAGGTAAAAAATATGAATTCATATAACTTACATTTTAAAGTGTATTAAAAAAATAATCTATTTGCAGCATGTAATTCACTAATGTCTGATCTATGACTTTACATGGATCAGACATGGATGTGCATTCTGAGACCAGCAAACATAAAACTGCTGATTGATTAATGGCTGTTAATTAATTGACTTTTCTATTAAACCACCTGCGTTAACGCGTTTCCAGCCGACAGAGAGAGTCACTACGAGGACGAGGACACCAACAACAAGAAGAGGAAGGCCGGCGCCCGGCCTTCGTCCAGACCCTCTTCCAGACCCTCGTCCCGACCCTCGTCCCGGCCGTCAGGACCCCCCAGCAAGAAGAAACGACGATCCTAGACCACACAGACAGACACACACACACACACACACTGCCAAACCCCAGCCCTCCCTCCTGCCCCAACTGGCTCTTTTGTCTCATACACTTCACACACACACACACACGCACACATACACTTCACACACACACACAAGGTGTACATAGATGTAGAAGCCCCTTATTTTTGTGTTGGTCAGTGACGTCATGTTGAAAAACTGAAAAAAGAACCAGCAAGGCAGACGGACTCCATTAGGTTTTTTTTTGTGTTGTTTTTTTGTTTTTTTTTGTCCCTTTTTCATTCCTTCCTCATTTCTGTTGTTTCCTCCTCCCATCTCATCCATCCATCAGGGTTCTTATCCGTGTGTGTGTGTGTGTGTGTGTGTGTGCGTATGCATGTGTTTAAATGGGTTTTTATTGGAAGCATTGTTTATTTTCTGTTTAAAAAAAAAAAAAAAAAAAACTTTCTTAACTAATGGATAATAAATAAAAAGTATTGACATATCTTCTGCCAAGTGTTTTATATACACTAGTCTAGTTTTCACTTCGCTCATGTTTGTTAAAATTGTCGTCTAAAAAAAAAAATGGAGCATTTGCCTTTTTTTTTTTTTTGAGGGGGGCAGATAATACATTTTTCTGATTTCTTTTTTTAACGGGGTTTGTAAAGTTAGACGCACACACACACACACACACACACACCGTGTCCCTCACTCTTGTTCTCCTCTTCGTCCCTTTTCTGTTCATTCGGAGTAGATATGTTGTACTGTTTGATTCTAAAAATCCTGTTTTTTTTTTTTGTTTTTTTTTTGTAATAAAATTAAAAGGAACCATTTTGTTTTTTTGAATGGTCTGCTTTTATTCTGAAGAGGTTTAGCTTCTCTTCCTGCTGAGAAACTACACTGGGAAAAAATAATCTGGCCCATTGTAAATGTTATATGGTTTTATCTAGTTTCTATCATTTTAATTTTTTTTAATTTTTTTTTTATTCTAAAATGTACTGCCCTTCCTTACAAGCTAATTTAAGTAAACGTAATTAGGTAATGGTCCTGTTTGTGGGGAAAAATATGTGCTGAAGTTAAAGATTACTGAAAAATAGCCTAGAAGTTTTAAATTGGGTTTAATAAAAATGTAAGGATCTATATAAATATACCACAAATGGAAGTAAATCCATCCTATTAAGAAGAAACCTATTTCCTTCTGTTGCTGATTTTCTCAACACTGGCAATCTGGCTGCAGCATAGTATTTATCAGATTAGTTTCAGTCCTATAGCTGTTATAAAATGTGGTGTCAGCCTCAATGGAAGTTCAGTATCAGCCTTATAAATGTTATTAGTTCAATATAAGCCTTATAAATGTTTTGAGATCAGTTTCAGCCACATGTTATACGTTTCAGCCGTAGAATTGTCGCTTTCACCGTCTGCATTTTAAATGTTATAACTTTACGCACTAAAACTGTTCTGAGACCAGTTTACGCAATAAAACTGTTATATCTCTTTTAGCCCTATAAATGTTATCAGTTTTATTCCTAAAACTGTTCTGAGATCAGTTTTATCCTCATAAATGTTATCAGTTTCACTACTAAAACTGTTCTGAGATTCAGTCCTGAAACTACATCCAAAAATCCCCTAAAGAACAGAAATGTGACGAGTAGGTAAGGAGCTTCCTTCTTTCATAGTTGTCTTTTTATTAATTTAAACGCGTTATTATATCCCATGTCACCTGGTGGTTGCCTCTGAGCAACGGCTTCGTAACTAATCGCTGTGACTGAGACCATGTGAACTGACGCAGGTTTGACCTTCGTCCAGCTGCTTTTATTCAAACGCGACCTCCGCGACCCCGGCCCTGCAGCCGCGTGGAACCGACAATTAAAACCTGCTCCGGTAACAGGAAGCAGTCATTTTAGAAACGAGATGAGAGAGAAAAAATGTTCAGAAGCAGAAACACGTCCGTTGAGAAGGTTTGACGCACTGAAACGACACCTTTTTTTGTTTTTTATTCAAACAGCGTCCGGCGTCCACACACAGTCATCGAATATGAAACAGAAGAAACAGCAGCTGCAGGTGAGTGAAACCAATAATTCTCATTCTTATTTTCTTTTTGTCCTTTTTCTGAAGGACTCAATCCATTGATGCGTTTAAGGTACTTCATAAAAAACTTGAGAATAGATAGCCTGGTGTCTGCAATCCAGATCAACCTATTTATCCATTTACAAAAATTCCCATTAATTGCAGTTTTATTTAGATTATTGATTTTGTTGTTACGAGAACTTCCTCCACCTTTAATACTGAGGAGGGAATTTCTGAACTATTTGTTGTATTTATCTTTATGTGAAATTATTGATGTAGCAGTAGAAGATTAAAATAAAATATTTAGATATTTAGATGAACTCTTAAGGTAAAAGTATTCCATTACAAGTAAAAATGCTTCAAACATCATTAGCAAGTAAAATTACAAAGGTTTTAATAAATAAAAATAGGTTAGCTTCATATACTGTTTTAATCTATTATTGATTGATTGATATATTTTAGAGATCTTTAAACAAATTAATAAAATATTACATTTATTTCTATTTAAAATGTTATTTAGAAATGTAAAGTTCTGGCTCTTGTGCTGAGTAAAATTCTCACATATCTGAAACATGTTTAATTACAGGTTGTTTTTTACCTCCCATGGCTGCCTGAGGCCGTGTGGGCCTCATTAATTAAGACTGCTGTGTGTGTGTGTGTGTGTGCGTGTGTGTGTGTTTTGCAGAAAAGTCGACAGATGTAAAAAAGAAAAGAGTCCAGACATGAAGTGGAGATTGTCAGTCCTCATGTTCCTCGCTGGTAAACACGACTTATAAATAAACAACTTGTGTGTTTAAGTGATTAATAAATAGCATGTGATAAAGTAAATTATATAACAGCAAATTGGGCTGCAATTAGAGGTTTGGGTTATGACTATAGATAGATTTGTCGCTCATTTTTGCATTTAACTGATTTCACATTTGCTTTAGAGAAATGGCAGAATATATATATATATATATATATATATGTATATATATATATATATAAACACTGTTCCCTACAGCCCAAAGCAATGGCCTCAAATATCAGTCCACAACCTAAATTAAATTAGGTTTACTGCGAAAGAAATATAAAATATTCACATTTTTAAAGGCTGGAATCAGAGAAGTTGACTCAATACAATACAATTAAATTAATAATCCAACCGATTAAATTAAATAAAGTATTATATGGCTCTGTCTGTGAGCAGGCTTTTAACAAAGTGTTAAGTGGGCGTGGCTTTAAGAAGTGGGCGTGCCTTAGGTCATGTTTTTGGAAGTGGGCGTGTCTTTATGAAGTGGGCGTGTCTCCAGTCAGATACTATTGCCATTAGCAGTGTAAATGGAGCTTCTCCAGCTCGTGTCTCCAACCCTGGTCCTGGAACCCGTGGTGGGTTAGAACCCGTGGTGGTTTAGAACCCGTGGTGGTTTAGAACCCGTGGTGGGTTAGAACCCGTGGTGGGTTAGAACCCATGGTGGCGGCACCACCTGATTCTACTGCTGGAGGTCCGAGGAGGGCTCCAGTGGGTTTTTAGTGGACTCAGGTGTGTACCAGTGTTCCACAGAGACCCAGCTGCGACCTCCTGCTGACACCCAGTGGCGTCCTCCCTCCCTCCCTCCCTCCCTCCTCAGGCCTGTGGGGGTCCGTCCTGTGCCCCCCTCGCCGCTTCCACCTGGTCCGCGGCCCGCTGCCGTGGTCGGAGGCGAGGTCGCTCTGCAGGGAGCGCTACGCCGACCTCGCCACGGTGGCCGACGCCCACGAGATGGAGCGGCTGGTGGCCGCGGCGCGGGGCTCCGGACTCAAGGCCTGGATCGGGCTGCGCGGGGACCCCGGCGGCTGGAGGTGGTCCCTGTCGGACCGCCGTCTCCACGGAAACGAGTACAGCAACTGGGACGCCGGCCAGCCCGACAACGCGCTGGGGGACCAGATGTGCGTGATGATGCGGCTCAGAGGGACCTGGGACGACTTCCAGTGCGACTGGAGGGCCCCGTTCGTCTGCTACAGAGGTCAGAGGTCACTGGGGGGGCAAGGTCAAAAAGGTCATGTGACCTAAAAACCTGGAAGCAGATGGTTTAACACAGTAAAAAGGTTGTAATAAGTAAAAAAGCGGAGCCGTTTCGGGTTTTCTCTCTCCTCCACAGACTCGGCTGATCCCGCCCAGCGTTTGGTTCTGGTCCAGGAGCCTCTGAGCTGGTCCGGGGCCCGGCGGTTCTGCAGGGACCGGCACTGGGACCTGGCCAGCGTCCGGAACCACACGGAGAACCAGGAGATCCAGAGGCTCACCGACAACAGGGACGCCTGGATCGGCCTGCACAGGTTCAGCACCCAGACGCTTGTTTAAAATACTAAAATACTCAATGTTGAAACCTGACGTGACGCTGAGGTTACTGGTCTGTCAGGAGCTGGGAATGGTCGGACCGGAGCGACTCGGAATTCCGCCACTGGAAGGCCGGACAGCCTGATGATTCCCGACCTGAGCAGAGCTGCGTGGCGACCGACCTGGGCAACGCCGGGCTGTGGTCGGACGAACCGTGCAGCAGCAGCCTGGACTTCATCTGCTACGGAGAACAGAGTGAGAGGGTTGATTCACTTTTAATCAGGATTAAAGCTTGTAACGTTAATGTGAATGCTGTGGTTTAGATTATCTGGTGCATCCACGTCTGTGTGTTATTCAACATCCACAAGTTAAATCTACACGATCTGATCACTGATCCTCACTACAAACTATCCTAAGTAGTTCCAGTTATACTAAATTAAGTTTTAATAATGTACAATTCACATATAAAACGCACTGTAGGTGCCTGTTTTTCCTTATGACCCCCCAACATTAAAAATGTTGAATTTAACAGATCAAGGACTACAATTTTTTTTTTTGCCTTTTAAACACAAAACTAAGGTTTGATCCACTCACATGTTAAAGGGAATTAAAAACTTAAAGGTGAAAACCCCTTTAAGGTGCATTAACAAATAAAAACGTGTGATTAATGTAACTCAGTCTGAAGCCCAGGTTATGCCTGGAAAGAGATAAATGACATTCTGTAGTGTCTTGATTTTCCAGATTTCTTAGCTTAAACTGAAATGTTGCTGCATCTGTGTTCCAGCTTCATCCAACTCCACCATCGCTGCAGTGACCCCACGTGAAGCCAGCAGCACTGAAGCTCCTGGTCAAACTAAACCCGGTGAGAGACGCGTCATCCGTGTCCGTGGTGCATTTCATCTGCAAACGTGTCAGTGAGAATATCCAGGTAATCGTTGTCTATTCTTGGCAGAACATGTGATTAAGCTGAAAGTGAAACTCTCCTCCAAAAAGCATCTGAGTGAAGACGACGTCGAAAACCTGGTTTCAGTGAAGGTTAGTGAGACCCACAACTAAATCAGAGCAGCCACAGACAGGATCTACTGCCTCGTCTGATGTCATTTTCATCCTTATCTAATTATTCGCCAGTTCCGTGATCTCCTGGTGGAAACGGGACTTCCTGAAAGCATCAAGGTCGGGTTGGACAGAACTTAAACGGAGGTTGGTGAAGAGATGAAGAGGAAAGAAGGTGTAAGGAGGAAGAACATTATTCCCACGTTAATCTGTGTTTAATTATAGGAGGGGGGGGTCACATTAAGGTTATATATAGGATAGACAAATGAACTTATTTAAGATGTATTTATAGGTATTTAACATGAACGCATGAGTGGAGTTTAATATAAAAACTTAAACGCGCTCGCCTCTCATGCAGAGAGCTTCTCCTCTTTGGTTCTTGTTTCCTTAAAACAGAAGCTGGTACAAACCACCCCGCTGTGACAATTCACTACAGGATTCTTTAATTTGTTTATTTCCATGTGTTTTAAAATGCTGACGAGCTTCTAACGAGCAAACAAACCTGAGTTAGACTCAGTGGGAACACCTGCGTTCACCTGCAGGTTAAGGTGTATTTATGCAACCTTAAAAATTGGTACCAGATAGTTCACCTCCTTAAAAAAGGTTTTAAGAAATTTAGAACAATAAATGCTCTCGACTTGTTTTATTATATCATTTATCATCGTCACTGACCCGTTAATAAATGCTGGAATATGGACACTTGAAGTGTGCAATTTTGACTTTGTTAATTAATTATTTTGAATGTACTTTTTTCCACCGGTATTTTATTTTGAAAATCCCTGCACTTTTCTGCATGTTTCCTCTTCATCCACTAGAGGTGTGTGTAGTGTTGGCTGCTTCCAGTCATTGTCACTTCAGCATCAATGTGTGTGAATAGTTTCACTTTCCAGAGGAGAAAAAAGATTCTCTCTTGAGAAGAGTCTCTCTGAACGATCACACAACACACGTTTGTTAAAAGATCATATTTTAGCTTTTATTTCAGATATGAATAAAAAGGGAACACACAGAGTTCATGTACTTTTTGTGCAAAAGACCGAAAAATCCTGCAGACCTTTGATCACTTGTACTCACCTTAACATTTATGATTCAGTCAAATCAATCACAGATAACTAAAGAAAACTATTTTTTTTCCTCCTTTGACACTGTTGTAGAGTAAATATCTTTCATTTTGACTTTGACTACATCATCGGTATGGAAAGTGAGTTGTGCCTGTTAATGGACAGGATGGTAGTGAGTGTGAATGGGAGGCAAGTTTGCTTTTCAACAGGACGGCACAGTACGGATTTCCTAGTGCGAGTGCACCCTGAAACATCTTCACCACAACCCTGAGTGGTTTTCAGGCTCAGATTTTCCAACATTCTCCAGCGTGGCTGCGTTGGTGGACTTTCAGATTGCTGGACGTGTTGAACGTTTTCCCGCACTGCTCGCACCGGTACGGCTTCTCCCCGGTGTGGATGCGTTGGTGGACCTTCAGGTCTCTGGCTCTGGTGAAAAATTTCCCACATTGCTCACAAGAGTACGGCTTCAGTCCGGTGTGAGTGTGCTGGTGGCTTCTCAGGTCCCTGTCTCTGGTGAACGTCTTCCCGCAGTGGCCACATGAGTGCGGTTTCTCCCCCGTGTGGATGCGTTGGTGAGCTTTCAGATTACTGTCCGTACTGAAGGTTTTCCCACATCGTTTACACAGGTATGGTTTCTCTCCCGTGTGGATGCGTTGGTGGACTTTCAAAGTGCTGTCTCGCGTGAACGTTTTCCCGCACTGCTCACACCACGAGTACTGCTTCTCCCCAGTGTGAATGCGCCGGTGCACTTTCAGACTGTTTTCTGTTTTGAGGGTCTTCCCGCACCGGTCACACCGGTACTGGTGCTTCTCTCCTGTGTGGATGCGCTGGTGTGCTTTCAGGTTGCTGCTCGTGTTAAAGGATTTCCCACACTGCTCACACGAGTACGGCTTCTCTCCAGTGTGAATGCGCTGGTGAACTTTTAGATCTCCGGCTCTAGTGAAAGATTTCCCGCATTGTTCACAAGAGTACGGCTTCTCTCCAGTGTGGATGCGTTGGTGCACTTTTAGTTTACTGTCTGTGTTGAAACTTTTCCCACACTGCTGGCACCAGTACGGTTTCTCTCCAGCGTGATAACATTGGTGGACTTTTAGCTCTGAGTCTGTAGTGAAACTTTTCCCACACTGCTGGCACCAGTACGGTTGCTCTCCAGCGTGCGTGCGCTGGTGGACTTTTAGATTACTGTTCGTAGTGAAGGATTTCCCACATTGCTCACATGAGTACGGCTTCTCTCCGGTGTGAACGCGTCGGTGGACTTTTAGAGCACCATTTCTAGTGAAGGATTTCCCACATTGCTCACAGCTCAGAGGTTTCTCTCCCGTGTGAAGCTTCTGATGAATCTTTGAATGTCCTGATGTCTTGAAGACTCTGTTACAGTGCAGACAGCAGTGCTGTTTGAGTCCCTCCATTCCTGATTGTTTCTATGGTAGACAAACACAGAGAAAGAGTGTTTAATCAAAAACCACAAATGTAGCTCTAATACAGCTTGACAGCCAATCACCTATGGCCAATTACAAGTGTATTTATCCACCAGCCAATAACCATAAAACACTAGTTATTCTAACACTAACACTAGTTATTCGTTTCCCTCACCGACCTCCCATTGCACTGACCCGTTTATCGCTGGTGGTAGAGTCTACTTCCTTTTCCTCTTTAACAAAAGGTTCTGGTGTGCTGCTCCGGGTTCTGGTTCTGGTTCTGCCCCATTCTACTCCTACAGCTTTCCTGCTTGTACGAATCAGCAGAAACGATGAGGAGCTGTTTCTACATTAATAGACACACTGTGCACATCATTTTATTTTGCTAGTGCATGGTGAGTTAGAATTCACATTTATTTGAAAAAATGATAAATTACTGTTAATTTGTGAACTTCTGGCTGAGAGAAATCACCATGCCATGTAATGTCTGTTCTTTATGAACTTCATTCAGTATTTGGACATTAGGGACAATATATTATGTTCCTATACACATAAAGACTGTGTGACCTATATAACCTGTATAGTAGTAGCCTACATACATGTAGATTATACACAATGCCAAAGCTACCATGTGGTGCAACACAAAAAAATGACAAGAAACCAACAAGTACATAAAATGTACATTTTGAGAGACCTGATAAAAGCTTCCTAAAACTGGATTTTATAGTTTTTGACTTTCTCATCATGATTTGTCGCATATTATATAAGTATATAAGAGTCGTCTATGTGATCGTAGCATATATACATCTACACTAGTACTAGTATTCACAGTCATTTCCTTCTATTTTTGGATTTATTATTGTATTTATGATTTAATTAATATTCAATAAACAGCATCACGGAAGTGCGCGTTCACGCGAAGGCGCGCGAGACACCGGCACACCTGTCCTACCGTGACGTCATGACACCGACCGGCTTCCTCCCGTTTAACGGGGCGGTCGGTGCGGGGCTGCGGGTCTTGGGGCTGCGGGTCTTGGGGCTGCGGGTCCTGGGGCTGCGGGTCCAGGGGCTGCGGGTCCAGGGGCTGCGGGTCCTCCATCCCGCTCCCGTCCTGGTCCTGGTGTGAAGGTCAGTTTACGGACTACGGCAAAGCGGGAGGGACAAAAGAGGCTGTGCGCAGCCTGAGTGCGCAGCAGAGGCTCTTTTAAAAGCGAATGAAGGATTAAACTGGCACAATCTACACACCAATAAATAATCAAATGTGTTAATTATATTCGATTTAAATACATACGTGTATTAAAATAATATAAAAAAAATCTATTTCTTTTTTGCTATGGTATATTCATTTTATCTATAATTTATCCACATAATAAAACTGAAATGAAAAACTATGTTTTAACCAGGATTTAATGTACAGTTACAAAATCAAGAATAAAGGATGAATAAAAATATCTTTAAAAAAATGATTGAATACTTCATTCACAGGGAAAATTATAGAAGTCCATTCCTACCAGAGAATTAAAAAAATCCCAATGGAAATTCATAATTGTGAGATTTAAAAAATCTAAATTATGAGATTTAATTTAATTAAATAATTTAATTTGTGAGTTTCTAGCTCAATTTTAATGAATGAACTCATAAAACAATAATAATCATTGCAATCACCTATATTCAAGCTAAATGCAAGAACAGGAGTAATATAAACATCCATTATAATTGCGATTTGTTTTCATGTTCAACACATTACAAATTTACACTCAATGCCTTTTCTTACTTTTTTGATGCAAATTGAAAAAAATACACACCGTTATGTGTTTTCCTACATCAGGAGTGCATGATGGATTTGTAAATATACTTCTATCTTATTCAGCAAACATCTGACTGGATGAAAACATATTTTTTAAATTAGGTCACATGGCCACGAGTGACACACCTAGTTGGCAGCCCTTACTTTGTAGAGCAGCTCAAAATAAATTAACGCTGCTTTTAAGCATGTCAACATGCTGAGTGATTGCATTGGTGGAACAACAACTTTATTACAGGTTCAATGTAAAACATCATACACTGGATGTATTGTTTTCCAAGTACCCACATATGTGTCTGCATAATGACAAACATTCCTTAATACTGTTTTGCAATTTTTTGTAATAATGTAAAATATTAGTATGTAGTGTAACAGGCCACAATATGTAGAAAAGTTCAGGATAGAAAGATATTTTAAAAAAGGAATGAAAGGAGACAGGTGTCATGTTCAACATGATGGTGAGTGAAAGCGTTGGTAGTGGGTTTTCAAGGAACTCGCTTGAGTGAAAGTTTTCCCACACTGCTCACACCAGTACGGTTTCTCTCCAGTGTGAATGCGCTGGTGCCTTTTGAGATCACTGCCCGTTGTGAACGATTTCCCACACTGCTCACAGCAAAACGGCATCTTCCCAGTGTGAACATGTTGGTGCTTTTTCAGGCCATCGCCTGTAGTGAAAGCCTTCCCACATAGTTTACATAAATACGACTTCTCTCCAGTGTGAATGCATCTGTGGAATTTCAGGTAATGTGTTATAGCAAAAGATTTCCCACATTGCTCGCACCAGTACAGCTTTGCTCCACTGTGAATGCCGTTGTGCCTTTTTAGATCACTGCTGCTGGTGAAAGATTTCCCACACTGCTCACACCTGTACGGTTTCTCTCCAGTGTGAATGCGTTGGTGGACTTTTAGATGACAGCCTGTGGTGAAAGATTTCCCACAATGCTCACACCAGTACGGCTTCTCTCCAGTGTGACTGCGTTGGTGGATTTTTAGTTGACCAGCATCACTGAACCTTTTCCCACACTGGTCACACCCGTACGGCTTCTCTCCGGTGTGAACACGTTTATGGATTTTCAGGCGACCTGCTATAGCAAAAGATTTCCCACACTGCTCACATGAGTATGGTTTCTCTCCAGTGTGAATGAGTTTGTGCTTTTTCAAAGCACCGGCTGTGGTTAAAGATTTCCCACACTGCTCACACGAGTATGGTTTCTCTCCAGTGTGAATGCGTTTGTGCCTTTTTAAAGCACTGGCTGTAGTTAAAGATTTCCCACATTGCTCACACCAGTACAGCTTCTCCCCAGTGTGAATGCGCTGGTGTCTTTTTAGATTACAGCCTCTACTGAAAGTCTTCCCACATTGCTCACAGGTAAAACATCTTTCTTCCACGTGATGTTTCTGATGAATCTTTAATAGTTGTGATGTTTCGAAGGCCCTGGTACAGAGTTGACAGCAGAGTCGCTTGCCTCCTGACATTGACTGAAAAAATATTAAAAATACAAAAAAGAAGATAGTCAGTCAACCTCTGATGCTAAAAACCTGGTCTGTCAGGAGCAGAATAGCCCACTGACAACTACTACACCTTATTCAGAACCTGGACTAAGTAAATCTCACATCAATCCAGTTCTTAAGGTTTTCAATATTTGCCAGAATTGATGCTAAAAGCCTTTTATTGGTCTACAAAGTTCTGGTTGGCCCTGTCCCTCACTACATGAAACAAATGCTTATTCTTTATGATCCAACAGAGATGAATACTGACCTGATGCTCGATGGTCGGGGCTGATTCTGGTTCTTCTTCTTTAATAAGGATGTCGTTGCCGTGCCGTAGATTCTGGTTCTCCTCCATTTCGCACTTGAAGGGGTCCTGATCAGTGAAACTCAGCAGGTCTCCTCTCTGACTGATGGGCTTCATTTTTTTTTTAAAGTAAAGAAACATTAGCATTAACAGTAGCAGCTGCTACCTGAAAGTAAAGGCAAAAGCAAATACACGAATGCTTTGCCATCCATGCTTCAAATGTCCACGTCACCAACACTGACCTGTTCATCAGCGGTAACACAGGCAGAGTCTGGTTCTTCCTCTTTCAGAGGGTTGTCAGCGAGGAGCTCCGAGTTCTGGTCCTCCTCAGAGGGCGAGTCTGGTTCTTCCGTTTTAATAGGCCCGTCGAAGCCCAGCTCCAGGTTTGGGTTCTCCTCCATTCCGCTATTGTGCCGATTCTGGTCGTGGAAATAAACAGAAATCACAGAAGTTCGTCTCCCCAGTAAGAAACAGTACCATAACTTTATTGACTATTTAAAAGTCCTATTAAGCAGTGTAAGCCATGTCCGGTAACAAGCGCGAGAAAATACAAAAATTCTATTTTTTTATTGGCGTGAACACAGCATAATATATAATATAATAATAATAACAAAGTTATACCAGCTACTGTTAAAATATAAAAAATTAAAATTAAATATCCCACACTCCTCAACATTATTTAAGAAGCAAAATAGCCAAATGCTGTGATTGCAGCCTCATTCACAGAAATCATCTCTGGCTCAGCTTTTCTCTGGAAAATAAGACTTTTACAGACATAAAGTAAAATACCTACAGTGCAAGTAAGATGTTTCATATTCAGCAAATCAATGGTTGTTTAGTAGCGTTTAGAAGGAAGAAAACAACTGATTTAGCAATAGGAGCAGCCAACTCACCTTAATGAGCGCGACTGATCCGGTTCATCGGAATATACCGAAGTTAACGCAAAGAGAACGTTCAGAGATGCGGGATAAACGAAAACAGCATTTACACCCCTGAACCACGTCGGTTACGAGGAGCGTGCCGTCACCTACAGATAACGTCACGCTGTCGGTGTCCGAAGTGCATTCTGGGTGCGCTAGCCATTTTAATCAGCGTGTGTAAACGTCTCTGAACATTATCTCTGCATTCGTTTCGTTGTGTTGATGTGAAATATCTCGGTCACGTTGTGTGAAAAGCTGCAGTAATAAGTGACACGACGGAGAGAGACGAACCGCTCATCAAGAGATAAGTTCCGTAACCGGAAATTACGCATATACAACTGCTGTTCATCGTGAATGATGCGTCAGCGCGGCCGCCATCTTGTGTCGGGGGAAGCCGCGAGGCAGAAGATCTAACCACAATTAAAATTATCACAACTCGCTGAATTTTCAAGCGTTTGTCAGACATAAACATAGAAAAACACACAGAAAATCTAACAAAAGCCTCAGAGTTGATCTGTAACAAGTCTCAGCAAAATCTAAACATTGTGATTTTCACTTTCTCACTAAAGTGGTGCGTTTGAGTACTTTTCCATTTTGAAGTGAAGCAGTGTTTTTGAATTGTGTGTGTGTGTGTGTGTGTGTGTGTGTGTGTGTGTGTGTGTGTGTGTGTGTGTGTGTGTGTTTCAGGGGTGAGTCATGTTGTCTGTTCATGGTTAAAACCTCCGCAGCAAGAAGGGAGAGAGCAAGAGACTCTCAGAAACAAAGACATGCAGTGAAAGAGTGGAATAAAAGGCCTAGACTGAGTGAGGTAAAGATAAAGGTTTCTACTGATGGCCAGGAAGTATCTGAAGGCCCTTTTAGAAGATTAGGACAAAAAAACGCAGTGTAGTTGGACACTTACAGCTTATTATGCACACACATGTTAGACATGCATCATGATGACAGGCAGATCTGCTCCCAATGTAACGCTTCAGCCACAAATTCATCCATTTGAGACATTTTTAAGAAGAAAATGTCCAAATTCTCAGCTTCCAGCTTCTCTTCTCTGGTTATTTTCTGTTTTTTTAGTCTTGTATAATAGTAAACTGATGATCTTTGGGTTCTGGACTGTTGTTGTTGGTCTAAGAGCTGCAAAGGTGAATTGATTAATTGACTAGTTGACTATAACTATTAGATTGTGTGTTGTGTTTTTGAGATTTTGGAAATTGCTTTAAATAGCTATTTTAAGGGGAAGAATGGAGCCGATAAAGTCAGAAGTAGCTGGTGTCCTGCACTTTAAAGGAAGCGATTCATGTTTCTATTAATTTTAATTATAAATAACTGTCCTGTGATCTATCGCTATGTTTCTCAATGGGAGGTGAAGTGATGTGTTGCATGTTCACCTTTTTTTTTCTTACCTCTCTCTCTCTCTCTCTCTGTAGCCAGGGTCCTCTATCGTCCATCAGAGCCGCCATTAAGAGAAGTAAGTGCTGCAAACAGCCACTTTCATGGCTTCCTGTCACTCAGAGAATAGACTTTAAAACAGCTTTACTTGTGTACAAGTCTCTTCATGGTCTAGCACCAAAATACATCTATGACATGTTAGAGCCATACGAGCCATCTAGGACCCTGAGAACCTCAGGGACTGGTCTCCTGCAGGTGCCCAGAGTCAGGACTAAACACGGTGAAGCTACATTCCAGTTTTCTGCAGCTAAAATCTGGAACAGTCTTCCAGAGAATGTGAGACAGGCCTCAACGCTGACAATGTTTAAGACCAGGCTGAAAACAGTTCTGTTTAACCGTGCATATGAAAACTGAAAGTATCTTATCTACACTCTTCACTCTTTTTAAATTAATGATGAATTCTATGTTTTATGATTTTCCTTTTGTGATTTTATGTATGTTTTGCTCTCCTTTTGTGATTTTGTGTAATCCGTGCTAACTTGTTAGCATCCGTGCTAACATTCGTGCTAACTTGTTAGCATTCGTGCTAACTTGTTAGCATCCGTGCTAACATTCGTGCTAACTTGTTAGCATTCGTGCTAACTTGTTAGCATCCGTGCTAACTTGTTAGCATCCGTGCTAACATTTGTGCTAACTTGTTAGCATTCGTGCTAACTTGTTAGCATCCGTGCTAACTTGTTAGCATCCGTGCTAACATCCGTGCTAACTTGTTAGCATCCGTGCTAACATCTGTGCTAACCTGTTAGCACCCGTGCTAACCTGTTAGCATCCGTGCTAACCTGTTAGCATCCGTGCTAACTAGTTAGCATCCGTGCTAACATCCGTGCGTACTTGTTAGCATCCGTGCTAACATCCGTGCTAACTTGTTAGCATCCGTGCTAACTTGTTAGCATCCGTGCTAACATTTGTGCTAACTTGTTAGCATTCGTGCTAACTTGTTAGCATCCGTGCTAACTAGTTAGCATCCGTGCTAACATCCGTGCGTACTTGTTAGCATCCGTGCTAACATCCGTGCTAACTTGTTAGCATCCGTGCTAACCTGTTAGCATAACTGTTAGCATCCGTGCTATCCGTGATGCTAACTAGTTAGCATCCGTGCTAACATCCGTGCTAACTTGTTAGCATCCGTGCTAACCTGTTAGCATAACTATTAGCATCCGTGCTAACTTGTTAGCATCCGTGCTAACATCCGTGCTAACTTGTTAGCATCCGTGCTAACCTGTTAGCATCCGTGCTAACCTGTTAGCATAACTTGTTAGCATCCGTGCTAACATCCGTGCTAACTTGTTAGCATCCGTGCTAACATCTGTGCTAACTTGTTAGCACCCGTGCTAACCTGTTAGCATCCGTGCTAACTAGTTAGCATCCGTGCTAATATCCGTGCTAACTTGTTAGCATCTGTGCTAACTTGTTAGCACCCGTGCTAACCTGTTAGCATCCGTGCTAACTAGTTAGCATCCGTGCTAATATCCGTGCTAACTTGTTAGCATCCGTGCTAACCTGTTAGCATAACTGTTAGCATCCGTGCTATCCGTGATGCTAACTAGTTAGCATCCGTGCTAACATCCGTGCTAACTTGTTAGCATCCGTGCTAACCTGTTAGCATAACTGTTAGCATCCGTGCTAACTTGTTAGCATCCGTGCTAACATCCGTGCTAACTTGTTAGCATCCGTGCTAACCTGTTAGCATCCGTGCTAACATCCGTGCTAACTTGTTAGCATCCGTGCTAACCTGTTAGCATAACTTGTTAGCATCCGTGCTAACATCCGTGCTAACTTGTTAGCATCTGTGCTAATGTCCGATAGCATCCGTGCTAACTTGTTAGCATCCGTGCTAACATTCGTGCTAACTTGTTAGCATCCGTGATAACATCCGTGCTAACTTGTTAGCTTGTTGTTCACCTACAACTAAAGTCTGGAACAGTCTTCCAGAGAATGTGAGACAGGCCTCAACGCTGACAATGTTTAAGACCAGGCTGAAAACAGTTCTGTTTAACCGTGCATATGAAAACTGAAAGTATCTTATCTACACTCTTCACTCTTTTTTAAATTAATGATGAATTCTATGTTTTATGATTTTCCTTTTGTGATTTTATGTATGTTTTGCTCTCCTTTTGTGATTTTGTGAAACTGTAAAGCACTTTGAATTGCCCTGTGTATGAATTGTGCTCTACAAATAAACCTTGCCTTGCCTTGCCTTCTTCAAGCTAGACAACTTTTAAGTCTTATACAAGTGTCCCAAGCACAATCATGATACACCATTACTAATGCGCACCAATGAAATAGGTTCGGGTTTAAGTATTGGTCGTGATTTTCTTCCAGATGGCCAAAGTAATTGTGTGTATGTACTTAACCTTTGTCTCTTTACTCTTCTATGTACAGGTTTACTTTATTGAATATGGATTTGGTATGACTCATCTCCTTTATTTAGAATATGAACGTAATTATCACTATTTAACTACATAGTGATTACATTGCACACATTTAATTTCCTGTGCTCTTATTCCAAACAAATAGATTGAATAACCCCCTAGCGAACAAAGTTTCCTCAAGTGCTTTGGTCCCTATCCTATTGTCCTCTGGTAAGTCAACCCTCTTAGTTGTGGTTTTAACTTCGGCAATTGGCTTCTAGTTGGCCTCTTGGTATCCCATTGCATTTATATGAAACTGAACATTTAAATACGAAATATGAATTACAAGAATTTATATATATATGTATATATTTATATAATACTATATAAAAAACTCACCTTACACTGTTGTGAAAAAGTGAAAGAAAAAGTGACCTTGACTGGAGTAGCCTTACATGCATGTGGGAGTTACATGGCTGAGTTACATGCAACACACTGTACCATAGACAATGTCTGTTTCAGACATGTCCAAAAATTCCATAAACATAGCAGAATATTAGGAAGTTGACATCTTTTGTCATTAAAGTGAGATCTGGTACTAGAAAATTATTGATGCACCAAAAATAATGATCCAGCTTTGGTCCTAATACTAATAGCATTACTAATAGTAAGCAGATACTGCTTGAAATGTATTTTATGGAAGTTATTTAGTGTGAATATTTTGGTGTATTGCATTTCTGCGTTGTTTAGATCAGGTATTGTATCAGACCACTTTGGTTTGGTATGACAATTTGATTTTGTAATATAAAATACAGGTGAGACTCGTTATATGCAATACCACACATTGGTAAATCACTAAGAAAATGATTTTCACAGCAACAAGGGTATTACACTTCTAATGCACCTCATTTTTATGCAAAACCTTTAAAAAAATAACAGGGTATCACTGTGTCCATGGCTCAGGCCCAAATATAAATCTTGAATTTACATTTGGTGTGAGTAAAAATGGAAAAGAAGAGTGTGTCTGGTTATATATGTAATAAAAACAATAGGACAAAGCTGATGTCTATTATACAATTTTGTAGTCCAAAAAATTATACATGGAAGCCTTCCTTCCAACAGGAAGAATAATTATAAAAACATGCTGCTAATAGCATACATACTGATCGTATAGTCAGTTGGTAGCCCTTGGTTTGTAGAGAAGCTGAGCATAGAACAATTTTTTTTAAAATGACAAGTGCTAACCTGCTTTTGAAACAAGTTCAACATGACGCTGAGTGATTCCGTTGGTGTTTTTTCAATGAACCGTCTCTAGTAAAAGATTTCCCACATTGGTTGCAACAGTACGGCTTCTCTCCTGTGTGAATGCGTTGGTGTCTTTTTAAATCACTGGCTGTGGTGAAAGATTTCCCACACTGGTCACACTGGTACGGCTTCTCTCCAGTGTGCATGCGTCTGTGCCTCTTTAGATCGCTACCTGTAGTGAAAGATTTCCCGCATTGGTCGCACCAGTAAGGCTTCTCTCCGGTGTGAATGCATTGGTGCCTTTTTAGATCACCTCCCGTAGTAAAAGTTTTCCCACACTGATCACAGCAGTACGGCCTCTCTCTTGTGTGCATGCGTTGGTGGATTCTCAGGTTACCGTTTGTGTTGAAACATTTCCCACACTGCTCACACCAGTACGGTTTCTCTCCAGTGTGAAGGCGTTGGTGGCTTTTTAGATGACTGCCATCGCTGAAAGTTTTCCCACATCTCTCACACCAGTATGGTTTCTCTCCGGTGTGAATCCGTTGGTGCTTTTTCAGATCGCTACCTGTAATGAAATATTTCCCACATTGCTCACAACAATATGGTCTCTCTCCAGTGTGAATGCGTTGGTGGATTATTAATTGACTCTCTGTCGTGAACATTTTCCCACAGTGATCACACCTGTATGGTTTCTCTCCAGTGTGAATGCGATAGTGAACTTTCAGACCGCTGTGTTGAGTGAAAGCTTTCCCACATTGTTGACACAAGTACGGCTTTTCTCCAGTGCGAATGTGCTGATGGACTTCTAGATTACTGTCTGTGGTGAACGTTTTCTCACATTGCTCACCCGAGAATGACTTCTCTTCAGTGTGAGTACATTTGTGGATGTTTAGTTTATAGCCATCACTAAACGTTTCACCACATTGATCACAGCTCAGACATTTCTCTCCAGTGTGAAGTTTCTGATGGATCTTTAATAGTCTTGATGTCTTGAAGACGCTGTAACAGTGTTGACAACAGTGTTGTTTCAGTCCATTTCTTCCTGTTTGTTTCTATGTTAGAAAGAAAGTGAGATGACATGGGTTAGCAAATGATCTAAGACCATAAATAGGAGTTACATTAAAGGAAATCTAATGGCAAATCTAAAAAGAGAAATACAAGACAATCAGACAGCTGCAGGGAGACTAATAGATATTACTGATACCCAATAATATTTTTTGCTGTAGTTCCATACTCATTACATTAATATAGCTGCTGGTATAGAAGTATTATAGATCTGTGTTTCCATTTTCCATTTACAGTATTTAAAAAGATAGAGTATGGATGACTTTCCGAATAAAACAATAAATAGACTAAAATAAAGTTTTCCTCTCGTTCATCATTCATGACCCACTTGAAATGTGACAGACAGCAGTAATTATTTAATATTGGTAGAGTGCAGTTTAGTGTATTATTCAGAATTATAAAGTACTACAGTATCTGAGTGAAACATACATTGTTTAGCTTTAAAAACAGCTATAGTTTAACCGTTCAAAAAGATCCTAAAAAAGGATCCCTGCATTCCCTGCATTGCCTGATCCTGTGTGATCATCTATCCACGGTGTCAGCCAACCGCCTACTGGAGGATCCTCGCTCTTCTCCCAGCTGCCTTCAAAACGTCTCCAAAAAGCAAAAAAAAAAAAAAAAACAAACACTTTGTTGTGTCAGCTAAACTAAGCATTCAGAAATGAAAGATGTACACCGTTGACCTTGAAGGAAGAAAGCGAAACTTGAACGGAAAGTTGATGCAGGGTTTGCAGATGTTTTTTTGCACTAGCGTGTCTGCTGGTCACACAAAATGAGAGGCCATATACTACAATAAAGACAAATAAAAAACAAATAAAAACACTAATGTACCTTCTATCATATGACATGGTTCATGTTTAATAAAAGACAGATAACCAGTAGAAAAAAGTAGTTTGTCAAATGTTGCTTGATAATTGTTGCAGGGCTGGTAATGCAAGCACCCTTTTTAAATTGTCAAGATGTAAGTTATTAACGGTTTTGTAGTTTTTTATTATTTTTGTTGACGCCATACATTTATAACACTGACCTGTTGAATGGTGGTAGCTAAGGGGGAATCTGGTTTTTCCTCCTTTATAGGGATGTCTGTGCAGTGGTCCTGGTTCTGGTTCTCCGGGTCCTGGTTCTCCTCCTTTCTGCACTTGTAGTCGTCCTGGTCGATGAAATATAGAGAAACATTAAATGTCTCCCACTTAAAGCACAGTGGCTGCTGTAGCTGTTGGTAGAAATTGGTTTTGCATCATTGCTGATGTTAAATAGAACGTATCACACATATCACATTTTTATTCGGCCATTCTGCATTTTATCTTTACGCTTTTGGCCACATAAGAAATTAAATGGCCCAAACTAAACTTCCAGTCTATGAATTTTGTTGCATTCGGTTATTTCCTCACTCCGTACTGATGGAAAAATCTATCTCACAACAAGTCAAGCATTTAAGTAATAATAGGATTTTTCAGTTCAAGGAAGTGTTGCTATTACATAAAATAATTTATGTTAATATAACACAGCAGTGAAGTAGAAATTAGAATTATTATAAATCTATGAATACCTCAGATAATAATAATCATTAAAGAAATTAGGTTTCTTCATCATCTGGAAAAAAATAAAATAAAATAGATAAAACTTGTGCCTGCTTTAAAATCTCTGAATCTACAGGCTTCCACATCACAGACACTGACCTGTTCATGAGCAGAAACAGAGGGTGAGTCTGGTTCTTCCTTTTTAATGAAGACGTCAATGCTGTGCTCCGGGTTCTGGTTCCCCTCCATTCTGCTCTGGTAGTGGTCCTGGTCCAGCAGGTTTCCTCTCTGAGTGATGGACTGATTCCACAAATGAATAAGTTATTACATATATCTTTAGGCTACTAAACATTTAGCAGTAAGATCCTCATTTTTTTTCTTGGAAACTACTAAACATTTTCACTAAATCATTCACATCCTCGGGTTCTGTAGGTTTTTCCTATATAGAATATACCCCCCACCTCCTCAATTTTCACATTCTCTTTGAATTAAATGCAATCAAACTACTGTTAAACAACTAGAACATCAATTTAAATACCACGTCTTTGACTTCCTACCCTCTCAATAGTCTCCTACCCTCTCAATATGGAAAACACTAGTGTTTGTTTTTATTGGCTTTTCACAATAAAACTCCTTAATATACCAATCTTTATTACTACATATTCCTCTAGTACTACATCCAGTTACATTACCGGTGGTTCACCCTTTGTTGAAATTATATAAAAGGAAGAATGGTAATTTCTGTGATAAATTTCAGGCCACACTTTTAGATTTTATACAGGAACCCTGATAATTTTCCAGTTTTGTTCACATTTATCGTGAAATCAGGAACGCTGACCTGTGTATCAGTGGTAACGGGAGGTGGGTCTGGTTCTTCCTCCTTTATGGGGTCCTCCTCCATTCTGCTGTTGTATTGATCCGAGTCATTGAAATAAACAGACATGATAAGTCCATCTCTCCATTAGGAGAGATTCCATTTTCCTCTTTTAGAACTACGGTTTTCTATATTTGCTGTTTAAATATGTCACCACCACTAATTATAGAAACCACATGAAAAGCTTGCACTAAACATTATTTGAAAGGCAATATAAATTACTAATAATAATTCTGTAGTTTATATTGTATATTCATAACAACATTTATAAACACGATATTACCATTAAAATACAAGTGGGATGAAATCATATCAGCACAGCCTCATTCACGTTTAATTATGTTGTTTAGGTCACGTGTCCATTTACCTGCGACATGATTGGTGTTTGGTTTTTATCATCTGCTGCTGTTTATTAGCTTTTCTTAGCGTCCAAAATGACGCAAAGGATATCAAATTTGCGCTACTTCAGACAAAACAGGAAAAACAGCAGATTTATTTAAGCAACAGAAACTACACAACTCACCTAAATGCCAATAAAGAGATTAAAAAGCAGCAGAAACGGAGATATTTTGTGGAAAGTCACGGTTTGCTCAACACCTCTTTTTTCTCTCCTGTGTTCGCTGAGCCTCTTTTTTTCGCGGTCTTCGAACTTAGCACGACAGACGCGGTTCCACCGAAATATAACGAAGGCAACGCAAATATAACGTTAAGACACGTTCACGGACGCCGCATTAAAAATGGCGATACCACCCCAGAATGTGCACTTCGGCTAACCAGGAGCGCGGCGTCACCTGCGAACAGCGCGACCGCTCCCCGTAGACGATAAATGGCGCCCGTGCTGCGTTTCGAATTATGCGTCAACGCGGCCGCCATCTTGTGTCGGGGTAAAGTCGCAAAACAGAAATTACTGGTTAGATTAGATTAGATTAGATTAGATAGCTCCTTTATTGTCCCACAGTGGGGAAATTCACAGTGCTACAGCAGCAGTTAGAAAAGTTACAATTTTTTTTTTAATTTAAAAAAAGAAAAAATTAAAAAATTAAATTAAAAACAATATACATATATATACAGATATATACAGGTATATATAAATATAAATATATTGCACTTGACTTAGCAGCTCTTTTTATAAGAGCTTGAGTTATTACAGACGTCAGACATGTATTTTGTGATAAATTATACCAATTTATTTATTATTATCATTATTTTTTTCAGGTCCATTCACTTCCTTATTTGGTTGACATATTTTGGTTTCTGCCTGTATTGTGTTGAACTGCTCCTTTGTGTATGACTCCTTTTTTTGTTGGAATATACAGCCTTTTTCCGGAATTGTGCATTTGCCCACGCAAATTATTACATGCTGTACTATTATAAATACATTCGAATTACATGACCCTATGATATACCGTTTATTAATTACACTTGCAGTTGTGCCGTAGAGATAAATGATGTACTATGAACTATTTTTCCGGTTGGGCTGTTAATGTGTGATGGATTGATGTAATGCAGCACACCCTTAACAGGCAATTTAATTCCCAGCAGCCCATGCTGGTTCTATATGTCTCGGCCATGCAGCAAAAAGCCTCTTCAGACTGGACTTGAGGACTTAAAACCGCGTAAAAACGTATCTGTCGTGCGTGCAGATAACCAAGTGTGAGTACAACATGTCAGTCCACTGTTATGGAAATTATATTCAAATTGTTATATTAGGTATGCTTGTGTTTTTCTTAACTATGGACAAGGCAAATGTGGGAATTGTATACAATTATATAAAAAATAACAGTATTTTTATGAGATATTTTGACCTGAGAGTTACTTTATGTGTTTTATATTGATTACCAGTTCACTATTTATATAGTAATTATGGTGTATTCCTTGTTTGAACCAAGGATAACCAAGGGGACGTTTTTGTCCTTTTGGGTTTAGACTTGATTAATATTGTTATCTTAATATTGTCTATATTTACGCATATGGAATACATTTGTATTGTGTATTTTTGGGTTAAATTTGTCTCCAGGAATTAGACAATAGCTGTAAACAGGCTGTGATATATGTTCATTATACCACAATGAACAATGAACAATGTCCCGTAGCTGTGATATAACAACCACATATTAGTCTGAAGTGAGCTGCCACTTTAATAAAACACCTATGAAGAAAAATACACACTCCAATTTAAATATTTCTTATGAGTAGTTAGTCAAAATATTAATAATATAATATATGATGTAAGGGCGACACGGTGGAGCAGTGGGTAGCACTGTTGCCTCACAGCAAGAAGGTCGCAGGTTCAAGACCGCCTTGGGCCTGGGTCTGGGACCTTTCTGTGTGGAGTTTGCATGTTCTCCCCGTGTCTGCGTGGGTTTTCACCGGGTACTCCGGCTTCCTCCCACAATACAAAACATGCTCAGGTTAATTGGCAAATCTAAATTGCCCATAGGTGTGAGTGTGAGAGTGAATGGTGTGTGAATGGTGTGTGTGCCCCACGATTGGCTGGCGACCATCTGGGGTGTATCCCTGCCTCTCGCCATAAAATGCGCTGGGATAGGCTCCAGCAGACCCCTGCGACCCCGAAAGGGAATAAGCGGGATAGACAATGGATGGATGGATATATGATGTATACTATAAATTATAATCTTCTGGACAATATATAGTGCATAGGTTACCCCTGCCATTCCAGAAGATGGTGTTAAATGTCTTTTATCTGCAAATATAGTTGTTACACGTTTATTTATTTTTTTTATTACCAAACAGCCTATTAACTATATAACAACCTATTACTTAAACCTATTACTTAATTAAATCAACCCTAACTATCCACAACGTTGCTGTTACAACATTAATACATTATTATTAATTAACACAAAAAAACTTTATCATATGTAGTGAATATTACATTATTAATATTTAAATCAGTGGATGACTATGGACA
Source organism: Eupleurogrammus muticus (assembly GCA_036785175.1). Taxonomy (NCBI): domain Eukaryota; kingdom Metazoa; phylum Chordata; class Actinopteri; order Scombriformes; family Trichiuridae; genus Eupleurogrammus; species Eupleurogrammus muticus. The sequence continues at coordinate 18,192,271 of JAYKQN010000017.1, read as the reverse complement.
CACATACAACATTGTGATGTCACTTCTGTAATATTAAAGAATAAAGTGACTTTAGGCCAATCTGTGAAGGTGATTTTACCAGACGTGGCAGCATCCTCACAGGATGATTCAGGACAAAAACTCACTTTAAGTCATTATTAGTATTATAACAGGGTGATGATGTGACATGCAGCAGCATTCAGCTGCATCTCAGCAGGATTTTCTTTTCTTTACCCTGTGTAGTATCTGCTCTCACTATAGATTCCACTTCTTTTTTTAAATTTATAATCTCCTCTCCTTCCCATTAGCATTTATAAATTGTTCCCCTTTGCCCCGGGGGGTAGATATGATCTTTACAGTGAGTTTATAACTCGGCCCATAGACAGGTTGGAGCCTGGGATGCTCACGTAGTCTTTGGTACCATAAAGCTGTACCTCTTTTTATTTCTCACATAAAGAGACGACAAAATCTTTAACCACACAGGACAGGGGCAAAGCCAAAAGCAAGAAAAGAGACATAACGAACAATGCAATCACATTAATATTTATTATGATGCTTTGTGTGATTAGTTGTGCAAAAAAGGAGCGAGAGAGAGCGATATGTTTGTGAGACAAATGCAGAGACACTCAAATATCACTTGCATTAAGTGGTATCTTATATATGTTGTGTTTAATTTCAATCTGTGATCTACGGATGAATGTGCACGTTCACGTTCAGGTCACGCCACCTTTTTATTTTTTATTGGCCATTATCACAAATCACAAATATGCTACAGGCAGATTTGACTTTTTGGATGAGAAGGAAAAGGCCTTCGACATTTTAATTCTGTGTGTGCAGAATAAAGCAATATTTTAGAAAAATAAAAAAATCCAGCATTTTTCTTTTCAATTTATCATTAGATCATAAGATTAAACATTTTTTTTAGGTATTTTTATGTAGAAAGATTTAAAATAAGTATTTAATCATGATGTGATCATGTAGTTTAAAACAAAGTTCTTTACAGAAAAATATTAAAACATATAGGAACTCTAAAGGACTGAAACTGCCTTAATTAAATAATATAATAATTAAATCAATAACCCCCTTAAAATAAACAGGGACATTTGTTGGCATGTTATTTTTTTCATCATCAAGTCATTTATTTTTGATAAATAAGTTTCAGTCCTCCTCATCTAGATAAAACAGCAAACATAAAACCATAAAAACAAGTTAATGTGAAAATAATAAGAGTAATAAAAGATGATTTATTGATTATTATTGTGATTTTTATTGTGAGTTTAAGAAGTAATTAAAGAGACAACGTTCAGCAGAACCCCACAAGTCAAGACTTTCTGTTTTATGCAGAGACTGATCTGTATTTATTTATTTGCATCTAAAAAAAAGAGTGAAATAATGTTTTTTGTTTTCAAATAGAGACATATGTTTTTAAGGTTAATTATCTCTGTCAAATGATAGGAGAATAAATCACTACACTTTTTAATTTTAAATAAAGATGTAAAACTGAATGCAAGTGTAAGTGGAAATCTTCAATAGACTTTGACGCCTGATGCATTTTAGCCAAAGTGTCACACACTCTTTTATGTGCAGCAATTTTACAAAACTTCGTGTACCATGTCAGTGAAAGAAATGCATGATATTTATACACAGCATGTGCATGATTCTTAACCGGGAGAATAAAAGAAGAGTCGAAATGTCACAGTCAATATTCATGTTTTATGTCCATTCACTTCTTTTATTAAATACCTAGTTATTTCTTTAAAGCTTATTTAAATACAACCACAGTTAAATACAGTCAGTGTTTTCTTCACAATGCTGTTCCAAGTGTTTTCCTGTGGAGGGAGCCAGATGACTGTGTGTGTGTGTGTATATATCCATCCATTGTCTATCCCGCTTATTCCCTTTCGGGGTCGCAGGGGTCTGCTGGAGCCTATCCCAGCGCGTTAAGGCGAGAGGCAGGGATACACCCCAGATGGTCGCCAGCCAATCGTGGGGCACACACACCATTCACACACCATTCACTCTCACACTCACACCTATGGGCAATTTAGAGTTTACCAATTAACCTGAGCATGTTTTTTGTATTGTGGGAGGAAACCGGAGTACCCGGTGAAAACCCACGCAGACACGGGGAGAACATGCAAACTCCACACAGAAAGGCCCCAGACCCAGGCCCAAGGCGGTCTTGAACCTGCGACCTTCTTGCTGTGAGGCAACAGTGCTACCCACCGCACCACCGTGTCACCCGTGTGTATATATATATATATATATATATTTAATATTTGCCTTTCAGTTTTATTTATGTAAATGGGTGTAAAATATGTACACAGCTTCTTTTACTGCAAACATATAACATTAACAGGTTTTGCTGCAGGTAGTCTAATACTGAGTAGAATTACCTTGAATATCTTATTACTTTGGCAGATCATTGAACTCTTTTTATTATTTTGGGTTAATTTAAGAGTTAAGATTGATTTATTTGTATCTTATATTTGTGTCTTTTTTACTTTTTCTTTCATATATTGACTTGTTTGCTTAATGCTTATGAAATCTCAAAGTTAACAACATTCCATTTACTCTGATCAAGAAAAAAAACTAGAAATAAATCAAATAATACTAAGATAATTCTAATAAATATTGGACTAATTTCACCAAACAGGAAGGGAGCTCATCTTTCAGCAACGATTTATTATTTATCAAAACCAAACTTAGTTCACGTACTTTAGATGCTCAAGAAATCGTGCGACCTTTGACCTCTAGGGGGCGCTGGTCCGGTTTTAGGGTCATTATAATTGGATTATACCAAAGTCAGCATATTCCACTGACCTCATATTTAAAGTCAGTTCTGTTTTAGCCATTCACACAGGCAGCATCCTGCAGTACAGTCTTTATTCATTAAAGGGACAAATCCCTCCGCGGCTGAAAATAGTCCCTAACAAATGTGCAATTTAGTCTCGTTTGATGAAATCTTGATAAACACTACAGTTCAGCTTTAATTACTTAGCTGTTTAAAACATGAAACTAGTGACCTATCCTAAAACGGGTCCATATTTTGCATTTTTTCTGGGTTTTATTTGCAGTTGTGAAATGAATTCACGGTTGGTCCAGTTTTACATCACCGCTGTTCTCTCTGGAGAAGAATGGGCCTCGTTATTATTAATGGGCCGAGTAAAATGACTGTGAATATTTTTTAAAATGGTATTTGGAACATTCAACAGCAAATGAAGTTTATGAGGCCACATGAGGTGAATGTACCGTGAACCTGTTTAAAGTCTGCACCTGTCCAGACATAAAATAATGATTTCAGCCTCAAACAGAAACGCAGAGCTGCTGACAGACACACGTTACATGTGTTATGGTGGGAAACCAAATGAGCTTGTTCAGCCACATCATGTTAAGGGAACACTGGTAACCAAATCCGTTCGTGTGTCTCGGTTTTGCATGAAATGTCGTGAAAAAGTGACACAGATCTGCATGTGTGTTCCCGACACACAACTCCCAAACTTCCAAAGATCAAACTTCCAGAGCTGAGTGTTGAAGGTTTGACCATCAGGACGGGTAAGACTGAAAATACAACAATATAATAATTCATTTATCCAATACAAGCAGTGAAATAGGTAATTCATCAAAAATATTAGATTATGGGAATTTATTAAGAGTTTACTTAAATCTCAGTAGTCAAAGAGTTTGTGTGTTATAATACAGTTACTCCCCTATTACTGTAAATACAGCTGAAATCATAGTATTCTTGCCTTTTTTCCTTCACAGATAAATGAGGCAGTTGCAAAGATGTGTCCCTCTTATTTGTAAGGAAAATTAATAACTTAGTGGAAATACAGGTTTTTCAGCAATTGGTGGTTGATGGAGTGAATAAATTAAAAAAAATGCTGATTTTACAGGGCTTCTCCTTTTGTTTCTGATGCTATCTGCACAGCTGAGTGAGTATCTGATCAATATAATCCCTTTTTATGTGTTTAATAATATTAGTCAATATATTGCAAGACAAAGTAATACAACACAATAACTAAAAAATACCCATCAAATGGAAAAAAGCTATTATTCTGTATTCATGCATTTATGACTCATGAGTTCATAGTATCTTTATTAATACCTGATCTTTTTCACATTTGTTTTTCTCCTGACCCAGATTGTAGCCCTCCTCACAGCTTTTGTAAATCTAACATAACTAAATTGTGTGAATTTATTGAAGATTATTAATGTTAAAGCGTGTGTCCATCGTCCAGCGCCTCAGCGCTACCACCTCGTACAGGACTCTCAGACCTGGTCCGAGGCCCAGAGGTACTGCCGGGTCAGACACGACGACATGGCCGCCGTCGACAACATGGCGGACAGCGAGGGCCTGCTGGACGCGCTGGGCGGGCACGGGGCGAGCAGCTGGATTGGCCTCCGCAGGGGGGCGGCCAGGTGGGTGTGGTCCGACGGCGGCGGTCCGCCCAGATTCACCATGTGGGGCGACCACGGCCGGCCCGACGGAGGGGGGTGCGCGGTGATGTTGCCGAACGGCACGTGGAGCGCCGCGTCGTGCGAAGGCCGCAGAGGTTACGTGTGCTATCAACGTGCGTAAACAAGAGTTTACTGGGAAACGGTCAAATAAGAATGTCATGTGGTGTAACCCCCCAACAAATTGGTACCAGATAGTTTAATTCCTAGTAAAAATATTTTAAAAAATGAAAACTGACTTGTCTCTGACCCACGTGTGAAATGTGCCTTTAAGGTGCATCGCTTAGCAACAACATCATCAGCAGCATCTATCTATGTATTTTTTTTTCTCGTTTTGTCTTGTGCAAATCAATACAAATTTTAAATTCTGAATTTTTTAACACACGCCTATCGCAGAAGAAAGAGCAGAAATCCACAATTTGCGTCCCCTGCTCTGTTCTCTTCAGGTCTGCAGGGCAGCATGGTCAGGTTTGTTTATTACACAACCAAAACCACCTGGACCAGGAGCCAGGATCTGTGCAGGGAGAAACACACCGACCTGACCAGCATGTGGGACGAAAACGTCAATTCTTTCGTCCTCGATTTGGTTAATGAGACGCTGCTTCAAAGCGTGTGGATCGGCCTGTTCAGGGACAGCTGGGCCTGGTCCGACGGGAGGGTGACCTCCTTCAGGTCGTGGCTCAGGGACTCGGGTCAAGAGGGCGACTGTGCCGCGGTGGCACCAGTTGGCCGCTGGGTTGCGACCGGGTGCCAGCAGAAGGCGGCGTTTGTCTGCCAGGGCGGTGAGTTGCTGAGATCTGTAAATCGTCTGTAAATCTGACGATTTCCCTCTGTTCCAATTCTCAATATAAAGGAAGCTCACTGAGCAGATTGATTCTAAAAAAAATATTTAACTTCATGAAAAACATAATTAACCCTGGTAGGAAACGTGTCATGTTTCCAAGCCTGTAAAATTTTGCTGTAAAATCAGTGTTAACATTACCGTAAGTATTATGGTAGATTACTGTATAGTTTACAATACCTCACAAGAGTCACAGTAATACTGTAAAAATCACAGTGGTGAAGAATTTATGTAGTAAATCACTCAGTCAGTCACTGTATAATAATAATAATAATAATAATACAGTTAACTGGCTAATACTGTTAATACAACTAATATCACAAGTGTAAAATTTTAATTTTTTTTTACACATATTTAATGTTTTATGCTGCAGATCACAGAGCGAAGAAGATTGTGATAAAGATCATGATTCGGTCAGATGAGGATCTCACCGACTCCACGACGAGCAGCGCTCTGCTCAAACAGGTAGAAAAAAGACATTTTTCTTAATGTTTATTTTAGTGTTTTATCAGTGATTTTTCATCTCATTACGTTAAATATAGATGATTCCAGGTCTCATTATTTGTCTAAGGCCATAGCAATATTTGTATGTAACAGTATCAGTGCATTTTTATAGGAAACTAAACGGGTTTAATAGGGATAAATATGCTTATTTATCACTCAGAGTTGTGTTTTTGGTGTTTTCTCTCAGTTAGACACCAGGCTGAAGCTGGGAAGTCTGACTGATTTCAAACTGACATGGAGGATCGATAATGATGGAGTTATCTTCCAACGTCACGAGAAGGAAGTCGCCAAGAAGAAAGGTCAGCATTATTATTATTATTATTATTATTATTAGTAGTAGTAGTAGTGGTCGTAGTGGTAGTATAAGTTTATTTTTATTCTGGGGTCTGTATCTGGTCCTGAATATAGGCAAAATTCATCTGTAAAAATCTGTTTTATTTTGAAAAAAAAATGGTGATTTAAGCTTTTGATCAACTAGGAAAATCTCACAAATTCTTCTTTTTTTCGGCACCAATAAAATCTTAAACATCATGTACAAATCCCCCCCAGCAAAAAAAAAAATTAAAATTCTGTGGATGTTCGAATAATAAAAATGTTTTTGTGATTACAGGACACTGATTGATTTCCAGTCAAGTCAAACTGAGGAGAAGTTTGAGTTCTGTTGTAGAATAGAGAATACATTGAATGTGTATGTAGTGTTTATCTATAAATTACTGTTCTGTTTGGTGAATTCATCTTCTGTGAACTAAATCTCTAAATAAAACATTAAATAAAACATACCTAGCTAACTGGAGTCCTATTATTTTATTAATATATTATACTGCAGTATAATTAAAGTATTATAAGTTGATGTAGTTAACATATTATTCTCTCGTGAGATGATTTTTCAGAAAATAAAAAGTTCTGATTCTATGATCTTGCCTGTATTAATTAATTTAATTTAATTGTGAAATATTGGATGATTTTTTTAAAACTGTAAATCATGTAAAGTTTCTCTATTGGAATATATATATATATATTTGAAACGAAAATATAAATATAAAAGTAGGAAATCCATTGTAAAAGTAATTTAAACTGACCGAACACGGAAAACACCGAAGCCGGAACATCCGAGGAGCACTTGAATGCAACAATATGTGAAAACGCCGGGATTTTCCGAGGCGCCGTGAACGCGGCTCTTTCACCGCATCAACCTGCCCACTTTCAGTTAGCCGCGCGTTTGTCCGCCGCACAGGTGTGTGTGTGCGCGCGTGTGTGTTTGTGCGTGTTCGTGCGTGGACGCGTCCTTTTGTGTGTGTGTGTGTGTGTGTGTGTCAAATGCCGAAAAGTCCAGATGGGAAACTCAAAGCCGGAGGACTGGAATATTTTCTCGGACTCCTAAAAAAAAAACACACACACACACAGAGGAGCGGACACCGGGAACAACAGAGAGAAGCTAGCCGGGTCGGTCCGTTATCACGCCGAACCGACAGGTGCACCGACGGCTCACGTCAACGTTTACCCGGTAAGAGACCCACCCCGCGAACTCTCGTTATTACGGTAAGAAGCGTTAACGGTCGGTGGGTCGGTCGGTCGGTCGGTCGGTCGGTGTGTCGGAGCTTTCGCTTTAGCTCATCACCGACAGGAGGAGATTATCGAAACCAGCCGTTAACCGTCGTCAACCGTCGCGGTTAGCCGGGAGGAGGCGGTGGGTAACCGCCGCGGAGCCTCTTAGGAGGAAAGCCGCGCTCCGGTAAACAACCGACGGGGGGAAAATGGCAGGCTTCCAAAAAAAAAAAAAAAAAAAGCTGGCCTCGCGGCGGGTCGGTGCGGGTCGCTGCGGGTCCGACCCGCCTTCATATAGGCTGCGGGCGGGCGGCATGTGACGCTGTTGCTTAATCACTTTCACATGTTGTCACAGAATGTTTGAAATAAGTCAAAGTTCAGCAGCGAGGCCCGATCACATGGAGACAGTGAAGTATTCATGTCATCTGCTGCACGAAAAGTACCAGAAAAAAGTACAAATACTACTAAATACAGATTCTGCATGAAAGAACAGCACAGCAGCAAACTGTACTAATAGTACATATAAGTATTAGGAGTCACCATACATAAAATATTGTGTAAAAATACATATGAATTATGAATTGTCGAGTTAAAGTATAGTATTAAAACTTTATAGGTATCAGTTGATAAAAAGCATTGTGGTAAAGTACATAAAAATATGAGTTTCCAATATATATATATATATATATATATATATATATATCATAGTTAAAATATTGTGTAGTTAAATATATTGTCTTACATAAGAATTATGAGTTGATGTTGTTAGTGTATTGCAGTAAGGTATTAGTTGATGATGGTAATAGTAGTAATATTAATAAGTATCATGACTTGCAGTAGTTAAAATATTGCATAAAGTACATAAGAAATATGTTGATATGGTTAAAGTAATGCCGTAAAAGAGTGCATGTGTTATAAGTTGATAAAAATTATTGTAGTAATAGTAAATGAGTTTAATGAGCCACCATACTTAAAATATTGTAAAGTACATAAGAAATATGAGTTTATGTAAAGTATTGAAGGAATAGTAAACACATGGTAACACAATATTGAGTAGTTTTGTAGTAATAGTACATTAAGGTTAAAAAAATATTGTGGTGTTATGAGTTAATAACATGGTTAGTAGTTAAACTGAGTAAGGTACATAAGAAATATCAGTTGACGTAGTAAAGTATTGCAACATTGAGTTGATGCAGTAAAAGTATGTATGTATTTTTATAAGTTGATGAAAATTTTAGAATTTTATGAGTTGAAATATTGTGTAGAGTGCATAAAAGTTATGAGCTGATGATACTATATTGCAGTAGTGTGAGTTTATGTGGTATGAGTTAATAACATAATTGGTAGTTAAAATATTGACTAAGGTACATAAGAAATATCAGTTGTAAAGTATAAATGTCTATAAGTATTTTTGAATCTCTCCAGGTTGAGGCCTAAGAATCGTTTCTTTCTCATTCTTTTAGCAGCTGTGATTCCTCGGTACTGATCCCTCGCCCCCCGCCCTCGCCGCCACGTTCCGCCTGCGTCCCGGCGCCATGGCCTCGGCGCGGCCGGAGCCGTCCAGCGTGCTGCAGGAGGAGCTGACCTGCCCCGTGTGCCTGGACCTGTACCGCGACCCCCACCTGCTGCCCTGCGGCCACAACTTCTGCAAGGTGTGCCTGGAGCGGCTGCGGCGCCAGGCTGAGCGTGGCCGCTTCCGCTGCCCCGAGTGCCGCGAGGGCCACCGCTGCGGCGCCACCTTCCAGAAGAACTTCAAGCTCGCCAACATCGCCGACGACTACCGCCACCGCCGCAGGGCCACGGCCGCCGCCGCCGCCACAGCCAAGAGGTCCAGGGAGCTCAACACGTCCCCCCAGCCGACGCAGCAGGCCAGGAGCCTGCTCGCCGTTCCGTGCGACTACTGCCCGTCGGTCGCCGCCGAGGCGCCGGCCGCTTCGGGCGACGGGCCTTCTGTTTCTCAGGAAGGCGAGGGCAAACAGGAAGTTGCTGCGGCCGCCGCCACATCGTCGTCGTCATCGTCGTCGTCAACGTCGTTTGCAGTGAAGACGTGTCTGAAGTGCGAGGTGTCGATGTGCCAGGAGCACGTGAAGCCGCATCTGGAACTGCCGGCGTTCCGAGAGCATCCGCTGACGGAACCGATGAACGACTTCTGGAAGCGGAAGTGTCCCGACCATGACGAGATCTACAGGTACGGCGTGTACGAGACGGCCGGAAAAGACGGCTCCATCTGGGATTTAACCTTTTTATTTAATTATTTTTTGATGATTTCTATAATCGCAGAATTGCTAAATCGGCCAAATAACACAGAATTTACTTTTGCCATAGAAGTTTTTCATCTTAAAATAAGGAATGTCAGTCCAAACAGGAAAAAGACACCTGTCATCATAAGATGAAAAGGAATCAACTATTTTGATTCGATTTGAGTCAATTTTAAGAAGAAAATGTCCAAATTCTCTGGTTCCAGCTTCTGTTCTCTGATTATTTCCTTTCCTTTCTTTATTCTTCTATAATTGTAAACTGATGATCTTTGGGTTGTGGACAAAAAAAGACATTTTAGGTTCAATCTTCAGGTTTGGGAAACACTGATCAACATTTTACACATTTTATGAACCAAACAACCAATCGATTAATTGACTATATAATAATGAATGAATGAAAACATTCATGGAATTGAACAAAACTTGATTTTGACAAACAATGACTGTTGGCTTGGACAAAAAAAGCATATCAAGTACAGTCTTTAGCTTTGGGAAACACTAATCTACATTTTACAGCATTTTTCATACAATAATCTTTTTTGGAAAAAGATCAGGTTCATGTGGCACTGAAATCTGAGTGATGCTTGTGAAGCTTGTATTAATACAATAAACTTTCCGCCAATCAGTTAAATAAAGGCCACTTGTTGGGAGAAATGTATGTTTATGAAATTTGCAATCTGGAGGCAATCATCCTGTATTTGAAGGTGGATTTTTCCCTTAAATCATATCATCAATGCTAAAATAGCCATATTTATTGCAGCAAGATAATCCTTCTGTGTGGTTTCTTTTCATCCTATGATTCCTCAGAACAATATCCCACAAAAATCCATCATTTATAGGGTATTTTTTAAAATTCTTTTTTTGTTAAACTTCCTAGATACTACTGCATGGATGACAAGATGTGTGTGTGCAACGCCTGCACTATAGAGGGAGGACACTCTGGACACACCATCAAGACCCTGAAAAACACCATGAAGGATCTGAAGGTACTTTCTATGGTCACAGATGACACAACACAAGTATTACTAGTTACTAAAAAGTAGTGTAGTAATAGTACATAACATACCAGTTGACGTAGGTAATGTATTGCAGTATTATAAATAGACAATACTCAACCTAGACAATACTTGACAAAACCTAAATTAATAAACATTTTAAAAAATCACCTTTCTGAAAAACTCGACAAAAAAGAGACAAATATTTTAATACCTACAAGACTAAAAAGTGGAGTTTATATCATGGAAAAGGAAGTTTTTTAATTGCTTCTGCTTGTTCTTTTTCTGTTACACCGTTTGACATTTTGTGTCCAAAAATGGTACAAAGGGATGTATTTGAGGGAAGTTTTTGACTTTCTCATCTTACCATCCATGATTTAATGTTGATCCACCAACGTATATGGTCACTAGCGACAATGTATGCAATTAATTCATCATAAGCTATTCAACTCTGGAATTTTTCGCCAATGAGGACGGTTTCAGAGGGTTAATGACAGTCTGGTCGGTGCAAATTATGCTGTAAATGTTAATTGTGACATCACAACAGGAGCCTTTTCTAAATGCCTTGTGTTCAGCAACACTACGGAGGAGGCCAGACCACGACTTTAATTCTCAGATAATTTAAGAAATAGACTTTGTGAAACTAAATATTCACGCACACGCACAAGCCTTTTTTTTAAGTATTAAGACTTGTGGAGACTCCACCTTTTCTTTTCATTGTCCGACTCACACAAAGTCCCGTGACGAGTCTGGAATCCTGATGAATGGAGGCCGTCAGCGTGTTTTCGTGGCCTCTCTATAGCGGTGGAAACCCACTTCCTGTGGCTCCAGCCTCCTGAACAGAGTTGAGAAGCTTCCAGCTCCACAGACCAGGCCAGACGTGGCTCCAACTGTTAAGTAGCGTCTCCTCAGCCTCAATCGTTGCTCCTTTATTAGATTTGAGCTCACAAAACCGAGTCTGTTGCTGTTTTTAACTCTGAATTGGCAACTCAGACTCAGAATAGTCACGAATGCTTGGTTGAGGTTCTACATGCTTTTATCAATCATTCAAATAGTAGAGAATTAAAGACATGTTGAGTCGCTTCACGTGTTTGGACCAGAAAAAGAATCAGAGCCGAGATCGAACAGAGTCGTCTGGCGAGGAGCCGTGTCTGACTCTGTGAGCAGGATTGTGTTTTATGCTTCGAGGCTGTAGAGGCTGGAATATCACGTGGTCGGAGCATTGTCATTGTTTGTGGGCGTGTTGGGAATGTCGAACATGGATGGAATTCCTCCTCTTTTCTGTTTCCTGTCAGCTCTGCTCTGTTATCTCTGTCTCTGTGAGGCTCGAAAAGGAATTAAAAATCTAATTAAATGCATAAGATAAAAGCTATAATTTAAAGAAATGATTAGGCTGATAATAAACTAAATTAAAAAATAAAATACAATAAAACATCTTTGCTTTCATTATTGATCAATGATTAATGATTAAGTTTTAATCAAATCAAAGAAAAATCCTATATAGGTCCTCCCTGATTTATTACAAATTTATATATTTTGGTTTCTAATTATTTAAATAACCAAATATTTTTTTCCTCTTATCTTTTATTTGATTTTTTTGTGATTCTCTGTTGTATGGATTACTTTTTTATCGCAATTTTGGAATTTAAATGAATAGGTTTAAATAGGAAAAAAATCATCTAACCCTATTCTTTCATATATTATGAGATTTTAGATTAAAAATAAATCAATAAAAAAATCTAAAATTTCCCCAAAAATAATTAAACACTATTATATAGATATTTGTCTGGAAGTCAACATGAGTTTGATAAGAGACTATTGAACAGTGTTTGTCAGATTTAACAAAGATAAATATTTATGTTGGTCAATTAACCATAATAATAAATGATCCATATCGATCGAATTTTGACTCCTGCACTGATGATTCTGGTCCTGATGATTGCGTGTTCTTGGTATCCACCAGGGGGCGCTGGACAAACAGCTGTACAGGGTGGAGAGGAAGTACAGCTTCGCTGAGAAGAAACTCCAGGAACAGAAAGAGAAGGAGAGACAGAATAAGGTAAGATGAAAATATCTCAAAGCAGACAACTAAAAACCAATTAACAGTAATATAAGGCAGAGAAAATTAATTGATTAATCATTGCAGCTTCTTGTGAACAAAATGTGATTCAAGAAAAATAACCGTGAGTTCCAGATGGTCTTAAATAAACACCTGATATGTAAATAAATAAACACCTCAGCTATTACTTGGTTAATTACGGTAACAAGTGATTAAAATATTGTGTTATGTGAAACAACACAAACATAAATTTATCATCACATCGTCAGCATATCGGCATATATGAGATTTTTAGCTCATTCTTTGTTATTCTTGTGCTTTAGGTTAACATCTGAGACATTCACATAATAATGTGACACCAAAACAAGAAAAGCAAATAGAACTTTACCTACAAAACTTTCCCCCGTGTCCATGGTCCCCTCATCTAGAAGTTCATGGACGACTCCGACCAGTGCCTGACCCGGCTGGGCGAGGAGGTGAAGGCCAAAGTGCTGCGCTTCATCATCCGCCTGCGCGAGTGCACGCGCACCCACTGCGACACCAACGGGCCGGCCATCCAGAAGAACGTGTCGCGGATATGCCAGGACCAGGCCCGGCTGCAGGAGGTCCGCTGCGGCATCGAGGGCCTGATGCAGGAGAACGACCCGTTCCGCTTCATCGAGGTGAGGTGCCGCCGCTGGAATGTGTCCTGATACGCAGCTAATGGGATAAAAAATGCAGAACCGCAAGGAGGATTCTCTCAACCCTGACTCAGATACACTCACATTTTTATCAAAACTAAGAGATTAAAAAAGTTATCATGTGATATATATTTTTTTCCATTAAATGGTTACACTTTTATTTATTAAATGAGCTGTAAAATGAATAGAAAATATAGAAAAGACAATGACAAAAATGATGAAGAATTCTCCATCTAACCATCTAAACTGTTTTCATCTGTGCTTACATCAATAAAACACAGGTTTTCTAATCATCAATTAACATTTAATGCAATTATCAAAGACAATGTACCATTAGAACACTGGAGAAATATACCTTTATACGCCTATGCAGTTATTACATTAAGAACCAGATATTTGCAGCTAGAATTGTCATTTACCACATTAATAATGTATAGAGTGGATTTATGATTAGTTTATTATAATCTGCATTGATAAAACAGTGATTTTCTTTTTATAATTTAAGGAGATTTCTAAGTGACGTAAAAACAGTAGTAAATATGCTTTTATTGCTGCAGCTTAGATTAATTGGGAAATTCTTGTCCACATTTGTTTTTCTGTCTCTTTTTTAGGCGTACAAGACAACAGGAAGACAGTAAGTAGAGCTTTTTCTCATTTATTAAGATGATATAAATTGATTTAAAAAAAAGTCTCATCCCATTTAATCTTCATCATTCATTTAGGTGCCGCAGGCAGCTGAGAAAGAACATGTTCTACCCGGAATACGTCGACATGGAGACTGAGGTTCTGGGGGTGATGATGGAAGAGGAAATGAGAAAGTTCCTCGAGGAAGAACTTCACTGTCACATCATCGTGGCCATTAATTCTCTGTGTAAGGAATCCTCAGTCATCGAGTCAATGAGCTGATTTAGAATTTTCAAGCAGCGAGTTAGATTCTTTTTTTGCAGCATGGCTCATATTGAGGGTCAGATTATCACCATTTCAGAGTTGAGATGCAAAACACGATACTGTTTCAGGAAAATTAACATTTCAGGAATTGAGACAAGGTCTCAAGAAAAATGATTCAGGAAGCACGTCATTTCTGGAAAAAAAACAACAATGTTTTACTTACATTCAAGGCCACTGTATTTATTTTTAATCATAATTCAATCATTTACGATTCTACATCAAATTACAGTTTCAGGGATTCAATATTTTTTTATTTTCCGGACTCTTCAGGTCACCTCTCAGACCCTGAGGAGGAGGAGGAGCAGGAGGACAATGAGGAAGAGGCCGTGGAGGAGGAGGAGGAGGATGACGACGACCTGGACGACAGCAGCGAGGAGGAGATGAGGAGCGAGGGGGAGGAGGAAGAGGAGGAGGACGAGGAGGAGGAAGAGGAGGACGAAGGCCATGACCGCAGCGAGCTGGCCGACGACCTGTACAGCCCCGGGGAGGACGAGTAGGAGGAAGAGGAGGAGGACGAGGAGGACGAGGTCGGGGAGGAGGACGAGGAGGAGCGGGGGGTTTAACGACGCGATCGGAGGACCAGATTTATATGCTTTTTTTTTTTTTGGCCAATGAAAACACTTTGTGGGCGAGTGCGTCAGCGCTCAGATCTTCTCTGAATGTCCCGTGAAAAGCTGCCACACTCTGCCTCAAAACTGGCGACAGGACAGATTTAAACTCTGAAACTCAAACTCTGAACCTGTCACACACTTCTGAACCCAGTGAAGGTGCTTCGTATCAGACGTGTCCATTTAATCCGTCTCACAAGATCTCTGGACTTTTATCTCCTAGGATTTCTAGCACTGAATTTTTTTTTTTCCACTCAATTTTTAATAACTCGTTTTCACTTATACTCAACATTCAGAACTCTGAAGTTTAAAAAAAAATGTAGATTCGAGTTAATTGAATTGAATAGACAAACAAGGAACTTTTAACGAGGTGGTGTTTGGTTCATTGGTCCGTTGGCTGCAGGATCTAAAACAAAAAAAGTCTCTTCATTTGGAATTATTATTCTTATTATTGTTTCTGAATCTTGCATAAACAAAGAAAAAGCCAAAAAATAAATTAATAAGAAAAAAAGGAGTAAGTACCACCAATGTGCCAACTTTAGCTTTTGTTGCAACAGCCTTCCTGTCATTTCAGGCATCTGTGTCACATGACCAACAGACCGTAACGTGATTGGCTGGATGTGGCTTCATTTTTTTAGACAAAATCGATTGCTCAAATTGAATTTGAGCAACTTGAATAAATAATTAACATTGTTTAAAACTAAAAAAAATTTCAGATGTGTAATTTCAATACAAAATAATTCTGTGCTAGAAATTTTTATTTGGAAAAACCAGCGAGACCGATTTGCTTCCCTGTAGAAGACTTTGCTGTATACACACACACACACACACACACACGAATGTGAATGTATAACGAAGGAATGTGACTGGATGGACTTGACGCCTGGTTTTGCTGCCACTTTGCTAGAAATTTTACAAAAATCTGGGGAAATTTTTCCCCTAAATGTGTATTAACAGATTTGATTCTGTTTGTTTCAAATGATCCAGGCGGCGTGCTTGAGTTCTCCCAGTTTCCAGCTACCGTAGAAAGCCTTTCGATTCCTTGTCAAACAGGCCAAGGTTTGGATGTAGAGACTCTGTATTTCCTCCAACACACACACACACACACACACACACACACACACACGGTTAGTTCCAATCTACTTGAAGGAGTCCTGTGTTTATAGATTGTTTTACTTGTTCCATTCATGCTACAGTTTAACTCTGCAAGCCAAAGAGTAAGGATGTGTGTGTGTGTGTGTGTGTGTGTGAGTGTGTGTGTGTGTGTGGTGTGTGTGTGTGTGTGTGTGTGTGCGTGCGTGCACGTGTAATTGTTTTAAAAAGTTAGTTTGTTCGGCATGATGCTTGGGGATGGGGGGAAGAAATGCAATGTGTTAAATAACATAGGCTATGATATGACTTTGCTTTTCATAGATGTTCTTTAAAAGCATTTAATGTCCCTATGCACAGTTCATACATTCTTCAAGTACCAGTTTCAGGTGATGTGGTGGGATTTTTTGCACTTTACTACAAAACAATGCTATGTTGGGCCTAAAATATTTGAATGTTAAAGGTAATCTTTTATTTTGATAAGAGTGTTTTTTTTTCGCAAGGGGCCAAACTGGAATAATTAATACATGATGATGATGATAATAATAATAATAAAGTTTGCTGGAGTATGCACGGTTCTCAAAATGGGTCAAAAATGAAGGACAAGTGTGTATTATTTATTTTATTTAGTATCTCTAGAGGTTTCTTTGGTATGTCCGTTCCAGGCTACTGTAGAAACACGGTCAGTTTCACTGGGGTACAATCTTATAAAGCCTATAGAATAGAATAGAAATCCTATTATAGGATGTATAATGAGATTTAGGGCACATAAACACTATAATAATATTAATAATAATACAATATACAGGATGAAATATGAAAAGAGTACCTGTTTAGGTGTGAGGAATAGTGTTAATTAGAGTCAATATGTCAGGTTACACTAATCAGAGGCAGAGATGGTGTCTGATTAGATTCTTATTTCTTATTTTCATTAAAACATGAAGGTTATATAATAAAAAAAATAGAAAGAACTGGAATACAACACTAAGATATAAAAAAGTGAATACATTTAAAAGTGTTTTTATCATATTAAGAATTGGAATAATAAAACGGTGTTTTATGAAAATGTAATTCCATTAAATAAATGTGTTTTTACTATTGCCAGAGGGACTGATATAAAGCTATAGTTTAAATGTATGTTTATAAAGATTAGTTTGAGATTTGTGATGTAATGAGCATCCAGAAAAATGAAAGATAATGAAATAATGAAGTGAGACAAATTAAATCGTAAAGTATTTAACATCCTTAGTAACTAAAAAAATAAATACATTTTAAATAAGGACATAATATTTTATAATATTTTTAAATAATAATGGTAATAAATTGTTCATACTACATATACATTAACGATTGTGTAATTTGACAAGATATCAAATTAAATTAATAATACAATATAACCCTCATGTTCATCACTAGGATATTTTGGTATTTTCGCGGCCCCGGAACGTTTGTTCTGGTTCAGCTTCCCTGGAGGGACTTAAAAAGCGGACGCACCGGTTTCCTGTGAGCACTTCCGGTCCTTGCAGTAACATCATGTGTGTTTGACTGTCTTTTAACTCCAGTTACGTGGAGCTACTTCAGCGGCGTTTTATTTCATCCGTGTTTGTTTGTGTGTGGGGACACAGACGAGTGGAACCTGGCCATGAATCCCGTCTTCAGACAGGTAACTTCCGCTTTTTAATCCGGTTTGTAAAGGTGTGTTTTCTCCTCAGAGGTCATCACGTGACCTTTTTCCTGCAGCGGCGGCTGCGGGTTGATAACATGTGGAGTGACTTCCAGATGTTACCTGTCTGTAAACATCGTGTCAATGTTAAAAACGAATAAAGCTCAAATTAAATAAATGCGCAGAACGGATTATGTGCGCGGAGGGAGACAGACAGTCTGCAGCTGTTCGCCGGCAGAAAGTAGTCCCCAGTAAATCTGTTCTGTTTAAGCTTAATAATTTTCATATATACATTATTATTAAAATATAAGTATGCATTACTAATTATATTATATTGTGGAACGGTGTAGCTTATGTTTTATTTATTTGCATTGTTTTTTAAATTAGGGTAGAATAACCTTAAATTAACTTAATTTATTGGCTGTTTTCCAACTAATTATCAGGTTTTTGAGAAACTTCTTGATGTGAAAACAGTTGAATGGGTTTTTCCTCCTGTGTTTACTGTGTTGAAGGCTTCAGTTAAGCACATTAAATGGGTATGTGATATATTTAAAGTCTTTGAGTGTAAATATTGGAGAATAAAGAGACTATTTGGAACAAACTAAACCCTGAAATGCTGAAACATTGTGACACCGAAGCTTCAGATAAACTTTACCTGTGGATGTCGTCCACCTCATCATTTTAAATGAATATTTTAATGCTCAGTCGGAGGATTTTAGCTCCTGCCCGGGCCCTAAACACAGTGAACTTGTGCTTTTAATAAATTTATAGCTCTTATATGACGGCAGATTTTCTGTTTTTTTCCCCCTCAGCTGCAGGCGTCTTTCAGACTAAGTTTTTCTGTGTTGAACGGAGCGTTTTCATTATGCCGGTAAGTGAATCCTTGTTCAATGAAAACAAAAACAGCCTTTAAAACAACTTTAAATCAGGAGAATCTCAAGTGTTTGGTTTTATTTTATCACAGGTGTGGGATCAGCGGTTTTGACCTTTGACCCTCTGGTTTTGGCAAATAGAAAACCTGTTACGCTGCACTTTTTAACAGCATGTCAATGACAGTATTAAATCGTGCAATTTAGATAAAATGGGTTTCATTCATTAGATGATGTTACTGGTCAATTTTTTGCAAATTCAACAATCTGAGGCTGCAAAAAAAAATCGAGTCTTTACAACTTTTACTCCACGAAGAACATCATAATTAATAAATATTTGTTCCTTTTTAGGATTTTAACCCTTCAAATGTCAATTTGTTTGCACAGTGCACTTGTTATAAAAATACCTCAACCTCAAAATCTAGTATTAACCTAAATGTCATGATTGTACATAAAGCTATAAATTGCCCAGTAACCAGCCAATGGAGACAATAAAATGAGTTCAGAATTAAACACGTTTTGCTTAAATTGCATGATATAATGCTGGCGGTAGCATTGGCCAATATGGAGGTAATTATCAACATATTTAAAGAGCTGAAAATAAAGCGATTCTTAAAGGCAGTTTTCATGTCCTGTGCATTAATGCAACTAAAATGGTTTTAAAAACCAGAATATTCTCATTCCTCGTGAGTTTAATACTTGCTCTCTTGTGTTTTAAAGGAGCACGCCGCCCGCCCCGTGTCCTGTTTGGGGTAAATATGTCAACTTTAGGATCTGTAATTAACCTGCTATGAGCATCAGTGGTTTAAGTGGTTAAAACGGACCAACTCTGGCGTGTTTCCCTGCAGGAGGAGCGGCTGCTGTGTTCCAGCGACAGTTCAAAGGTCGCCCCACAGAGGGGTTCGGCCGGTGGCGCCACCTGCTGCCCAGAGAGAAGGTACGACGCTAAAAACCACATCACACCTGCAACACGACCGCGCCCTGTTACAAACAGCAGTCTGGTGAAATCACCTTAATCCTGAGTTAAACTATCTAATATGTCTAATAGGAAAATGTACTGAGGATATTCTGCCCAAGTCAAAGGTTTTTTTGTTGTTTCCCAAATCAGGATATAATGCGACTTAACAGCTTTTATGTTAATGTGACGAGAATCACAGAGCTGTAAGGTGTTTTTTTTTTTTTTTTTTATAAAGACGGTAAAGAAAAGAAAACGCAAGGTGGTCACGGAAATGAAGAGGTTCCGTAAGCCGACGCTGTCCAGGTACGGGACCCTGAACTTTAGGGTGACGGGCTACGAGATGACGCTGGTGGAGCACTACGCCCAGTACATCCACAGGCTCTGCCTCAGGCTCAACATCACCGTGCTGGACAAGTGAGACACACACACACACACACACACACACACGAGCATGTGTTCAAACCCCAAAAACTTGGCACCAGATATTTCTTTTCAAAATAAAAGCGTATCATACCAATAAAGACATGAAACGCCATGAATGATTAACCTGATAGTTTCTGCGTTACAGGCATTTATCAGCTTCTATCAAAGTAGTTTCCGATGGGTCTGAATGAATGTAAAATGTCAAATTAAATTAATTCTGTGATGAAAAAGATTTCCTTTATTCTATGTTGACATTTTGCATCGATAATGTCACAAAAATCTTATTCTTTATCAAAATAAATGGCACAAATGGACTTTTGCATGACAAGAATTATGAAAATGATCATTTTCATTCAATCAATAAAAAAATAATCTAAAATTTAAGAAGAAGTCACACATGCAAGCAGCATATTCATACCCAGTGGCAACTCAATGTGTTTTAACAGTTAAAAAAATGAAAGAAATAAGTCAGATAATATTGAAATAAATAATTAAATTAGTTAAAAAAAAAAAAAACGCAAGCTTTTATTTTATCACATTTTACACTCTGTGGCAACTCAATGTGTTTTGCAAAAATCTTAGAAGCTAAAAACATTAAATTAAAAAAAAAGAGTAAGAAAATAAAAACTACACACTATAATTGTTTTTTTCGTTTTAGTTTCTTTATGTTCATTTTCATTAATTATACTAAAATATTAAAGAGCATAAGAAAAAAATCAAAGAGGGGAAGAATTTCTAATAATATTAATAATATCACTACTAATAAGAGCTTTGTGATCAAAACAGTAGAAAATGACTGTATCCTGTAGTTTTCCATTCAGCAGCATCTTATTCTGAAGCCGCCCACAGTCACCTGAACGCACCATGGAGGCGTTTAAAGTGTCCCTGATTATAGAACTAATGAGTTATTCTCCCGTTTCTTTGCTCGCCTGCAGCTACGCGTTGCCGACTAAAAGCACGGAGGTTCTGCTGGTGAACGAGCAGAACAAGAAGATGGCCGTGGACTCCCTCATCAAGACCCACGAACGCCTCATCCAGGTGAAGCGAGGCGTTCGCTGCCTGTTTTTTTTTTTTTCCCGTCCGGTTTTGCAGCTTTTCTAACTCTTTTTTTTTCTTCTTTTTTTCTAAGCTGAGGAACCTGAAATCCATGATTTTTCCCGTTTTCCTGGACGTTCTCTTGCGGAATCAGCCCGAGGGCGTTCAGCTGAGCGTGGAGGTGGTGAGTTCACATGGAGGGAAAAAAAACAAACAAAAAAACACGATTTCTCGCATTTTTACCGTCGTCACGTTAAAAAATTATTCTCATATAAAACTGACCATATGGAAAATATCCACTCTGTTTAAAATTGCTGAAAATGCACAATTTTACATGAGCTTGAAATCACATGCTGCGTTTTCTATGAAAGTCTTCATCTTATAGTAAGAATATTTGAAGCTATCACAGGACTAAAGATGTCTAATTTCATATATAATATATATTTGCAAACACTGGTGAGTGAAACCTTGTCACTTCATCTCTTTTTTTCCATTTTAATCGATGCATCAGATCTTTTTCCGTGTTGAGTTCAGGGACACGCAACAACATGCAAAATATTCACTCGATGTTTTAAAATACAAATTTTCATTTCTACATCTTTTTGCAGAATAATTGATTATCAAAATAGTTTCACATGAATGTGAATTAAAATTAAATTAACTCCTACTGTGATGAAACAGACTTTAAGACACGAATTAAAATTATTGAGAAAGAACAAGATGTTTTTTCATTTATTTATTTATTTCCACAATTTTTCTGTAACTTTTCCACATTTTATTTTGTTTGTCGTTGATGTTGTCTCTCTTTTTTTTGTTTTTTGTTTTTTCCCAGAACTCCGTGGATCATTTCCACAGTCGCTTCAAGGTGCGTCCAGACATGGACACCCTGCGGGCCAAACTCAAAAAAGCTTAACACTAAAACGAGAAGGACATTTCTGATGTTTAAAAAACGGTCACGTGACGCAGGATTCCCTTCTGCTGTTTTGCTGTTATGTGTCATTTCCTGTGCGGCTTCGAGTGATGGATCATTTGTAACCGTACATTCGTACCTTGAAAATAAAACCCATCGTTTATTCCAAAATTTAAGAAATTGTTGTATTTAATTTTGCAGAAACTAAAAACATAAAATAAAGCACAGAATCGATTGTCTGCAGAAGTTCATTGGTTGCTCCTTCTGTCGCCCCCTGCTGGTGTTTCTCTGTCATTTCAGTTCCCGTATTCATCTGGAATAAAAGGCAGAAATAAACGTTTAGTTGCTGCTTCTAGACGATTTGCTTGGATTTATTTCTAATCTGAAAAACACGTCCGCTGCTGATGATAGTAATTATGTTATAAATGATTAATTAACCACTAACCTTTTTTAATTACACAGGTCCATACAGAGCGTTTCTTTCCATCTTCTAACATGAGCTTGAAATCTCTGGCTGCGTTTTCTAAGAACACCGTGAAGAAATTTGCAGTGCTGCATTCCACCTATGAAAACGTGTGTGTGTATATAGAGAAAGAGACTTTATTAACTTAATTATTAATTCATTTTTTGTTCTATATGAAGCTATCGCAGGACTAATAAGCTAATTTCATCCATTATATATTTGCAAATCCTGCAAACCATCGCTGGCGAGTGAAAACCTTGTAGCTTCAAAAAACTACTCACTGCAGATAGATATTATGCTGGAATAGTTTTTTTACATTGGGGAAAAACCTTTTTCTGTGTACTGTCTCTCTATGCAGCCCCTCAGTTCAACTTCTGTCTGAAACAGGCTGCAGATGTTTTGCTTGCTCTTTACTTGAGATGTAAACTTCTCAAGTATTTTCTGCCTGCACACATATCAGAGGCCTAGCCTGATCTGAAATATGAACTCATGTGAAACGGTGTGTGTGTGTGTGTGTTGACAAACCGAAAGCTGTGCAGTGTCTGCATCGGTTGTGAGCATGAATGAATCCAGCGTATCAAAGGATTTCTCTGGGTTTGTCTTTCGGATCATTTTGGATTTACAGGCTCTTTCCGTTAGTTCCACTGCCTGTAAAGGAAATATCACAGTGGACAATGTTTTGCCAGTATTTTTTGAGTATTACAGCATTAGAAATAAATGGACGGTGTGTAGTGACCTGTTGTCGAGCAGGATCACGAAGGATCACGTAAATGCGCAACGTGAGGTGCCTCTCGTTGGTCCGATAGATCAACAAGTTACAGTGGGCTTTCACTGGAAATTCAGACGTTATCAGGACTCCGTTTGTGGAGAAGCTGGGGCGGAGCAGCCTGACGTGTGAGGACGTGACCTCGCACTCGGACGCTCCTTCCAGGAAGTTCCCGGACCGTCCTTCGTGTAGAACCGCAAACTTGTCTGAGACTTTTAGGAAGCCATCTGAACGTGATGCAAGAGGGTGAGGTTAAAAAAGCAAAAACAAAAAGGAAAACAATTTAAATTCTGGTAACTCACCGATACAGACCCAGTGCGGTAGATGCAGTTCTTCGAGGTGTCCGTCCGTGACGCTGAGGTCCACCAGCGGACCCCCTGGTTCGCAGTCCACCATGTCCAGCTTCCGCCGGTGTTCCTCCCAGCATAGCAGCCGGTACGTGAAGCTGACTCTTTCCTTGCAGACCCAGCGCAGCCCGGACACGCTGCACGTGAAGCGTCCAGGCTCGGACCACAGCCTGAGGGTTGGGTCAAGAGGAAAAAAAGGGTTTTTGTGCTTCTTTGGTACGATATGCGACGATATGAGTGATGGACGAAGGAGTCCTCCCTTCAGTCTCGGCTGTGTTCTATGACCAGGGAACATAGGAACCTATTGTTTTTTAAATAAGAAGCCCATATTTCCCACTTGTTAGGGTTAGAGTTGGTAGTTAGGGTTAAGGATTACTGTTCAGGTTTAGGGGATAGAACGAGGGTTAGAGTCAGGGGTTTAGGATAGGGTTATTGGGGATAATACACTGTATTACCAGAAAAAGAGGCTCCTATGTAAACTTGGGGGGGGCAGGGAAATTGTTTGTAGAAGTTTAAAATATTTCTTTGTGGGGGCCAGGTTATTTAATCCCCTTGTATTCGAGGATTTGGACAGGGCTGCCTTTTGTTCTCAGTTGAGTAAGAAATGGTACGTTATGCTAGGGTTAGGGTGTTAAGGGTAGGATTTGGGGGTTAGGGTTAAAGGTAGGAGTTGAGGGTTAGGGTTAAGGATTACTGTTCAGGTTTAGGGGATAGAACGAGGGTTAGAGTCAGGGGTTAAGGATAGGGTTATTGGGGATAATAGGGTTAGGGTTAGGGTTAGGGTTGGGTTAAGGGTAGGAGTTGGGGGTTAGGGTGAGCTTCTGTTGGAAGAATATGAAGCGGATCTCCGTTTCACCTCTGAGATTAAATGAGTTTTCGTGTGCTGTGACAATGTACGGCAGATGTTGTATTTCTTACCGGTAAGTTGGGACAGGATACGCTGTTCTGCAATCAGGTGTCACTCTTGTCCAGGAAGAGTCCTGCATTAGAAGACCGTACAGTTTCGGGTGTTTTGCTGTTAAAAATTACAATGAAAAACAGAATTCTTACCTTGACACCACAGCAAGCGTCACAGCTTCGACGAAACCCTAATCATGAAACATGGATAAACATATAACAGTATTATTTCAGCATAAAATATACATTTTTGCACTTTACAGTTGTCCATTTTGCTAATATAATAAAAAATTGTATAAATGTCCATATTGTAAAATTTACAGACAATTTCAGTTATCAAGTTTTGGCAGGCCCATTGGAAAGAATTAGCATACAAAGATGCCCAATGCCATTAGAACAAGTGGTGAAAGGTAAAAGCTCTAATTGAGACACTGTTATAACTCTGTAATGAACAGTAAGTGTAGAACTCATTTCCTCTCATTTGCAATAACGTTCCTACCCTGTTTGGCATTTTTCGCCTGAATTCCAAAGGCTTCCAGACCTCTGATGTTGAATCCAAGGTAAAAGGAAACGTCACTTTCAATCCACGGGTATTGCATGTCCACGTTCACGGCGACCCGCGTCCGTCCTATGTTTGCAAACAACTTGTAGTTGACGATGACTCCATGAAACTTGAGGAGGTTCTTCTGGACTCTCAGGTCCTTAATAACCTGACGGCTTTTGGTCATGTAGTCGACAAAGTCTGCTGTTGCGTCATTGTTTTCCAGCAAAAAATGGTCACTGTTCATTGGAGCCATTCTGCCATGAGCCCCATTTTTACCAAGGTAAAATAATGGATTAAGCTGCCTTGATCCAAAGTATTTTGCATACGAATTCTCATAGGATTGATTCATTTTCTCAAATAATCTGATAAAGTCAGAAGATTTGTCGCTGTTGTTGTCCGGCCATTCTTTGAGCAGGAAAACAATGTGAGATTCAGGGGTGTTTGCATCACTTGGTGACATGTTTTCTTCCACATTATCTTGACATTTTTTCATGATACCTTTGACCAGGTCAGGAAACAGTTGCTCAGTATATCTGTAGTAGCATGAAGACACGTCAACTTGAAGTGATGGCGGGTCATTTCTTTGGTTGCTGGGCTTTGAGAACGTTAGATATGCGTTCAGAAAATTGCATTTTTTCTCAACCTCGTCCCTGAGGCTGCTAATGAAACCATTTAACATGTAGAGTTTGTTGTCTCCCAACGATTCCAGGACAGAGTCTAAAGAAACTTTCCTGGTAAGAACCATTTCCCAGGTTTTGTTGTAACTGACGAGATGATCGTACACAAGGTTGCACACCTGCAGGTAACCACACTGCCCCCTGATGTTGAAAACATGTGGGGCTTTGTCGTCTTCTAGCCTGTTCGCGTTTGCATCGTGTTCCTTTTCAGCAAGTTCTTCTTCGTCTTTGAAAGCTTGAATGGCCTTTGTGGCCATTTGTAGAATTTTTCTGGGTTTCGTTTGGCTTCTCAGCTTTTTCGCCCACTCTATGTTCTTCAGATGGTTCTTATAGACTTGGCCCAGTGTATCAGCAACAAACGAACTGTGAGCATCCCTTCTTTTTGCTTCCTTTGCCCATGTTTCTGCCTGATTGTAGTCTTTTAGTTCGATGTAATAAATACGAGCAAGTGCTTGTGGGAAAAAAGCGTTTTGTCGAAATATCTTTGACGCGACCTTTAAAACTAACGCACTCTCGGCTTTGCACTCCTTCCTTTGGATATCGAGAATCAGTCTAGAGAATCTCTCTTGTTCCTCTATAGCCTCGTTTTCGTCTATTTTCATCTCCCTTTTGGTAAACATGTCTTTGACGAAGCCGAGGAGACTTGGATGATCCTCAGTTCTACAGAGGCAGTTCAGGAAGGTTCTCGCCGTGTCACTCCTGGTCATGCCCGCCTCGCCCATCAATTCTGTGCAATGCTGAGCCATCATAGGGTGGGCCATGCGGACTCTTTTTTCAGATTGTACATCTGGTTGGAAGGTGACGATGAAATGACTGAAGGGCCTCATTCTGTCCTGCACTGAAAGTCCATTGATGGACCTTTCAGCTTTGAGGAAGTCCAGGCACTGCGACTCCAGGAGATATGAGCCTGGTACGTAGGCGTTCAACAACGACAGGAAGGCTGCGAGCTGGGTCTTCAGTGGTTTATTTGTTCTTTGGACCGTACTGAATATCGTGCAAGCTTCTTTGACGTAATCTTGAGAAAAATTAGTCTGCATTATGTTAAATCCATGAAAATGTCTGCATTTCTCCCCATACTTACTCCTCAGCTCTTTCTGTTTCTCGTTAAACTTTTGTTTCTCCGTGTCGGACAGTTTTTTCTGCAGGACGACGTGTTCGCTGTGCAGAAACGCGTCCTTTCTCACGCAGATAAGGAAAATGGCCACAGGCACAAGGGCAGCTATCTTCTGCTCAGCGACCTTTTCCATGATGCTCTCCTGGAGTCTTTCCATGTGTTCCTCCAGTAGCAGCAGCACGGTGTTCTGGGAGCCCTGGCTGCCCGCCGTGAACAGGTGGACCACCTCCGCGGCAACGCTGGTGATTTCTGTGCATGAGCCCGTTAGAACAGCACACCTGAGGGTTTTCCTCAGGTCCCACAGCACCTGCATGGCCAGTGTGGTTCCCCCGCATCCCGGCTGGTGGAGCAGTTTAACAGTCGATATTCCGGGGACTTTTCTTTTGCTCAGGATCTGTTGCTTGAGTCTATCGTACCCATCTCTTTTGACAAAAGATGTTCCGGTGCCATGTGACTCAGCCCGGTCGCTTATGTGGAAGTTTAACCAATCTGGAGGGGCGCCTCTGTGGAAGTTCTCTTCCACGTGCCTGATGACTTCTGGATCTAAAGACTCTTCCTCAAACTGATTTGCATAGAGAAGGTCCAGCAGTGACAGAGAATCGCTGACTTCGCTTCCCATGTAAATTTCCACACTTCGAGCTGCCATCTTGAATTTCAGTTTCTTCTCCCTAAGTAAATGTCAAAAATAATAAAATGGACATGCACATTTATAAAATATAATGCACAATCTCAAATATGCAACAGTATATGTAGTAGCTGCACAAGGAATACAATACATTTATCATGCATTTTGACTCCTAGAGGCGTTTTTCAATAGTTTTGCCACCAGGGGGCGACTGCAACACTGAGATAAAGGGACTGCTCTTAAAGGGACACCGTTCCCATAGCAACATATGAACATATATATATATATATATATATATATAAATAAATAAATAAATATATATATATATATATATATATATATATATATATATATATATATATATATATATATAAACAAATAATAATACATAATTTTTAGTTTGTACATATATATTGGTTTGCAGTTATTTCAAGTAATATTAAAAATAAAAAAGTCTACATATCTGTAAAATTCACTTACGTCATTGTTACTATTTCAGTTTCTCTTTTATAAAGCCCTGAAGTAAGTTATGATCAGAATGTTAAAATAGAAGAAGGTAAAGTTGGAAATGTTCGATTAGAAATGGTTATGTTAACAATTTATGCAATAACGTTTATGCAATAAAGTTATCAAATTATTATGTATTATGTTGCAACAGTGATATAAAAAATCATGAAAGAAAATTAGGTTTTGTTTTCATGTAAATGCTTCACAACGGTGTATCAGTAAGTCTACCTACACATTCCTCCAGTGTACCTTCTCCTGCAGAACCTGTTTTTCAGGTTCTGACACATACAGTAAAAGATGTCTACTGTGTAATTTTCCTAAATTAAAGAATCAAAACTCACATGTCACATTAATATATTGATGCACTGACATAAATAAAAAATGAATGTACTCTGTGATACATTAGGCTTTAGAAGTGATCCATACAATAGAAACGTTAATATAATGTCATCTGTCATCAAGTTCATTAGCTTTTCTGAGCCAGTCTTACCTTATGAATAGGAAACAATTGATATAGGTGTAAATACACAGAGGAGTTTAAATACTGCACCTTGGTGAGCGAGACAGAGGAAGACGTTTGACGGCCTGAAGATTCTGTAAAACCTCTCATGGTGAGGAGTGGTTTTTATAGCATTGATGTATGTCAGTGTGTGTATGTGTGTGTGTGTGTGTGTTTCTGTGTATTGCTTTACCTGTTTGACTCGTTGCCTCAACAGTGCTTCATCAGCCTGGAATGAAACAGGTCACATCTCTTTAGACAGCAACTCTGTTGGACAAGATGGCCCGCTTCTTTTCCCCTATTAAATCACTGACATCATTGGCTTTTTTTATACATCTTGTGTGTGAATTTTAGACTTGGGCGTATGACCTTTTTGGGTGACATAGTATATTATGACCTTTTTGAGCGACATAGTATAGTATGACCTTTTTGAGCGACATACTATAGTGTGACCTTTTTTGGGTGACATACTATAGTATGACCTATTTTGATTGAAATAGTATAGTATGACCTTTTTGGGCGACATACCATAGGAAAATTCTTCAGAACCAGTGTTCTGCCTTGTAGCTCAATCTGTTAGGACGCTCTACTGAAGTTTTAGGGTCATGGGTTCAAACCTATTCTGTGGCTCAACAGATAAGACACCTTTTTTAAGACTCACCAGTTCTAGGTTCAATCCCTATTTCTATATTTGTTTCTAACTTTCAGCCTGTGTAAGCCCTAATAAAGGTTTAGGGTCACAGGTTTAAACCTCGTTGTTTTCACTAGCACTAACTTTCCTGTAGCTCACCGAGTAAGATGTCTGTTTGGTAATGCACCAGTTGATGGTTCAATCACTGATCCTAACTTTTAAAGTTATAAATCCAAATCTTGAAAAAAATTTCCACAAGCATGGTTGACTGGTTGGGAAGTTATAAATCGTAAGTTCAAATCTTGGTCACACATGAAGTCCGACATCCAAAGTAAAGATGATAATAGCACCTGGTGACCGTGTCTTTGAGGACTAGTGGTGCAGTTAGATAATCTGCTTTCCCTGAAGAACAGCGATGCTGGTTCGAATCTTCCTCTTGACATTCTGGAGCTCTTAATTTAAAAGTCGACATGTAAAGTGAAGACCTTAAATGCTCCAGGCGAACCTCCTTCATCACAGCAGAGAGGGGTTCGACCTAGTGTCCGGGGTCCCTGATCAATCATGCGAATTCTGCAGTAGAAGGTTTTTTCGAGCTTTTATTCAACGTTTAAAGTTAGAAACAGAATTTGAACCAACAATTGATGAGTCTCAAAACGGGTCTTTCACCTGTTGATCCACAGAATATTTTTGACTCAGAGGCTTGAACCCATTACTCTAAACCTTCAATAAAGCATCCTAACAGCCTGAGCTACAAGGCAGAGAGTGCTTAAAAAGTTTCTAAGAGAAAAAAAAGGTCATACTATACTATGTCGCCCAAAAAAGGTCATACTATACTATGTCGCTCAAAAAAGGTCATACTATACTATGTCGCCCAAAAAAGGTCATACTATACTATGTCGCTCAACAAAAGGCCTTACTATATTATTTCGCTCAAAAAAGGTCATACTATACTATGTCGCTCAAAAAAGCTCATACTATAGCATTTTGCATAAAAAATGCCATACTATAGTATGTCGCTCAAAAAAGGTCATACTATAGCATTTTGCATAAAAAATGCCATACTATAGTATGTCGCTCCAAAAAGGTCATACTATAGTATGTCGCCCAAAAAAGGTCATACTATAGTATGTCGCTCAAAAAAGGTCATACTATAGTATGTCGCCCAAAATTGGTCATACTATAGCATTTTGCATAAAAAATGCCATACTATACTATGTCGCTCAAAAAATTTCATACTATAGTATGTCGCTCAAAAAAGGTCACACTATAGTATGTCGCCCAAAATTGGTCATACTATAGCATTTTGCATAAAAAATGCCATACTGTAGTATGTCGCTCCAAAAAACTCATACTACACTATGTCGCTCAAAAAATTTCATACTATAGTATGTCGCTCAAAAAAGGTCATACTATAGTATGTCGCCCAAAATTGGTCATACTATAGCATTTTGCATAAAAAATGCCATACTGTAGTATGTCGCTCAAAAAAACTCATACTACACTATGTCGCTCAAAAAATTTCATACTATACTATGTCGCCCAAAATAGGTCATACTATACTATGTCGCCCAAAAAAGGTCATACTATAGTATGTCGCTCAAAAAGGTCATACTATACTATGTCGCTCAAAATAGGTCATACTATACTATGTCGCCCAAAAAAGGTCATACTATACTATGTCGCTCAAAAAAGGTCATACTATACTATGTCGCTCAAAATAGGTCATACTATAGTATGTCGCTCAAAAAGGTCATACTATACTATGTCGCTCAAAAGTGGTCATACTATAGTATGTCGCTCAAAAAGGTCATACTATACTATGTCGCCCAAAAAAGGTCATACTATACTATGTCGCCCAAAAAAGGTCATATTATACTATGTCGCTCAAAAAAGGTCATACTATAGTATGTCGCTCAAAAAAGGTCATACTATACTATGTCGCTCAAAAAAGGTCATACTATACTATGTCGCTCAAAAAAGGTCATACTATAGTATGTCGCTCAAAAAAGGTCATACTATACTATGTCGCTCAAAAAAGGTCATACTATAGTATGTCGCTCAAAAAAGGTCATATTATACTATGTCGCTCAAAAAAGGTCATACTATACTATGTCGCTCAAAAAAGGTCATACTATAGTATGTCGCTCAAAAAAGGTCATACTATAGTATGTCGCTCAAAAAAGGTCATATTATACTGTGTCGCTCAAAAAAGGTCATACTATAGTATGTCGCCCAAAATTGGTCATACTATAGCATTTTGCATAAAAAATTCCATACCAGGGGGCGACACGGTGGTGCGGTGGGTAGCACTGTTGCCTCACAGCAAGAAGGTCGCAGGTTCAAGACCGCCTTGGGCCTGGGTCTGGGGCCTTTCTGTGTGGAGTTTGCATGTTCTCCCCGTGTCTGCGTGGGTTTTCACCGGGTACTCCGGTTTCCTCCCACAATACAAAAAACATGCTCAGGTTAATTGGTAAACTCTAAATTGCCCATAGGTGTGAGTGTGAGAGTGAATGGTGTGTGAATGGTGTGTGTGCCCCACGATTGGCTGGCGACCATCTGGGGTGTATCCCTGCCTCTCGCCTTAACGCGCTGGGATAGGCTCCAGTAGACCCCTGCGACCCCGAAAGGGAATAAGCGGGATAGACAATGGATGGATGGATGGAATTCCATACCATAGTATGTCGCTCAAAAAAGGTCATACTATAGTATGTCGCTCAAAATAGGTCATACTATAGTATGTCGCTCAAAAAATGCCATACTATACTATGTCGTGAAAAAACGGTCATACTATACTATGTCGCCCAAAAAAGGTCATACTATACTATGTCGCTCAAAAATGGTCATACTATAGTATGTCGCTCAAAAAGGTCATACTATACTATGTCGCCCAAAAAAGGTCATACTATACTATGTCGCTCAAAATAGGTCATACTATAGTATGTCGCTCAAAAAAGGTCATATTATACTATGTCGCTCAAAAAAGGTCATATTATACTATGTCGCTCAAAAAAGGTCATACTATAGTATGTCGCTCAAAAAAGGTCATATTATACTATGTCGCTCAAAAAAGGTCATACTATAGTATGTCGCTCAAAAAAGGTCATATTATACTGTGTCGCTCAAAAAAGGTCATACTATAGTATGTCGCCCAAAATTGGTCATACTATAGCATTTTGCATAAAAAATTCCATACTATAGTATGTCGCTCAAAAAAGGTCATACTATAGTATGTCGCTCAAAATAGGTCATATTATACTATGTCGCTCAAAAAATGCCATACTATAGTATGTCGCTCAAAAAATGCCATACTATACTATGTCGCCCAAAAAAGGTCATACTATACTATGTCGCTCAAAAAAGGTCATACTATACTATGTCGCCCAAAAAAGGTCATACTATACTATGTCGCTCAACAAAAGGCCTTACTATATTATTTCCCTCAAAAAAGGTCATACTATACTATGTCGCTCAAAAAAGCTCATACTATAGCATTTTGCATAAAAAATGCCATACTATAGTATGTCGCTCAAAAAAGGTCATACTATAGCATTTTGCATAAAAAATGCCATACTATAGTATGTCGCTCCAAAAAGGTCATACTATAGTATGTCGCCCAAAAAAGGTCATACTATAGTATGTCGCTCAAAAAAGGTCATACTATAGTATGTCGCCCAAAATTGGTCATACTATAGCATTTTGCATAAAAAATGCCATACTATACTATGTCGCTCAAAAAATTTCATACTATAGTATGTCGCTCAAAAAAGGTCACACTATAGTATGTCGCCCAAAATTGGTCATACTATAGCATTTTGCATAAAAAATGCCATACTGTAGTATGTCGCTCCAAAAAACTCATACTACACTATGTCGCTCAAAAAATTTCATACTATAGTATGTCGCTCAAAAAAGGTCATACTATAGTATGTCGCCCAAAATTGGTCATACTATAGCATTTTGCATAAAAAATGCCATACTGTAGTATGTCGCTCAAAAAAACTCATACTACACTATGTCGCTCAAAAAATTTCATACTATACTATGTCGCCCAAAATAGGTCATACTATACTATGTCGCCCAAAAAAGGTCATACTATAGTATGTCGCTCAAAAAGGTCATACTATACTATGTCGCTCAAAATAGGTCATACTATACTATGTCGCCCAAAAAAGGTCATACTATACTATGTCGCTCAAAAAAGGTCATACTATACTATGTCGCTCAAAATAGGTCATACTATAGTATGTCGCTCAAAAAGGTCATACTATACTATGTCGCTCAAAAGTGGTCATACTATAGTATGTCGCTCAAAAAGGTCATACTATACTATGTCGCCCAAAAAAGGTCATACTATACTATGTCGCCCAAAAAAGGTCATATTATACTATGTCGCTCAAAAAAGGTCATACTATAGTATGTCGCTCAAAAAAGGTCATACTATACTATGTCGCTCAAAAAAGGTCATACTATACTATGTCGCTCAAAAAAGGTCATACTATAGTATGTCGCTCAAAAAAGGTCATACTATACTATGTCGCTCAAAAAAGGTCATACTATAGTATGTCGCTCAAAAAAGGTCATATTATACTATGTCGCTCAAAAAAGGTCATACTATACTATGTCGCTCAAAAAAGGTCATACTATAGTATGTCGCTCAAAAAAGGTCATACTATAGTATGTCGCTCAAAAAAGGTCATATTATACTGTGTCGCTCAAAAAAGGTCATACTATAGTATGTCGCCCAAAATTGGTCATACTATAGCATTTTGCATAAAAAATTCCATACCAGGGGGCGACACGGTGGTGCGGTGGGTAGCACTGTTGCCTCACAGCAAGAAGGTCGCAGGTTCAAGACCGCCTTGGGCCTGGGTCTGGGGCCTTTCTGTGTGGAGTTTGCATGTTCTCCCCGTGTCTGCGTGGGTTTTCACCGGGTACTCCGGTTTCCTCCCACAATACAAAAAACATGCTCAGGTTAATTGGTAAACTCTAAATTGCCCATAGGTGTGAGTGTGAGAGTGAATGGTGTGTGAATGGTGTGTGTGCCCCACGATTGGCTGGCGACCATCTGGGGTGTATCCCTGCCTCTCGCCTTAACGCGCTGGGATAGGCTCCAGTAGACCCCTGCGACCCCGAAAGGGAATAAGCGGGATAGACAATGGATGGATGGATGGAATTCCATACCATAGTATGTCGCTCAAAAAAGGTCATACTATAGTATGTCGCTCAAAATAGGTCATACTATAGTATGTCGCTCAAAAAATGCCATACTATACTATGTCGTGAAAAAACGGTCATACTATACTATGTCGCCCAAAAAAGGTCATACTATACTATGTCGCTCAAAAATGGTCATACTATAGTATGTCGCTCAAAAAGGTCATACTATACTATGTCGCCCAAAAAAGGTCATACTATACTATGTCGCTCAAAATAGGTCATACTATAGTATGTCGCTCAAAAAAGGTCATATTATACTATGTCGCTCAAAAAAGGTCATACTATAGTATGTCGCCCAAAATTGGTCATACTATAGCATTTTGCATAAAAAATTCCATACTATAGTATGTCGCTCAAAAAAGGTCATACTATAGTATGTCGCTCAAAATAGGTCATATTATACTATGTCGCTCAAAAAATGCCATACTATAGTATGTCGCTCAAAAAATGCCATACTATACTATGTCGCCCAAAAAAGGTCATACTATACTATGTCGCTCAAAAAAGGTCATACTATAGTATGTCGCTCAAAAAAGGTCATATTATACTATGTCGCTCAAAAAAGGTCATATTATACTATGTCGCTCAAAAAAGGTCATACTATAGTATGTCGCTCAAAAAAGGTCATATACTGTGTCGCTCAAAAAAGGTCATACTATAGTATGTCGCCCAAAATTGGTCATACTATAGCATTTTGCATAAAAAATTCCATACTATAGTATGTCGCTCAAAAAAGGTCATACTATAGTATGTCGCTCAAAATAGGTCATATTATACTATGTCGCTCAAAAAATGCCATACTATAGTATGTCGCTCAAAAAATGCCATACTATACTATGTCGCCCAAAAAAGGTCATATTATATTATGTCGGTCAAAAAAGGTCATACTACAGTATGTCGCTCAAAATAGTCATACTATACTATGTCGTGAAAAAAAGGTCATAATATGTTGCTTAATTTTACCCTAAATAGAGGTCTTCCAATTTCAGATCCTAAGAACATCAAGGGTAGGTTTTGAACCAGCACCACTGGTTTCAGGATGAGAGGCCTATCTACCTTTGCCACGAGTCCTCTTCGCACCAAGCGCTCTCCTCCAGGTGCTTTTATTATCTTTTTTTTGGACGTTGTCCTTAAAAACATTGCAAGTTTTGAACCCACATCTAAATACATTCAGTAAGGCTTCTAACAGACTGAGCTAACAAGTCTGAGAGAAGCTTCTTTAAAGCTTTTATTCAACATTTGGATTACAGATTTCAAAAGTCGGCAACAAGCATTGAACCCTCAATTTGTGAGTCACTAACCAGGTGTTTTACCTGATGAGCTAGAGATTTCTTGTTGCTAATGGGGTTTCCTTTCCTCTTTTCACTCTTTCCTCTTGTTGTTAGCCATCAAAACTTTTGATGTTTTGAACCCATGACCCTAAACCTTCATTAGAGCATGAGCTACAAGGCAGCATTACGCCACATGGGAGTTTTTATCACCCTCAGAGTGAATGAAAAATTACCTAAATGAAGAGGAATCAGGTTCAGTGGTAAAAGTTCACTCTTTACTTAAGGTACAAACAGCAGGCAGCAAAAAAAGCTTGAGAAACCCAAATCTATCACGTATCGAGTGGAATCAATCAACCACAACCAGGAATACATGAGCACATCCAGTGGACAAAGACAGTTTTTGCAATGTTCTACCTATATTTGATATATAATAATTGATTCTGACTCTTCTGTAGTCATCTTACGTGTGCAGATTCCAGGTTTAAATACAATTACCTTGGTTCCATATTAATTATCATTTATAGCAAGAAAACTGGAAACTGGTTAAAATCCTAAAGTCCCCCGGCCTACACAGTCGCTCTCTGCTCATTTTCTCACATCATTTCCATCATACATGTCCTCTGCCGATCCTTCCAGCTCAGAAATGAGAAACCGCAGGTGCTTCATCCCCCTCAGGATTTTATAGAAACTGTCTTGACCGATTCGGCCGGCCGAGTTCACGAACTTGAGGATGTCCCTCATCTGGTCCTGCGTGGTTTTCAGCGCTCTCATGGCGTCGTAGTTCTCGTTGGAGATCAGCTCCTTGTCCTTGAGCTGGTCCAGGATGCCCCCCGTGTCCTTCACCCTGTTGATCAGAGCTTTCCAGTGGCGCTCCACGAAATGCGGCCCTGAGGCTGAGCCGTGGTGGATAAGATCATTGAATCAACACGCCGCACTCGCACATTTAATATCATTAATGTGTGATTCTCACCTTGTTCATGACAGCTGCTTCTTGTTTGGTAGTCATCTAAAGTAAAATAGAGAATAAATTGCCCATTATCAATCGGATATGTGATTTTCAACATTAAAATTATATAATTTATATTGTATTTTAAACAGTACTCGCGTGACTGGAAAAAAGGGCTGAATCCGTCTAGATTTATTAGATTTATTCCCTTATCAATGCTAAAGGATTTAAATAATCAAACCCCATTATCATGGCCATATATATAGTAATAAAATATATAAAAAATATATAATAATAAAAATTCAGTATTTTTGGTATTTTTGTAATTTTTCCTGATATATTTAATCTTTAAAATTTTAGTATTTTACTATATTTAGTATTTAAATTGTACTTTCATTTTATTTTTACTTATTGTATTTCTGTAAACTGCAGCGCTGTGGTGAATGTATTTTCAGTATTTTCTATTCTATTAAATTCAATGCTGTGTCCTCCAGTGGATTTGTAGATACACATTAAAACGTCTGGCCCGGCTCTGTGATGGTTTAATAATAAATTCTAAGCCACTGACCCTTGCGGATAATGCAGGTCCAGACTGTGGTGTCCCTTTCTCTCTTTTTTTCACCTTCAAGTTTTAAGCTGAAGTCACTCTCTGCATTTCTAATAAACACCTCAAAGAAATTGGGGTTCCTCCTCTCACATGTGAGCGTTAGTTTCTGCAAAGAAGGAAATACAAGGTAGATAAAATCTGAAACAAAATGGGAATAAAAATAATTATACACAAGACAAACGGGTATAATAATAATTATTATTATTACTAATAATATATTAGTATAGTAGTAGTATAATATAATAGTATAGTATAATAGTAGTAAAATAACAATATACTAATAGCTATTTATATAAAAAGCAGTGCAGTTTTCACAGTGAAATTGTAGTAACATAGTAATAACATGGTATAGTACAATAGTAGGATACATGTGTACTAATATCAGTGTATAAAAAAGCAGTGCAAGTTTAACTATGCAGTTGTAGTATAATAATAATAATGATAAATATAATATGATGGTATAGTATAATAACGGCATCATAACAATATAGTAATATTGTATATACAGTATATAAAGTATATACTGGAAAAAAGACTTTAGCCTCAAGACTGTAGATGTTTGTACTTACCTAAATAAGCAAAAATGTCATAAATGCATAAGAGTCGTAACAGTTTTAACAATTAAATCTATAGTAGGTATAATTGACAAAATCAGGCAATCAATGATAGACACTGAATCAGTCCCCGCCCCCTGCTCTGATTGGTGGTTTAACAACAGACCACATGGAATCCTGCAATCAGGATTATGAGGAGTAGTCGGGACTAGAGCAGGAGTTTAGAAGATATGATGAGAATTGCGTCTTTTAAAAGTTACGAACTACGGCTTCTGAGTGTTACCTCGGGGAAGATTTCTCCATTGGTGGCGTCGGTTGTGAGGAAGAGAGGATTCTCCATGTAGAGGGGCTGGTCAGGGCTTGGCTTCCGGATTCTTTTGGATTCCTCCAATTTTTCCTCTTTCTCCACTTTCTGTGAGGGGAAATGTTAATATGCGCTTTTTACTTATTTAACCTCTCAAGACACATGCCCTTTTTCACTCTTATTTGTTAAAAGGATATGCCCAATTTATAAGAAGCACAGTTCCCACATGTCACATGTCCTTCCAAA
Source organism: Eupleurogrammus muticus (assembly GCA_036785175.1). Taxonomy (NCBI): domain Eukaryota; kingdom Metazoa; phylum Chordata; class Actinopteri; order Scombriformes; family Trichiuridae; genus Eupleurogrammus; species Eupleurogrammus muticus. The sequence goes on along the minus strand of JAYKQN010000017.1, from coordinate 18,154,234 downwards.
GCCCTGGCTATTGGCTATCAGGTTTAGATGGTCGCATAATGGATCATTTTCATTGGGTCACATTGGTACTATAGTCAGTTCTCATTGGCTGCTATCTCCCTTATGTTTTTCTGTGACAAGGTCAAATAACCTTTCGTAGGTCTGGATCAGGTGGGAGCAGGTACACATGCAGCGTGAGGAACTCTTTGTTCGTCTTGTATATCAAGACGTCGTAGCGAACTTTCACCGAGAAGAGCAGCTTTTTCAGTAGCATGACCCCCCTCGGGGAGAAAACCGGCTGCAGCAACTTGACGTGGGATGGCGTCACTTCTGACACTTTTTCCAAAAAATCGACGTGCAGAACCGCAAACATGTCTGAAGTTGTGGGGCAGTGATCTGCAGAATAGAAAAATGGCACTGCTTGACTCATGAGAAGAGTGACGGGTGTATTTGTATTTAAATAAGACCTTATCTTACCTGCACATATCCAGTGGGGGAGGTGCACCTCCTCCAACCGTCCAGCAGTGACTGTGATGTCCAGTAGGGGTCCAGCCGGTATGTAATCCACAAAAAAAGAATTCTCCCTGTGTTCCTCCCAGGAGCAAAACTTGTAGTTGAAGCTGACTTTCTCCTGACAAACCCAGCGCAGAGAAGACACGCTGCATTCAAATCGACCTGCGCCCGACTGTAGGCTAAAGTTTGAAAGAGAAAACAACATGTTAATTCACACACTGAGACGAATAGCTATATTTATTACCTCCGTCTGTCTGTTTGTTGATTAGCAAGATACCTCAAAAAGTTTTGGCAGGATTTTTGTAAAATTTTCAGCAAATGTTGGTTATAGTGCCACAAGCAAGTGATTCAATTTTGGTGATGATCCAGAAGAAATCCTGGTTTCTGGATCCCTTAGAACTTTTTGGTGTTTGGTAACATTGCCGTAAATATACTTTCAAACTAAGGGCTACAGACCCATCCTTTGCATTTAATCCTGGACTGGGTGTATTCAAAATGTACAGGACACCAATCATGAGTCACAAAATCAGACTTCTTTTCTAGTTATTGTGTGAACTTGGCCAGTTAGTCAGTTTTTACCTATAAGTTTGATTGTCATCCACGGTGTTGATGACAGGATCAAGTTCACTCCAATCACCGGGGTCCTGTTTCAAAAGGCAACACATTTATGAATAGACATACGAAACAGTATCGTACACATGTTTATAAGAAATATTTTGGTTAAAATAAAAACATACCACAATACTTAAAATTGATTCAAGCTTGATCTTTCCAGAAGGCCCTTTAACATTGATGGATTGAAAATTAGACATTCTCATTTTCTTCTGAAAGTGCTTGTGTTTTAACATGTGGTATCACATGGTTGCTGATTGTGATATGTACATTCTATGAGAGAGCAGGATTCATACATAGTTTTTGTCGTGGCTAAAATGTAATTTTAATGTCAACACTTACCTTTTCTGAGTCCAAATTTCCTCCTTTTCTCTCCACCATGATCAACCCTGAGATAAAAAAAGACCAACACTTTGGCTACTGAATAAACACAACATAACATTGTTCAAATATTATGAATAATGTGTGATATCTTGGCCTTGTTTATGAAGGTGTAGCCTTACCTGAGAGTCTTCAGCTTGCAGTCAGGATCCTCCATTTTTGCTGTAAGCAGCTTCACACCGGACTCTCCGGGACAGTTGTAGCTCAGATCCAGTTCTCTCAGGTGGGTCATGGCCAGAGCGGCACAGCCTTCCTCTGTGACCAGGCAGCCAGAAAGCCTGTGTGTGCACAAAATACGAGAACATTGGCAAATATACAATCCTGTTGCCCCTTATCTGAGCTTAGCATTAAGAATAAAAATGGATAAATAGATAAGTAAGGTAACGAATTCCACCTAGCAGCTCCTCTGAAGTCTATGGATTAACATCTTATATCTTGCTTGTTTACTCCAAAGGGTTTGCTATTTGTTTTATGTCATGTCATTTTTTGTACAGATTAAACAAAAGTGATATAAGATTTGCTCGAAGGCAGATTTTTTTTCTTGTGTTGCTGATAAGTTAAACTAATGAGTTGCTGGTTATATCTTCCTATTGGATGGAAAAAAATGAGGGGTTGGCAAAACTGTCAATAATCATATTTTCCAAAATGTCTACCTGAGAGTTTCTAATGCACAGTTTTGTTTGTGTAGAGCAGCAGCGAGCAGCTTTACTCCTGAATCCTCCAGGTCATTGTTACTCAGATCCAGCTCTCTCAGATGACACGACTGGGAGCTGAGTGCCGAGGCCAGAGCTTTGCAGCTTCTCTCCCTCAGTTTACAGCTCCTCAACCTTTAAAGAGATAATATACACATAGAAATAGTTACTACCCTTTCATGTGTTACTTTTAACATACTAATTAGAAATTATAGTAGTACTTTATGATTTTTTTGTTCAAACAGGCTGCAGTTTGTGGTGCTGAGAAGTTGTACTTAAAAGTGTTTCCAGAGTTATGTTCAACATTGATCTTCATTTAGAACCAAAGTTTAGAATGTATTCAAAGACTTTAGAATATAAAACAGATTGATAGTCACTTGCAATTTGCTATAAAGGTGATATGGCGCCATATAACGCAGTGTTTAATGCAGTGTTGCCCTTTAAAGACTTGATAGTTAGTCCTGACCTGAGTTTTTCAAGTCCACAGTTTAGACTCTTGAGTCCGGTTGATAGCACCTCCACTCCTGAATCCCCCAGATTGTTGTTACTCAGATCGAGCTCTCTCAGATTAGAGGATGGAGAGCTTAGAACTGAGGCCAAATCTTTACAGTTTCTCTCGGTCAGATTACAGCTATCCAACCTTCAAAGAGATGTACACGTGAAAGAATGACATCAGGAATCAGACACAAAATTTAAAGACTCTGGCCCTTAAGGTTCTTTGTTAGAAAAAAAAATCACATTTGATTGGTGATATATAACACATCTATCCACTTACAGAGACACAGTGGAGGCTTTGACCACTGGCAGCAGCCTCAACAGACCCTCCCCTGAAGCAGAATATTTCTTCAGGTCAAAAACTTCTAGATAGTTTTCTGATGAGAGTAAATAGAAGACCAGCGCTGACCACTGAGCAGGAGAGAGCTGGTCCTTGGTGAGACCTTCTGAACTCAGATACGGTTGAATCTCTTCTACGAGAGAATGGTCATTCATCTCAATCAAGCAGTGAAGCAGATTGATGCTTTGCTCGGGTGTGAGGTTCTCATTCATTAATTTCTCCTTGACGTACTGGATTGTTTCTTGGATGGTGCCTGCACTATTTCGCATTGGTTTCAGCAGACTTCCAAGGAGAATCTGATTGGTTTCCAGTGAAAGCCCCAGGAGGAAGCGGAGAAACCCATCCAGGTGTCCATCTTGAGATTCTAGAGCCCTGTTCACAGCACTGTGGTAGAGATCTTTTGTTTTATTGTCTTTGGTTTTTGGTTTGACATTTTTAAGTGTTGCATGCCATCGAGTGGTTGTGTGTGTGTCTGGCAGAGGATTGACTCCAGAGCTGCTGAAGCTCATTAGGACATAGAGAGCGGCGAGGAACTCCTGAATGCTCAAATGGAGAAAGCTGAACATCTTGCGCCTAGACTTTTCATGAAATCTCCTTGCAAACATTCCTGAGTACGATGAGCCTGCTGCTCTGATATCGATGCCACCCTCTCTCAGGTCTTCTTCACTGAAGACCAGGTTGCCTTTCTCAAGCTGCTCAAAAGCCAGTTTCCCCAGATACATTATCACCTTTGTGTTCCAGTCATCATTGTTCCTGAAATGAATGGACAGGAATTTGATGTAAAACACAGTAAGAGACATTGGCAGCTCTTGGCTTTCATCGGTTCTCACCAGGTTCTCAAAGACTCCAGCAAGGATCCTGCAAAAGAGTGGCATGCAGCACATGCTGTAAAGCGTTTGTGAGGATCTTATGTGTGAGGTTATGTTTGAGGCCATGGTTGTCTGTCCGAAACTCTTCTTGAAGTACTCCTCTTTGTGTAGGTCAGTGAACCCTCTGACTTCCGTCACCCTGTCGACAAACTCCTGAGGGATCAGATTGGCTGCTGAAGGTCTAGAGGTTATCAAGAGGCGAGCGGAGGGAAGCAGTTTCCCTCTGATTAGGTTCGTCAGGAGCACGTCCATTGAAGTTTCATGTGACATGTCAGTCACGATCTCGTTGTTATCGAAGTCCAATGGAAATCGACACTCATCCAGGCCGTCAAAGATGAACAGAACCTGGAAGTTGTCAAATCTGTAGATTTCCGCTTCCTCGGTTTCCCTGAAGAAGCCATGAAGAAGTCTCACCAAGCTATGCTTTTCTCCCTCTTTAAAATGAAGCTCTTTGAAACTGAAAGGAAATATGAAGTCTATGTCCTGGTTGGTTCTGTCTGCAGCCCAGTCCACAACGAACTTCTGGGTTAAAACTGTTTTCCCAATGCCAGACCCTCCGCAAATCATCACTGTCCGAACTGGTTGATCGTTTCCAGGTGAGGGTTTACAGATGTCCTCACAACTGATCGTGGATTCCCTTTCATTTGGCCTAACCCGGTGTTCACTTCTGACTCTATTCACTTCCTCGGTTATATAGGCCTCTATGTAGGTCTCGTCTAGATTTGTCGGGAGACTTTCACCATCAATCCCCTCAAACAACTTCAGATTTCTTCCCATCAGTGTACGTTTAAGATGCCGCTTGCATGTGGCGATTCCTAATGAATAGAAAAAGAAAATATTGAACAGTACCTGTAATAGACAGTAGATGTAATACCCTTCCCTCACAAAAATGTACATGTTCTACTATACCTAAGAAACAAAAAAAATTCAGTGTTAAATAATGCACATAGGAGCCTCTTACTTTTTTGCAGAGTGTCAGCCAGGTCGTCCTGTTTCATATCTCTCAAGAAATGCTGTGTGATCCTCAGAAAGGCCTCTTTGTGCTTTTCTTTCTTACTATACGCCACGTCGAAGGATTCCTGGCGTGTACTCAGCGCCTCCTGAAACCTCGCCAGTTCGCCGTTCACAAAAGCGATAATCTCCTTCTTTACCCGCTGAAAACAGCATAAATAAGAAGTAGAGATTAAAGTTTTGGGCAAATTCATTCTACATCCGTCTTGCTGGGCTGTTATTTATGCATTAATAACCACATGTGTATATGTGTCCTTGGCTTACTAGTTGACTGCCAGTGAGAGGAAGTGCTATTTACAATCACCAACTACTGTACAATGTTTTGTAAATTTACGGGTTATATAAAAGCTAAATATTATGTTACGACTGTATGTAAACTTCTTCCTTCCTGTAAGCATCCGACCTTCACACAAACCCCAACCAGTCGTCTTTTACAACGCTTAACCCAGTGGTTCTCAAATAGTGGGGCGGACCACCCCAGGGGGGGCAAGGCTCCGTCAAGGGGTGTGTTTGACCTTTTTATTTAGATTTTTTTTTTTACTGTACTAGAATAAAGTGCATGTGCACCTCCACTCCATTAGGGGGCAGCAGAGTGTTCACAGGGAGCATACAGCACAGAGTATGAGTATGAAGTGTAGACACCAAGTGACACCATGAAAACATATTTAACAGGGATGAGAAGACAGGCGGAGAGAGACGGAGATAAAGAGACAAACGAAAGTCTCTCAAAGCTAAGACGAGGAAATATGACGAAGCGTCTGTAGCGCTTGGTTCACTGTGAAAGACCGGTGTGTTACTGAGTCTGAAATGTTGGAGACAAAGACATTAAAGACATTACACCACAATCACTGATAAGAACATTTATGTAGTTTTATTTTTCAGTATCATATGGTTTGACATGGTCAGTCAGAAATGTTTAATTAAGGATTTAATTTTATTTTTTAATTTCTGATGCACTTTGAATCTTTTCTGTTAGTTAATAAAGCTATTCTTTGTTGTAAGTTGGTCCATATTTCTTTCTTTTTTTATTCTCTTATACATTAATAAGGAGTCAGAATTTGACAATTCCACCCACCAACACTGAGTTATGTGCCTGTGCGGCAACATCTACGGGTAAAATTCACAGTTACATCGACATACCTTAAACACAATGGGCAGGTTTGTGTTTTGAGCTAAGATTCCCTCTTGGGGGGCTCTGTGGAGAATGTGAGGACAACGTGAAACATGCGGCAACTTAAAACTTAAAAAACCCAAAATGAACATTATGGATTTAAAGTGTGCATACGTTTCCTCAACCGCATCTCCGATGTAAAACACAGATTTGGTCACTGATGCATCTTCACGCAGGCAACAGTCCAGACTCTGGCCTTTCCTGAAAAACAGGACAAAGGTCTTCAGTGTGTTCGGCTATAAGAAGAACTCAGCATTTATGGTTCATGTTACCTGGTAACTTTCAAAAAGTGAACTTCTCTACTAGACGTTGGACCTTTGAACAAATGCAGAATTTGGAGTGAGTGAAGCACACGTTCAGTATTTATCTAGTCTAGAAAAGAAACATTTCATCAGATCAACCTGTAAAACAAGTAAAAAAAAATGTACTGAACTAACCTACATTCATGACACACAAACCACCAAAAAAACAACAACTTTAAATTAGAACAAAGCAACGCTTCAACCTAAATTACTACATTACCTCACATAAAACGCCTACGAATATGTTGAAATCCGTTTCTTTCTCACTTTCTGACTTTAATTTCATCCCCAATGACAATTTATGGTGCCAATAATATAACATGAAGAGAAAAAACATTAAGTTGTTTATGGTTCTTTTGCTGAGTGTTAATTTTTCACTATAGTTTTAGTTTCGTTCCTGTGTCAAATGCCCTTATTTAGTTTTAGTCATATAAAGTCAACCTGTAATCCCTTTTTTTGTTCAGTGTAGTGTTAGATCTAGAAAATGCTAATTATTTGAGTCTAGTTTAAATGAATAGTCTTTGACAGCAGGTTGACAGTGATGTGAATCAAAGTGAATCTAGTCAAACCGTCATATTCATTATTTGAACGTTTCCCCTAAGATTCAATCGTCTATTTTTTAGTGTTTTTCAGGCAGGAAACACCAGTTAAACACGTGGAATGACTATTATACGTTAGTTAAATACTTGCAACGGCGGCGTCTTGTCTATTTTTTTTAGTTCCGTCTCGTCCTGTGACCCTGAATCTGCAGTGTGGGGCACCGACCTGGTTTCCTCCTGGACTCGATGGTCCTCCTGGAGCTTTTGGAGCGCTGCCACTTGGGTTCGGGCCGCGGCCTCAGCGGGGACGGCAGGGTCCGTACCCTGTGCAGCGGATTCATGGCGTCGGAGCGGCGTCTCGAGGCCTGCGCCGGGTTTCTGTGCTCGCCAGGAGCTGCAGGTGTCTGCTTCACGCTCAGTTTGAGTCGCACACGTTGGGTTTCCCTGTAGAACCACAGACCCCGCTGCCGTGGTTTATTTCTGAGTTCACACAGGAAGACGTTTGCATGTTTTTTAGGTTCTTGTTTCGTCAAGACGGTAATGCACTTTCGATCGTGAGAAAGTGTTTAAAACCGAAAGTGTGAGGTGACTACAGAAGAGTTTTACTAGAGATTAAAAAATACTTAAATAAGATAAGAAATAAGATAAATGACCTGCAATGCAGACTTAAAGGATTAATAAGATTTGTCCATAAAAGTAATAGAAATCACATGAATGAAGAATATATTCTATTCTACGTTTAAAAAAGGCGATTTTAAAGAAGCCAATTAAATCTAATCTAAATCAACTACTTCTGATTTATGAATAAACTCAATGCTGAACCTGTATCAGGAGGTTTTACAGTACACATGTGCATTTTTTTTAAATCACCATACCTTAGAATATTATAAAAAAAACTAATTATAAACACTTTTTTCACTAGGAGGATAAGTCACACAAACTCAACAACACAGTGTAGGTTAGCAAATATATTTTAATATATAATATTTATATTCATTTTAGCACAATGACAAAATGGCATAATTACAGTTCAGTCTCATTTAAATCATGACAAAAAGCCACACCTCTATATTTGTTTGAATAATACCTCATATCATATTTTGTTGCAGTCGTTGCAAAGTAAATCCTGAAGTACGTCTCGTCTCGTGAGAGGAAAACCTCAGCGAAAGGTTTCTAACAGCATTGAGCCCGCGTGGCATCCAACAGGGTTTAGTGTTGAGCGCTGTACAGAATGTGGACATGGAACACGGGGTTAAACCTCACAGGAGCGTCTGTGTTTTCAGCTCCCTCTGAATGCTGCACGAATGGGAACAAAACTGTCGGAAAGTCGCTTGTCGCGAAGCGGCTGAAACTTTCGAAAACACTGCAAATTTGCATTTTAAAGAAAAAAAAAAGGAAAAGGAAAAACCTCTGCTACCTTGGAGGTTAGTGTCACAGAGATGTCCAACCCTCAAAACCCCGTTTTTCTATACTAACACATGATCAGACGCTGACACCTCTGCAGAAACTTCCCTCTAATCTACTCCTAGAAAAAACCTAAAAAAAAAAAAAAATCACACCACAGAATGTTTTTCACCCGCAAGTGACAGATCACACCACCACCACCCCGGAAAGCACAAACACTTCAAAACAGCCTCTATTGTCAACTACTGCAAAGTGCACACACTCCAGAAAACCTCCAGGAAACGTCCCTGTGGCCACGAGGCTCGGGCTGATATTTAACGTCGCCATATCGTCCTGATTCACTATACTGGAATTTCGCAATTAATTGGGATTCGCTGACCCCAATTTTCTCATTGGATGAGAAGATGGAACCAGACAGGAAGTCCAGCATTCCGGTGTATTTTCAAAATAATGCGCAATGATTTTTAGATCACGATTCTCCAGTATGGCCTCACGCAGATGATACAAGAAGAAGTGGTAAATCACCCTATCACCTTCCCTGTTTTATAGTTCTACTTTTATTTGCAATACTAAAAACAGCCACAAGGGGGCGGAGCCTCGTGTTGTTGCTCACTCCGCATACGCGTCTGTCTGGTTTCTCTTTTTAAGGTGGAGATCTGACACTACGTTACTGTAGAATAAAAACCGCCGTGTGGAAACCGACGTTTCTGTCTGCCGACTCGTTCCAGGTGGAAAATCGGGGGAGAAATTCGCAAAAACCACGAAAACAGTCGATAAGTGGGTTTGCCCCAAAATGTAAACCTTTTCACAAGAATCACCCTGGTAGATTGATGGTGGGGTTTAAAAAAATGGCAGAATCTGAATCTAACTAATAAAAATAAATAAATTCAAAATTCTATAGCGAAGAATATTGCAATATTCCTATGTAATTACGGTAAAAAATCAGTCCGAGCCTCGCGACCATCTGAAGTTAAGATTGTTCAATACACACATCACGAGGAAACTGCGAAACATCAAGAATGTCCCCCCCCCCCCCCCACACACACACACACACACAGCAGTTTGCAACTGAACCACGTTGGCACTTTGACCTCCGATGTGATGAAAGCTTCTCTTTTTCAAATGTAAACTTTATTCTTCAAATGGGGAAAAATGACAAGAGAACCGTCACATATTCTGCTTTATGTTAAAAAATAATGCGCACACACCACATTCAGAAACGAACTGACGTGAAAGCGACACCAACGCGACCTGGATCGTTTGCTCTGCCTCACGGCTGTACAGCATTCTCGTGCAGGACCCGCCACATTCAGTGATACGGACTCTTTCCTCCGCCTTCGCCTTCTATTATCGACAGCCTTTTTCCTCCTCACTACTTACACTACTCTACCCAGCACCGGTTCTGAAATCTGCCCTTTAACAGTCTCATAAAAAACCAACGAAACAAACAGCAAATAAACCTGTGCCTGCGTATTGTCCACATAAGAGACGTCAATGTCCTGTTTCTTTAATATATTATAGCTGGACCGTGTTAGACAGTTTGTCTCAGTGACATAATGTCAAGTATTTATTCATGATAACACTGTTAAAGACGCAGGTAATAAAAAGTTCTACGCTCCCTTTATTCGCTCCATATTTAAAGGGGCCTTATTATGGGAAAATGTAAATCAGGCCCCTTTAAGACTCATCTACTTCCTGTTCTTGGTACAACGTGCAGTGACAACAAACAAAATGGCAGGTGACTTTGTGACTGCTTTTTTTTTTTTATTCCCCTCTTTTGTCATGATTTGGAAACTCGCTGAAATAAAATAATTCTGTTTTACAAGCAGTGACCACGACACGTCTGATCAAACACGACACAGCAGAACATAATGTTACGTATAAGTAAATACGGTGAAATGAATAGTTGTTTTTTTTAAAACCCTGTTTTTCTTTTTTTTTTGTTGCAAAATCATCATCACCCCCCCAAAAAAGCAGAGAAAAGAAAATGCAAAACATAAAATGACGGAAAAGAAAGAACTATAAAAGTTGTTTGACGCTTTCTGCTCAACGTAGAGAAGCGACGTCCACTTTGATTTGTTCCCCGTTAGTAAAACCAAATCTGGGCTGAAAACGACAATATATAGGCATTAAATAAATTAATCAATATCAAAACAAACACAGTGATATATATTCAAAATACATATTTACAAACTAACGAAGGAAAAAATGACGATAACAACAAAAAAGGAACAGAGTCGTATGCTTTAGCAGAAACAGTGTGTTTTGTGTTTAACTGTTAGCATCACATGAGTCGTCTGTCGTCAGGTTCACACCATGAACACACAGCGAGTTTTAGTAGGTTTATACTTTTTTTGTTGTTTTTTGCAGCATTTACTAACTTGATATGTACTCGGTACACGGAAAAATCCAAATTTGACATCATTTGTGACTGATATGTCGATATATATATTTATTTATGTGCCGTCGGCAAAAGAAAATAAAATAAAATAAAAAAAAAAACACTCAGCGATGCTAAACGTGGAACCCGCCTGGTGGTGAAGTCTGATTGGCTGGGCCGCGGTTGCCATGGTGACAGCACAGCCACGTGTTTGGATGCTGTAAAGAAGCTCGAAAAACTCTAGAATGAAATGTTAAACCTCTTAAGACACAACTGCAGCATAGACTACTGTATGCTACTATGTACGAATTTCGTTATTATTACGTTATATATAGTAGCCAATAGCCAGAGGTCTAGAAGGTCATGTGACACGTGGCCTCTGTGCTTCTTACAACCATTTCTAGCAAATAGGACCGAAAAAGGGGCGTGTCCTAATAGGTTAATTAGCATACAGGTTCACCAGGCAGGTGGATTCCTGACGTGTTTTAGGTGTTCATGGATATTTCCCCTCGACTGTCTAACGACTGCCGACACGAGTCCTTAACGAGGAAAGAAACGGGAAAATTAAAGTCACTTGGTCACGTACGTCTAATATTTACCAAGAGATCCTCTCGTTCGGTTCGTGTGATGGAACCAAAGTCGGGATTGTTGGTGTGTGTGTGTGTGTGTGTGTGTGTGTGTGTGGTAGGGGGGGGTCGGATCCCGGCCCACAGGTCATAGCAGTAAGTGGAGCTGACAGCCACCGCTTCACATGGGGGTCCGGCCCCGACCGGGGAACCTCCACCCTGAAACACCCCACAGACTCTGGGTTGGGTTGGCTGCACACACACGCAGCATTTAAAGGGGTAGTTCAGTATTTTAGCATAAAAGCCTAAAACTGGACTTTTCTATATAATGGAAGTGAACAGGGCAGATTTTCAGTAGCTCCTGTCAAAGCAAATGCAAATGAACAAAAAGGGAAACATTATGAGGAGCTGCTTAATGAGAATATGGTTCAGTTTTTGACTAAAACAAATCTGCCCTGTGCACTTCTATTATAATGAAAATCCTGTTCGGAGAAAAGTTACTACAAAACTCAATACTATCAGAAAATACTGAATTGTCCCTTTAAGATTTTTTTTACGGCTTCTACTCTACACTTTTTGTTTAGTTTGTCTGTGCCAATGTTTAAACATTTGTGGCTAAAGCATGTTTCAGTATTTCAGGGTGGATTTTTCCCTTCATAGTTTTATATAAACTTTGCTCAAATCAAGGAAACGTTTAATGCAAAGAAGAAATGTCCACTGTGTGAAAAGTACAGGATGAAACGTTCCGTACAACCGCTGGCATTAAAGGACTACTGAACGTTTTATTTAGCTTAAGACTTTGCTTGCAGAAGAGTGCAACGTGAGTTATACAGCTTAGTTGGTCAAATCGTTTTTTTTTTAGAACATAACGTAACGCTGGATTCTTCTCATCGAGTGTCGCCACCAACGCACCGTCATGCAAACGCAAAAAAAATAAAAATAAAGAAAATAAAGAAAGAACATCAGGATCTCGTGGGAGAACCCGACTCGTCACATTTAGAGAGTTCAGTTCTTTTAGGGAGGAAACGTTACAGTGCAGTTTTCCTACGGACGTGAACGCACCACCAATCCAACACCACGATGCACGAAGATCAAATAAAAGTCTGAAGTCGTTGGCACATGCACGAAAACACGTAGACTGGTGATGTCCGGCCAGAATATTGCGATACACGGGGGTTAAAAAAAAAAAAAAAAGAAGAAGATATGAAGTATGTAAGTGTGTTGTTGTATTTTATGTGTGTAATATATAAAATGATATAAAACAAGCTCGGACTTGCAGATTGTAAAAATAAATAAATTCAAAAAAAAAAAAAAAAAAAACAAGCAGAAAAATCGCAATATTTCGACGTGGAAATTGTCCCAAGCATTTCCTTTTTTTTTTTTTTAATTGATTTTTAAATATTTTTTTACAGCTTTTAGGACAAACAAATATGGGGGAAGTGGAGGGGATCGATAGAAATGGAGCCACAGGCGTTCTGTACAAACACGGAAGTCCTTAGCAAATTTCAGAATAAAAGTTTTTTTGAATTAAAAAAAAAAAAAAAAAGGCTTCGTCGTGGGAGAAAACGCGTGGACACAGTGTTCAGGAGAGCGTTGTTTTTTTTTTTTACAGTTCGGTTTCAACAGTCTTTGCGAGCTATTTGTGTTGGACGACGTCGCCAAGCGGGTTACGAGCTGTTGCATTAGAAGGTTTATGTACAGTTTATTAAAGGAGCGGTTCGTCGTGGTGCCACCACCCTTCCTCTCTGACTTCTTTTCATTTATTTGCAAAAAACAGCAAAAAAGGGGCGACATGACATAACATTTCCACATGGTCGATATAAAATAATCTATAAAATTGTAACTAAACATCACCTCTGGCGGGTAAAAACCATGTAAATCAATGCATCAGGTTAATCTCAACATCGTTATTAATAGTGTTTAGTTTTCAGGAATTTAAATCAACTTAAGAAAGGAAGTGTCTTAGCTTCACAGTTTTTTTTTGTCTATCTCAAGCCTCATTTATGCTGAAAAAAATGTCCATTTCAGATCTGGTCTATTTATCGGGTGGTGACAGCAGTGCTGCCCCCTCAAGGTCCACGCTGGTACTGCATCAAATCTGTCAATTTTGTGCAAATGGACTAAATAAACATGTATTTACCATTGAGCATAAACAGGCTTTTACAAGGTTTTCACCCTTCAGCGAAGAACTCATAAGAAAACAAACCGCACGTGGATGACAAGTTTTAGATTAGATGAAATTAGGGCGAAAAATCGTACTATACGGTGTAGTTTTGACTGTCCTTCTTGGGTCAATATATTATTTCTGCAAAATGTCCTCGTAATATATTATTTGTGTATTTACATCTCTCGCCGATTCATTTAATACTTTCCCCACCATGAACTTCTCCATCTCAATATTTTCTCTAAATAACTCTTGCTATGATTAGAAGCTAAAGGCAAATGTTGGCTTATCCTAGGAAAATTGACTTTTTTCTAACACATATATATATATATATATATATTTTTGCTCTGGAACAGTATGTCATCATCTGCGTAAAGGGAATGCATACGACACCTCCACCTGAGGAACGCCGGCTGTACGTTGGACTTCGTCGCCTCGTCCTCTAACGAACGACATGGGCTCAAACATCAGGAAAAACACATCAACAGATACACAGCTTCACGTTTTTTTTTTTTAAACAAGAACCGGAGTCTTGTGAAGATTTGATTTCTTTTCCGATTAAACTTTTTGTTCGGATTTTAGTTTCCCCCCTTTTTCTTTCCAGTCTGTTTTGAATATTTTTGGCCATTTTGCACATCTGAGGTGAAGAAAAAGACAAAGTTAAGATCTCCCTGGTCACGTGTCGCTGCTTTACATCACACACATGCAGCTTCATCGTTTCTATGGTTACGCGTCAGCTTCCGTTCCGACGTTTTCGGTCGTTTAGTTAGAGAGGGGCGGGGTTTGTGGTTTAAAACTTAAATAATTTAGTCGAACGATAACAACCTTTACTGACACACAAACACACACACACACACACACACACACACACACACACACACACACACACACACTTGCATAAACACAGCATCACAGATATTGAACAGTGTTACAGATGAGACGTTTCTGAACTGACCCACTCAGCGTTTGAATTGAGACGCTCTCGCTTCCTGTTCCGCTCTCGTCTCACACACACACACGTACACGTACACACACACACACACACACACACACACACACACACAGTCGATCCACCGTCTCCAGTTTTCATCTCCTTCTAATGTCTTTTTTATTCCCGTCTACTATCACCTTGGGAAAAGGTGGATATGGTTACATCGCTATGATCTGATTGGTTGTTTGGTGTGTGTGTGTGTGTGTGTGTGTGTGTGTGTGTGTATACGTGTGTGTGTGTGTTGAAGGGGGGGTGGAGGAGTGACGGCGTTGGTCGGTCGGTGGTTGATTGGAGTGAAGAAGTCAAGGTGCAAAGATCAGGGGGGGAAGCGGGGTCGCGACCTCACACTTTTTTAGGGGGCGGGGCCAACTTGATGATCTCATCCTCAGACGGCTGGCGGATGATGTCTGTCAGAGAAAGAAAAGAGAAATAGACGTAGACATTTTATTCGCCACATTTCAACTTTATATTCTCCACAGAACTGTTGTCATTGACGTGAATAATGAAACCTACAATATACCAAACCAGCAGCCTGGTGTCGCACCTTTGTATTTCTTGGCCGAGGGGATGCGTGTGAGCTTGGTGTCGATCTCGTCGTCCTCGGAGATCTTCAGCACCGTGGTGCGGTACTCGATGACCCGCGTCAGCAGGTCCGGTCGCCGCGAGATCTCGAAGATGTGCTCGATGTACGACAGGTTATCTGGGGGAGGGGTCAGAGGTCAACATTATATTAGCTTATTATAGAATAGTCTGGCAAACTGGTTCATAATTAGGCTATGATGTATATATATATATGTATATATTATGTTAATGGTCACATTATTTACTACTTATATCCATTTGAATATCTAAATCATAGCCTGTTATTGATGGATAATTCTTTGCAGCCCAGTTGTTGGAAAATGCGTGGTAATGTGCCAAAATGCACATTAAAGTGACCTTTAGAAGCCAAAAAGTGTGTTAAAATGCCCCAAGGCTGGTGCTAAAGGGCCCTCTAGAAGGTAAACCGAGTAATACATTTTGTTAAAGAGCCAAAATGTGTGCTGGTGGGCCCTCAAGGGGCTAAAAGGTGTGCTATAGTACCTTCTTGGAAGGCAAAATATTTGCTGAAACGCCCTTTAGGAGCCAAAATGTGCACTAAACTGACGTCTTGGAAGCCAACACGTGCTAAAGTGCCCTTTAGGAGCTAAAATAATGAAACTAATTTCTGTCTTGGGAGCTAAAAAGCATGTTAACATGGTAATTTGTAGAACATACACAGTGAATCATGCCTAAAGTGCCCTTTTCAGTGGTGACGATGTGCTCTGTTAGCATTAGGTTTTTCCGCTTTGTGTGAACCCTTTTTCTTGCTGAAACAGTAAAACTGGCGCTTCTAACAGTACAGGCGTGGCGTCTCACCCTGGGCCAGCTTGTCGTTCTTCTCCAGGTAGCTGAACCACTCCTTGGAGGAGGTGATGTTGTTGCTCTGGTCCTCGGGGATGTCCTCCTTGCAGGCCGACTTGAGCTGCTCCAGGTCCTCGTTGGTGATGTTGTCGGACAGGTCGCTGAGCAGGGAGCTGTACTCCGCCATGGCCTGAACACAGCAGACAGAGAACGTCAGGGGAACACTCAGGGAATGTTAGAACAGAACAATACTAGAAACACAATATTCAAACAGCTCAGCCACGTTTTGCTGTTTTTCAGTCGACGGAGAAACTGAACATGTCATTTACGATCCACTGCTTTTATGTAAGCATGTGTGTGAGTAGGTATGTAGGTGTGTTAACAAGGGTTTTACTACTGCTGTGTGTGTGTGTGTGTGTGTGTGTGTATTCTTATTAACATTATTTTTTTCAATTTTGTATTTTTTTTTAAATTTATTTATTTACACATTAAAATGTGTTGTTTATTTAATTATTTTTTTCTTAATTTAATTGCTTTATTTTTAAATAAATATTCTGATTTTTTCATCATTGTTTCTTTTACTCATTTAGTGAGGGGGTGGACGGCAAACAGGGAGATAAAAGTTTGCTTTGTTGCATCCAATAGTCATTTGCTGCTTCATTTTCCTGGTAAAAAGTGAATTCTTTAAATTAATCACTTATTTTTTAATCATTTTTTAAAGTTAATCTATTAAAGAGGAAACTAAGTTAGTCTTAAAACACTCTGCTTCCCTCTAGTGGCTCATGGAGGAAGTTCAGTGGTTAAACCTAAATGATTGTAAAAATACAATGTGTGTACATAACTGTATATCTACTTATATACAATATAATTTGTCCTTTCTGTATTTTGATTTGTTAAAAGTAACTACATTTAATTAATTAAATATATGCATGTACACATTTA